>BMAU01001169.1:0-289044 GCA_019973935.1 Trichonephila clavipes
CAAAAGTCATGGCAACTGTTTTTTTTTCTTGAAGATACCAGTCCGGTTGGAAAATGGGACATATACAGACGAAAGGGGACAAGGTGTTAACTACTTGTATGGACACAATGAATAGAACTGAAATATCGTAACACACTAATTTATTATGGTAGTATACAGGGGAATATAGTCTTAACGGTGGAAAATAATGACAACACAGTACAGAGTACACCCACCGTGCTACAGTACGGTATGGTAAGGCATTATTTTCAAGGGCTTTCACTAATTCACTGTGATATTCCGTCACATTTTTCCCCGCAGAACGGCTATTTTGATGTAAGAACGCTGCTCAACACGGGTTACTTCTGTGACATCTCACGCGTCTTTTCTTTAACAAGTTCTTTGGGCCAGAACTAATGGCAACTCTTTTTCAACCAAATCCAAGAAATGAAGTGTGAATAAAAGATGCAAAAGAACTATCTTTTAAATATAGGATCTTAGAATAAGCGGGATGGCAATGTAAGGTTATGTTTGACAATTGAAGTTAGTTTGTGGAAGTTGATGGTTATTACAGTTCGTGGTTCAAGTCTGATTGAGTTTTGCGTGACGTGAAATCAAATTATTAGTGATCGAATAGAAGGAATCAGCCAAGTTACATACCATTTCATACAAAGACAAGATTGATCGTTGCTCCAAGCTGTAATAAGGTAGAATTGATTATTTAATATTAGAATCGGCGATTAGGTGATTCGTTTATTGATAGTGGTCTGAATTAGATTAAGTCTTATTGTGTGTTGCGTATTTTTACCATCGTAGATTCTCTCATATTATTTATTATAATTTAATTTGTTAAAGGTTTAAGTTGAATATCTTAATAAAGTCATATTAAGATAATGCTTGAGTCTAGTCCTTTCGCTAAACCTTAAATAAAGGACACAAAACACAAACACTTTTCACTAACATTACAGGAATGTTATTTGCAGGCAAAATTGTCATATTTTGTCCAAGTTATTGTAGTTCTGATGATTGACAAATATCACGTTGAACTTTTTCTTCCTTGTGTCATTTTTGCAGGGTGAAGTGTGTCTTGTGGTGCACTTATGGCTTAAAAATTTTTTCTCGAGGAAGTTATTTAGATAGCATTTGAAAATTTTCTTTTCAACTCAAACGTTTCATGTACATATCTTTTCTCAAATTTACTTTATCTATCATGATTAATATGAGCTACTTCAGCAGGTGCGTCACATGGTTAAGCTGTTTAAACTTTCTTTAATATAGATCACAGATGCCCATTTCTTTTTTTTATATTCTGTTTATTTACATTGATAAACCATAATAAGTCGGACGACACAGCAATCAAAACCACTGAGTCATTCACAAGGGGTAAATGTAGCATGTTCATAGAAAACATTTTGGTACAATAGTGGTCACGTGGAGAACTCATTCAAAACAAGTATCTTAAGATTGCAAAAAAAAGAGTTTGGCACACCCACACAAACACACACAAAAAGAAGGAGATATGTGACAAATATATTTTAGTTTCCATGACGACTGACATATAAGAGGATACTGTCAAGATCATTGATAACAAATAAACAGTTTTCCCAGAACTAACTATTTCTTTAGCCTGGAGTGACTCTGTGCCCCGCGTGATCGATCCCGGGTTAACTCCACAAACTGGAACATTCCGTTAGCAATGGTGGAAGGTTAGTGCAACGTGAATTACGAAACGACAAATGATCATGTTTTCAGCAAATAACGTTTCTGTTTAGCCAAAAATCTTCTCTGTGTAGAAGTATGGGATCTATGTGGCGACATGTCCAACCCCACCCTCTTTATGGAACAACCCAACTGCACAACAGAGCTGTTTCATGGTTTTGAACGCCATCATTTATGATTGCATCTCACCTTTTTTCGTATTCAAGGAATTTTATAATCGCTTCCTTTTCGATATATATTTATGTTTCAAAAAAATTGCCAAAAACTAATAGAAAGATTTATTTTAATTAAGAAATATTGTGCAATACACTATAAAACACAATATGAGTTTATGCCATGCCAAGTAACATAGTCAAAATACTTAATGTTAAAAAAAAATTCACAAGAATGTTTAAATTATTTTCAAGCTGTTTTTTAAATATTATGATGGTTAATTGTGTATTTATTACTTTTAAGTAATATTCATAGATTTGTGAAACTGACTAAAATGCACGAGTATTAAGATCCATTTAAGTATTAATTAATAGACTAGTAATATTGACATCTATTAATATTAGGAAAACATTGCCAACAATATTGAAAATAATGCACAAATTATATAATATTAAAATAGAGTTTACATATTGATAAGTTGAGTGTTACAAATAGATTTATATTATACACATTCAGAAAATGCCAGGAACAGCTTTAATATATTAACATTAAAATTTTAATATATTAAAATCGTATGTCTTAATGTATTGTTTTATTGCATGACGTTATAAATATTCATCTCGGCCATTTATTCTATACTTTATATATAAGTATATACTTTCTATATCTTTTTCTCATTTGAACAACAACTAGTTGTTTCAAAATCATTATAATTTATTAAGATCCAAAAATATTTAGTTATTATTCAAAATAACTCTTATTAATTTCCTTCTAAATCAATCATTAAAATTATTTTTGCTAAGAAGCATTTTCCATATCTGACTCTGTATAAATAAAGGCTAAATTTACTTGAAGCCCAGTGGCAAAGTGGTAGCGTATCCCGCTTCCATGCCATAGGTACGGGATTCAGATCCCGGACGGGGCAAGGTTCATTTGGCCTTTCATCCCTTTACTAACGCTCGTATTCACCACTAACCTAACCCAGCAATGAAACCTGGAGTTAAGTAACCGGCAGTCAACCTCAGGTTAGAACTTCGATTCACAGCTCTTTTTCGACCTCCAGTTACTTGACTCCGGGTTTCTTAACCTGGGTTTACTGGTCGATTCCCATTGGTCGAAATAAACCCCGTGACTTCCGGCTGGAACTACAATTTCTACATTCGCCTCGTGCCAGCTTGTGTTTAATGTCGAGTATCGCTAACTGTTTAAAATGAATGCCAACAGAATTTATTTTACGCAGTACGAAAAAGAGTTGGTGTTGGCTTGGATGAAGCCGCACTTACATATAATAGTGTAAGGAAACAAATGCTGTTAGTAGCACAACAAAAAAAAATAATGCAGCGTATATTGAAATAACTCGGTAATTCTATGACACTGACGGAGTGGTGAATCCGCGAACACCACAACAGATCCGTCAATGTTATTTAAGTTTAAAAATGAAAATGACAAAGAAAAGTATAGTGTTTTGCGGCAAGAAAACGCAAACGTAAACACTTGAAAAATCGCTTACTGCGCATGTGCGGTTAAAAACTAACCCGACAGGATAACCCTGGATCAGGATTTTTTAACTTGAACCGGAGTTAAGTTATTAACTTGCGATATTGAATAGCGTTTTCGACGAAACCCAGGTTTCCTTCCTCTAACCGGCGGTCAGGTTAACGGTGAATATGGGCGTAAGTAGATAAATGAGAACCAAGCTTGCTTGGGAACTAACCGTCAGATTGACCACTTTACCGGACCATCAGCCCATTCCCCTTTAGCACCCAATGTTACGTAAACTGAGTTAGGCACAGTAGCTGTTGGCCCTCATGGGCTGTTGCTTCATTGAGTTTAGTTTAGTTTAAATTTATTTACTTTTTGGAAATTAAACTCCAATAAGGAAACCAGGGCATCATACACATTAAAAAAAATCGAGTTTTCAATTTTAGTATTAAAACATAGTGCGCATATTTTTCTGAATCTAAAAATGTCTCACACTTATACGTTCGTTGACAAAATAACCTTAAAATATGAAAAGAGTAATTGAGAATAATGTAAACAAATGTTTAGTTTTTTCACTTGTTCTCCAAAGCATATTTTTTGCTTTTAGGTACACTTGAAGAAAAAAAACAGTTCTCAATATGGTTCAAAATTATTTATACTTCTGTACAGAGTATCTGTGCATAGTGAACCTGTTTATTTTAGTGAAAGTACAGTGCATTTTTTTTTTTTATAAAAAATGGTTTCATGCGTTAAAAAGGGAGAGGGAAAGATAAAAGTTTTGAATACTTCAAAGTTTTAAAATTTTTTAAAGAAATTTAAAAAATAGGTTCACTAAATTTTGTGTATGGCTTTATATATGTGCAAAAATATTTTACGTATTTAAAAGATACTGTTTTTAAAAAAAAATGGTGCCTAAACAAAAACATGTATAATGAGATCTCAAAAGTTACGTCGAACTTAAACTAAACAGATAAAAGAATTAACTAAAAATTATTTTCTATTTCTACAGAACGATTAAAGTAGCTTTATTAAGATCACAAAGAAATCTAAGCTGTGTTGGAAATTTTTAAAGATATATGTCCCATAAGCAAAGAGTTTTGTTTTTTGCATTTTACTCTTTCGAGCATGTCTTGGCAGCCTTAATATGATGTTATTTTAATAATTGCTACATTTTCTTCGCACATTTTTTGTGAGAATTTTATAATTTTTGCCTTGTTTCAATAGCTGTCACTTCTGCATTTTAAGACTTTTTTTATTTTAATTAGCAGCATCTTAAAGAAAAAGGTTGATTTTTTTTTATTTCCAAAAAAATTTTATTTTACATGTAAGTTTTTTTTATATCCTAATTTTTTCTATATTTTTTTTTATTATTCCTCTTCTTGAGAGATTCATTTTTTGTTTTCTTTTCTTAATTTCATTTTACTATATATTCAGATTCATCATCCACGTGGTAGAAACAGGCTTAACTTTACAACAGGGCTCCATTTTCTTTTTTGCTGTTATGTCGAAAATTTCTGCTGTACGGGGAAGGTTGGATCCATAAAACATCGCTAACCCTAAATCGCTGGCTTAATTCCGTGACAGCTTTAGAAATCATAATAGGTCTCCAGTTTAGTCAAAAAACCTTTTTGTATCTACATTTTTGTGTCTTGTGAATTCCAGTTACTTCCTTCTTTAGCACTGTAGGCTCTAGAACTTCTTCACTTTTATTTTATTATACTATATATATATATATATATATATATATATATATATACTTGAAAACATGTAGAGGATCGAAAATTATTTCAAAATATTTTACGTAATTTAATCAAGTGCTAACATTTTATTGCTCTGTAATTAAGTTTATTCTTTTATTGTTAATGTTTTTCAAATTAAAAATAATATACAGATATTGCATCCTTGTATGGTACATAACCAATTCTGAAAAAAGAAATTGTATTATTTATCCTACTGGTAGTAACTTAATTACATAATAGAAACCAAAATGAATACTTTCTAGCAAATAGTCATTTTGCTAGAAAACAAGAATTATTACACCAAGCTATTTCTTTAAAAAATACAATGCTACATATATAGATATATATCTCAAGAAATTCACGATAGATGTAATGAAAGTTGTGTACTATTTTACTAAATGTTTCATAATTTCATTTCCTCTTAAGCTCTACGTATTTTGAGAATACTCAAGAAAATACTGAGGCATCTCACGGGTTCTAAATCAAACAAAAATAGTTTCTTTGATATCTCTCACTGTCACTTTCATCCAGTACTGGTAACCATAACAATAAAACGGTTCCAGCAGTATCCCCCCACAAAATATCATAACATAATTAAGAAAGGAAAGCAATCAGGAAATGTACTTATGATGTTGTAGGTCTGTTTCCTATCTTTCGTTCATTTTATGTGACAGAATGTGAGTAATCAATATGAAATCAAAAAATGAATGTTTTCTTTCTGTACTGTAGCATTCGTTTATTTGATTTTGAGTCTTGATAAGACAGCACACATTGGGGTGGATCACGGTTGTGTATAAAAAAAATTCTAATTTGAACTTACCTATATGGTAAAGATGTTCTATGTTAGGGATGGGCATTAAGTAGATCGCGATCGACCAATGTACCGCCAAGACATTTTGGAGTGACCCCTTTTACTAAGATTTAAGGCGCGCATATTCAAATAAACATTCACGGAACACCAACGCCATCTAGATTAGAGAATCCGCTTTTTCAAAAATGATGCGACGGTGTTTACTTAAGGAAATTATTTAATTAATGTCTTGACCAGCGATTCTCAAACTGTTTGGCACGCAACGTAGGGAAGCGTGATTACCCTACATGGGGGACGCGAACTTATCGAAAAGTCGGACATAAAAGATTATTTAAAAAATTACGAATTTTCTGAAAGGAAACAAACCCCAATGCATTTAAACATAAAAAATAAAGTACGCATTTACACTGATATAACACACTTATAAATGCAGACAGGAAAAGTAATGTAATAGTTAAAGTAATTTACTTAAAAATACCTATTACTTGAGAAAAATTTACAAATTTAAAAACTTAACTTGATAAATTGTACAGTTTACAATTAAGGTTATATTGTACGTGGGCTGTTTTTTAAGTAAAGTCCATTTGTTTTTAAAAAAAATAACGACAATATTTTACTTAAAAAATCTTTATTTTAGGATTGTTCATATTTTTACCTATTTTATTGCGTAATTGCCGAGTTCGTTAATACACTTGTTACACCTTAGAACTGAGTTTTGAAAACCCTCTTCAAAAAAGTCTGTCGTCTGGTCGGACAGCCAAAAGTTCACGGCCGCTTTCACTTCTTCGTTGTCACTGAAGCACTTCGGCCACGACTGTTTGAGGTGCTGGAAAAGGTGGAAATCGCTGGGAGCAAGGACGAGGCTGTATGGTGCATGGTCCAAAACCTTCCATCCAAAAGATCCGATTAAGACCCGAGTCGTAACCACTGACGGTTCGACTCAACATGTCATCCCCTTCTTCCTCAAAACGAATCGAACAATCCAGTGAACTGGCAAACCTTTTCACGTAGTGTTTCGCTGTGAGAAGTGTGGGTACCGGCCAAAAACACAATTTCTTAAAGTTGAGGTCTTCAAACACAATTTTGTACACCACCGTCCGAGAAACGATGAGAAATTGCAATGAAAGAGTGCTTATATCGTGAATCTCCTGTTCTCGCGAATTTTTGTTTCAACTGCTTGCATCAAATCACCAGTGATTACAAAGGGCCGGTTTAAGCGTTCTTCGTCATGGACCTTTGTTCACACATTTTTAAACTTTCTGACCCATTTTCGAATTTTTCTCTCACTCATTGCTTCACTGCCATAAAGCTCTGTTATTTGGTAATGAATGCCTACAGCCGACATGTTTCACGCAGTCAAAAAACGGGTAACAGGCCGTATCTCACACTTGCAGTGCGATTCAATCATCTGAAACATTTTAAAGACGTACCGAGATGCTTACACGACTGCTACAGAGGTCGAAATGACGTGAGTGTGTTCGCAAAAGATGCTGATCAGTGACACAAAGACTCGTTGCGGTGTACTCGCGAACTAGATAACTATACGCTCCAACGGACCTTATTTAAAAAATAGCCCTCTCGTAGTTTTATCATCAAATAACATCATTATTGCATTCAATATATTGTTGATATAGGAGGTGGGACAAATAATAGGGTCGGAAATATTGAAAGTAAGAGAATCACTGGTGTAGACGACACATGTACCTTCAATAGAGGAGAACAATGACGCTTAACATGCTTGCAACATCTGTAGGGGAAAAAGCTATTGCTGCAATGCCATCCGTAAAGATGAATTTTCCCCACATGTTGACTGAAGGATAGAGTAAATGTTGATGATCAGCCCTTCCCGCAATAGTATGGGATTAGCTATTAAGACATCATTCCAAATCCTGCTCTTTCTCAGAATGGGACTCTTGTGTTGATATCATGTTCCACAATGGCGCAGGAATCGACAACGATCACGTATGTCTTCTGCTTCCTACATTTAATAAATGACGGCTCCACGGTCTAGCAGTCGCTCATAGTTGTTCAAGCATTCAACTTAACAATTTTGTGTTACTTGTATTTTTATAGTAAAAACAGTATTTTGTAATATTTTAAAAGAGAAGTACAATCCTGAAAATAAGTGTTAAGAAAAGAAAACATACTGTTTTCTACCTAAGCACCAGGGTGGACTACAATACCTTAAAAACATTAGAAGTAGCCCATATCGTGGAAAAGTTCGGCCACCCCTGTTTTATGGTATGACTTTAGGAGAAAACTAATTAAAGAAAACAATCTCAAAATTTAATATTGCTACGAAAGTGTTGAATTTTTCAAATAAACGAAAAATGACGATTTTGGTAAAAAGAGCTTAAGATTCGAGATGAAATCATTTTTCTACAGTATAAATATTGCACAACCTTTTCCTCCCTGTCTTAAACTTGATCGTCCACTGTCATTTCGACAGTAGGTTTTTTTTTATTTTTACATTTAATATTAAAGAACCAACTCAATGTGCCCAGTGCTTTACTTGTAACCGTTTAGTAAGTGTCCTCTTATGGCAATAAATATTAAGAAAGTACTGAAGTATTCGTAGTTCGCTGAGAAATATTACTTTGATTTTTTTATAATGAAAAAAAGGTTCAAGTACCTAAACTTCATGCACCTTGTGGCAGTCTATAACACACATATAACAACTAACTCTTTCTTTAATTTTCTCAGCATCTATATACCATAGAATATCTCCGCATTGGTAGGCTTTGAAATTCTGAGGAGAAAAAATTAGACCCTCCCTACTGTACATTGAAAAAATAAACTATTAAGTATAATGCACATTTCATTATAAATTTAAAAAAAATTGAATTTCTTAAGGTTTTGTTTTTTACCCCTTAAGCACCCCTTAAGTATATATACGTCTCAGTCAGTCAGTGAGTTAACAATCCAGGACATATATGCACGCTTTGCTCAATTAGTGCATTAACTGTCCTGGACGCAAATATACGACTTTCCAAAATAAATTAGGAGTTACAAAAGTAAACTCCAGTTTTCATCTTTCTTTTCCATATTTTTTTTTCAAATTTTACTCGCTTATGTGTGCTTAAAGTATCCTACAGTGACAAATTTTAAATAGATTTGCACGCAAATGTAATGCATATCAGATTGATTGCAACGCAAGAGCTCTTAGCAATCTGATATCTCGCTTTCCTATCTTCCACACCTCTTTAACTAACCCTGATAAATAAACAGTCGGAGTTGCTTCCGTAGAGTCGTGGTTTCAAGGCAACTGAAGACCCGACGTATAAATGGATTGTGGCAAGATATAACTGTCCAGCCGTGGAGTCCTCACATTGGTGAGGTGTTAAGTTTGGAGAGGGAAATAATAAGGTTCAACCTCGCCGCTTGCCCATAGTGCAAAATCACGAGGCTAGTCTCAAGTAACTCTTATGTTGCTTCAAAATACTCATTTAACATCTTAAGAGTGGCAACGGCGTACATATACGTCTAGCTCAATCGGTGCCTAAAATACCCCGGAGGTATGTATTACTCTTTCCAAAATACAATACTTTTTTTCGTGCTACTGTCAGTAAACTATTCCAAAGGCTTTCCAATGCAATAAAATGACCTTAACAGTATTTGTGATGGAGTTACTTATATCAGAGGAAAATTTGCATATTTATGCATTTTCTTTTCTTTCGAAGTCCCCACATACGCACGTTTATATGAAAAACGTTGGCACTAGGAAACGAATCGAGTAACTTTCATTCGTCAATTAAGGGGTTAACAAGTAATCCATCAAACAAAACTTGTGTTTTATCTTACAGAGAACTTTCAGAGAAGAAAAAAAAAAAGAATGCATTTTTTTTGACAAAATAAGACTGAGACTAACATCAAGATTCACATTTTGAGTAACTTAGAATAAAAAAAAAGAATTTTTATATTGTAAATATCAATAAAACTTTTCTCTTTGAAATGCTTAATAATAAGAGTGAAAGATGAATCAAATACTATTTCTCTTTTCAAAAAAGGCTTAATGAAAATGAGTGAATGGGAAAAAAACGCTTGCAGTGAACGATTTATTTTTCGACGAGAAACAAATTTAATTATTTTGTAAAGCCTTATATTACT
This sequence comes from Trichonephila clavipes, assembly GCA_019973935.1. Classification (NCBI taxonomy): domain Eukaryota; kingdom Metazoa; phylum Arthropoda; class Arachnida; order Araneae; family Nephilidae; genus Trichonephila; species Trichonephila clavipes. Next base: position 9,991 of record BMAU01001169.1, read on the forward strand.
TAAAAGTAAGACATAATCAAATCAAGACACGGAAGAAATTAGGTAGGAACAGCTTCTTGTCGAATTTCATTAATATTTTGATTTGATTACATATTTGGCTATGCTTATCAGCTTAGGATCTACATCGCTTTGCGCGTATTGAATATATAAATACGATTAGTATCGATTTTTCATCCTAGAGGGCGCCATGGTTACATTTTTCTTATATTCGATAAATACAGCTAGATATCAATATCATGGCTTTTCTTGTTTTAGGTATTTCTTTTTTGGTTTTTATATGATTATTATTTTGATCAAACGTAACATTTCTCAGTCTCAGTTTTTAAACGAAATAAATTACAAATGAGTTTTTATTCGAAAGCACTTAAACACAAAAGATTTTCTTTTAAAGTGGATTCAAGGATGTACGATTTTTTTTTTCCATTTACATTTCATATTACATTAATTTTTTTTTCTTCCTTCAAGCAAATTAAATATAGTTGTTTCAATGATAAACTATAAACAGTACTGTAAACATTAGCATTATTCAAAATTTTGGGAAAACATAATGAAATTCAACACAATTTTAAGTCATGTTTGTAAAAACCCATATTTATATACCTCAAAATATTTGTCAGTTTTTTGAACAATTTCAAATATGATTTTAGCCATTACTTGATGAAATCATATTTTGATACAGTTGAGTCCCGAAAACTCGGCAAGCAATATACTGGAATTCCGGATAACTCGGCCACACCCTTGAAGGTCGAAAAAAACCTCACGTGCAAACCTGTCCATGGTCTTGGAGCAGAAATTATTGTAACTGCCACAGTTAATCAAAAATAGCCGGTAAATGATGAAGATGTTAACCTTGAGCATAAAACACAATCCTATTATCACATAGTGACAGAATAAAAAGGCTGTTAAAACCACCCTTATTATGCTTATTATTTTGAACAACGTGCATCAGGAATGGTATTACTGTTCTTTCGTCATCTTCGTGATCAAACTACAAAAACAAAAGAGCTATACGTTAGATCAGGGATCTCCAACCACCGGTCCGTGGATCAAATACTACTGGTCCGCACAAGAAACATTAAATTATTTCCATTTCATTTACTGCGGCATATTTTTCGTGGGTTTTGGCTACTTTTTATTAAAATCACTTTATATTCATTTTTAGTGTAGCTATATTTTATTCTGAATGCATGTTTAAGTACAATTCAAATTGTGAGGCACGGCCCCGTGGCTACCCCATTTCTATGTTATCCACGTGACTTGTATCTGTAGGAAATAACGAAGAACTAGACATATCATTCATCTAATATCAGTTTATTAAGATCTTAACTTATTCACTATACACAATAATAATAATAATTATAGAAAGCGGATCTGGTGTGAGAAGACACAATTCATATTACAAAATAATAGCGTAATTGACCACTATAACTAACTTTACAGATTACGGGTAATTTCCTTTTACACGTAGTTCCTTATATCTTAATTGAAGACGCTTACCGCTAAATCCTAGGTAACAGCTACTCTCGTGTTTGTACTGACGTGGCTTTAATCCTTGTGGAATGGTATCCACCTTTATCTTGAAGGCACAGGTAAGGGCAGGTTAATTCTTGAACTTGCAATTTCCTCTAACTATAACTTAAGCGTTTAATCATAAACATAGACCTCATATAACAACTTCATATAGCTACCGCGTGAACGCTAGACTTCTACTATTTATAAGATTCCTACAGTACATAGACGCGTTCTTCTTCTGGAGTTGGTTGGAAAGAATTGCCATTCTGGCCCCAAAGAACTCCAAGGGGACATTAATGGAAATCGCGATAAAAGCCCGTCATAAAATAAAATTATACAAAAAAAAATCTAAAATATAAACAATCAACATCCACCCCCTTAGCGGGCAGTGGTAAAATTATTTATCGTTGGCCGGTCTGTGGCAATAAAAATGTTGCGGAGCACTACGTTAGATAACATGACATTACGCATTTCTACAAAAAAGTCGTTAGCTTTTAGCAGCAAGTGTAAAGTAGCTAGTAGCCAGCTACCCGGCATTTTTACAAACTCAGCCACGCTCCGGTCCACTTCCTGAAAAGTTTTCGAGATTATACTGTAGTAATATAATTTTATACGTACGGGTGGGGCGTGGAAACATCCGAAATGCAATAAAATACACTACATGTTCCATTAGACTTTATTATTATTTTCCACCTACCATAGAACACAGGAAATTAGAATTTACACAGTTTAAAGCACAATTCCTGTTAAATGTCACCCTCCATTATAAATAAATTAATGCAGTCCCTTTTAAAACTTTGAGTCACCTTTCCAAGCATATTGTTCGGGGTTATGTCAAATTCGGCTCGGATGTTGTTTCTTAGGTCTTCCAGGGCCTTGAAAGATCTTCGTAAACCAAGGACTTGAAATAAGCCCACAAAGTAATCAGGAGGTGATAAACCAGGGGAGCACGAAGGCCAGTTTCCATCCCCTAGAGAGGAGGTCAATCATTTGGGGAAGGCTGCTCTTAAAATACCTATGGAAACTCTGGTGTGGGCTGTGGTGTTGTCTTGTAACCACATGTTGTCAAAATTCCTTTCTTGGCGAGCAGGTAAGAAGATTCGTTGGATCATTGTCACAAACGAATCTGAACTGACACACAAACTCGTTCCACATTTTTAGGTGTTCTAATGATCTTCGGAGGTTCTTTTCATTTCTTTGGAGACATTCCCCACTCTTCTAAAGGTATCCATAAACTTTAAAACACATTTCCAAGCATGAACATGAGCTAGTGGAGAATATCAAAGTGACGAGGAAAGGCCCGTTGCACTTCAATCCCGGACCAACCGTTATAGAAATTATGCCTTCCCGGCAAAAGCACACCGCTGCCTCTACCACAATATGATTGAGATTGAGACGAGTGAAAACACAATATCCCTCTCCATCCCTTCCACCAAACTCCTTCCCACGTCCCTCTCCTGACTACGAACATCACTGCAACATGTTCAAAGCAGGAACTTTCCACACCCCAGCCTGTAGAAAATCATAACATAAAAATGGATATGTCGCGAATCGAAGGTCGTGAGTGTGGAAGGGTTCATGGAAGAAGCAGACATGTTCTTAGAATAACTAATTTTATTCAACTTTTAACACTTAACGAATGCCCTTTAATAACTAAGTCCGAGAAGCAATAAGAAATCTTAACCCTAAATTAGGTAACCAAATTATGTGAAAGGTACTTATCTTTCAGAAAACTCTTTGATCCAGCTTTAAACTTAATAGATCGCTCAGCTGTAAGGTTCATACCTTCTACTATTCCAGTGGATTTGTATTTGAATATTAATCTTACGAGGCAAGACCACCAGTTACTAAATTTTAGATTTCAGTAAATGATTAACTCTTAACCTTTTTAACTCGCCTTTTCAACGACTGGCACTTAACTATAAGGTTGAATTTCCATAAAACTAAGTTATTTCTACGGACAGTGGATTTTAAACTAATATCACAGTTAAAGAGTATTTTCCCCAAGATAATTAACAGAAGCTTAAATAAAACACTTTGCAGATATAAAATACGTGCAAGATGATGAACTGATGTTAATTTTTGTGTAATTGATCCGTACCTTTTTGTAAAAAAGTGCAAAATGTATTCGAATCACCCTAAAAATATATGTAATTGAGTTTGCCTTACTTACTAAAAAAACTGTTCATAAATTATTGTTGATAGGACTCTAAATTCTGACTTATGATCAGGAGACGACGGCAAAAAGTATAAGCGCGCCACACTTTTATATTAAATTGTTTACTACACCTAGAAATTCATTGATGAAGTGGTCATAGTTGTGTCTCTCGTGATCGTACATTGCAAAATCCGTAAATCAAATATATTGAATTACTCTGGACAAATAAGTTAATTAATTACACTTGTTTACCTGAAAGTACTACCTTCATTTCAGTGGCGTAAAGGAGAACATTAAGTGCCCCTATAAAGACTGGTTTTGACCTCAATCTGGATTGCAAAATCATAGATCCCTAATTGCAAAACGATGCGGTGGTGTACGTTATACCACTGTTTAATTTTATTTGAAATTAGAAGGGCAATTGGTGACTGACCTTATAAATCACATTTAAATGGCGAGGATTAAATTTCTCAGCTGGCACCCTTCATCAAACTTGAACTACGACGGAAGAATTTTGAACCTCGATAGATTTAACATGCTTCATTCCCCTTATACGGCAGGGTTTCAGCGCCGCAAAATTTTCATCCGCAGACTCAACAACACAGGCCATGAGTTTACGACACTGAGCACGGTCACTGCGGCTACATGCAGCGCTAGCATTTTTTTGAATATTGTAAATCGAGTAATTCAAGCAGTCAAAATATTTATCCTAAAAAAATAATTCTTTCTATTTGAAAGGCCAGATAAAAAAAAAATTCTAACTGGTGTTCGATTGCTTTATCCATGACTAATTGATTTAAACACAAAGAATGATAGAAATTGTATAAGTTGTTTTACCTTCAAAAAGATATATTGAAATAAAATAAATCATGTAAACACTGAAAGTGCATGAGGTACAAAACTCTTAGTTATTTTTTTAAAGTAGGCTTTCGTTGCCTTATGTCACTTTACTAGACAAAATAATAGAATGTTTGTTGTTGTTTTTTTAAAGAAAGAATTGTTGAAATTTATTTCACCGGTTAATCTTGTATATCGATGCAAAATACTTGTCTTATTTCGAATTCAGATACAACAGGAAACATTCCGGGGGGACAGTAAAAAAAATATTTACATCAGGAGAAAGGCAATGAAATTCGGCCAGCGGACAAAAACGATCGTGACATGCAAAGTGTATAGAAATATCTGAATATACGAAAAAAATAACTTTCTATAAAATTACAATATATATAATTCAAATTTTTAATTGATTTATATATACTTAAATATATATATATATATATATATATATATATATATATATATATATATATATATATATATATATATATATATATTATACTAGCTGGTATACTCGTTTTTCACGCGGGTGAATTGAATAATCAAATAATACTGATTACAGGATAAATAAGTTATTAATGAGTTAATTTTACGTGAATTTCAAATTAAAAAAAACAAACAAAAAAGGTTTTTGCATATCTAAGCTGAACAAAAAAAACCATATTTGTTAAAATTTAAGCCTGCAGATCTAAAAGCTAATAAAAAGGATTTTTTTTAAATATTTATATTTTATTTTTCGCGCGTAACACTTGCGGTGCCCTCTCCATCGGAGACACCCTTTCTCCACTATTAACGCGACCTATGTCTGAGGGAAGGAAGGAAGAACCACTAAAAATCTGCCATACTAAAATCAGTTTATTATGATCTTAGTTGATATACAATACAACAACAATTCTAGTCTAAAATAGTATTGATCACGAGAGAGTAGACGCAACACGTATTACTGATAATTAGCGCATTTAACAACTGAATCTATATTTTTATATTAATTCCTAATATAATAGTTTCCGTACTATCCTTATAGTTTAGATGAATTAGCTTACCACTATTTCCTGAGTAAACAGCTACGGTCCCTAAAACGTCGATTACACCTTTAATCGGGCTGGCTCTGGCTTAGGGAATATTCTAAATTGCATACACACGTTCTCTTCGTAAGTTGGTTGGAAAGAATTGTCATTCTGACCCCAAAGAATCAATCCCAAGAGGACAATTGGTAAAAATCGCGATAAAGCCCCATCACACACTTTTGAGGGTCAATTTTTGAAAACACTTTCCTAAGCGGATATCTCAGAAAACTAACACATTGTTACAAATAATGTGTAATGAACGATTAAAATAGTAAAAATAATTTATATCTGGATGTCTAATACGTTAATACAGTGCTTCTCAAACTTTCAATACTGGCGCCCCCATTTTCGATCACAATTTTTTTCGCGCCCCCCTTATACATTAATAATGTACTGAATGCAATAATAATGCACTTTGACGCTAAAGTTACAATAGGCGATCTTAATTATAAACCACACAAATTAGTAACATAAGTATTAAAAATTTTGTATACTACTTTTAAGCAAAATAAATAAATAAATAAAATAATAGCATAATTATTATGTTATTTTTCCTTTCTCTAATTTTTAAATTGAACATATTGCAAAATGTGGTAGCTGCTTAGAAGACAAAATATAGATATCTGCTAAATACAGAAAAAGAACTCAGAGTGTCAATTTCTAATAATAAGAGCATTCCTTATAAAAACTTTGCTTTCCAAGACAAGCTCATGGACGTCATTAATACTTATTAAACTTGTTCTTAATTTAGTATTAATTAATTAGTTATAAAATATTCTGTGCAGCACTGATACATTAAAAGTATACCAGCTGAAGTGCCCGCTCTTTGCACGAGTTCATTTATAAGAAAATAAAACATTATTTATATAATAGCTGAATTGTAAGGGAAGCAAAGCCAAGTGCTCGACAATGTTTACAAAAACGTAAAATGAATTTTTTTAAATCCTTGCTCAAATTATAATTAGTTTTAAGCTAATTGTAATTTTAAGCCTCACAGAATTAGCATTTATAATTGATGTTAAACAGTAGCGCACACAGGAATTTTACAAGGGGGTCGGGGCGGGGTCGAAAGTTCACCAATCTTGTATCAGGTTCCTTTTGATTTTGTCGATTTCCGGGAACAAAACACAGTAAAAAACTAATTCTTGAGTAAATAATTAGCATTAATGAATAAAATTAATCATTAATAACAAATACTTCACTAAATTCTGCGTACTATAAACTTAGAATTTTAATCAATCGGAAAAAAAATCAAGGGCTTTGGGGGGGGTCCGGTCCCCCCTTGTGTGCGTCACTGATGTTAAATAATGATCAATAGTATAAAATATCGATGAAGAATAATTGTATTATTTTTAATATTTTTAAAGCGAAAAGACTTCAACATGTTTTAGCCCGGGAGCAGGCACGCACTCGATACGGTCGGGGTTATTGAGTCACCCCAATCCTATTTTTTTATAATTATTTTATTGTACACGATACAAATCATGATTCCAGTGAATAATTTAACTAAGAGAAAGTTTACTTACCTACTTTCAAGGACTTTTCAATTTTTCTTTGGTAATAAATAAACAGTTTTGCCAGAATTAAAGATTTCGTAATCTGTGTGTCCCGCGCGACCAATTCCGGGTAAAAAGTATATTTATTATGATAATATGTATGTTACTGCTAAAAAATTGTGTGAAACCTTTTTCTTTATGATTTATACGTTCAGAATATTTATAAAAATATGTCTTGGCCAAGTAATCCTTCATGTGCTTGTTGTGTATGTGTGTGCTCTCCGTGGTTTTCCAAATATCATAAAACTCTTTTGCATGAAAGAAAGCGCAACAGAGAACACATGAGAGAGGGGTCATAACTAATTGTACCAATAACTTAGAACGTCAAACAGATTACAGCTATAATGTGCAGTATTTCAAAAATAATGACAGTGATGAATTTTTTACGTTCCTAAAGTTTTTCGATTCTGGGTCTGGGATCTGTTTCTTCTCTGAAAGAGTTGTATGTTAGGTTAAAAAAAAGCGTAATAAAAAATCTCTCATCACGGAATGACAGCAAATCAAATAAAAGTTTTTTTATTTGGTTATAGGATCAAAGATAGCTAATTAGGTATTGAAGAAGTTTTTATTTTTGATGGCTTAATATCGCCTATAAATTATATCACAGTAAAAGTGCATTTTTTATTATGTCTGAAAGTATTTTGTTTTAATTCATTCCAGTAAACTAATTATTTTTTAAATCTTTTATTTTCGATATGCTCGCACCCCCTCGTAAGGTCATCACGCCCCCCCAAGGAGGCGCGCCCCACAGTTTGAGGAGCACTGCGTTAGTATTAATTTCTGTGGTATTTATTTTATGTTAAAATTGTAATATTCCTAAGCAACACCATCCCTTACATTATACTGGCGATTCAATCAAAACATAGCGAAATGTTGGCGATAGAGCCAAGTTGGCATCAATTTTGGTGACCATCTTGGCAACTTGATGATTGGTTGAACGTTGCAGAAGTTAATATGCTGTAGCGCCACCTGTCGTAAATCTGGAACAAAGAGGGTAGCACCAAAACTTTCTCAGTGGAAAAATACATATGCATGCCAATTTTCACAGCGATTTATTGAACGGTGTTGGAATGAAGCGAGGTCATATATATATATATATATATATATATATATATATATATCTGTGAGTGTGTATATATTTTTACTTGATTGATTGCTTGAATTTAGAAAATATTAATGAGAAATACTTCATGTGTTACGCTTAAAATTATATGCGAAATTATTTTCTTATTAACTTAAATAAATTATTAGAACTTTCTCTTTTATAACTTGTACATAATGAAAACGATGTGGTGGATTTTGAAAAGGATTTAAAGATGTTCATGATTGAAACAATACTTTAAAAATAAAAATGCAATTTTTGAAGAAGTATCCATACACTAAAGAGGCCGAGTGGTAGATGACTGTTGGAATTAGAATCTGCCTCAAATACTACGCTAGACAACGAAATCATGAATAGCATGATAGTAGAGAAATATAACAATCGATAGTTAATTCAAAGAAGCAGTCACATAGATGTGTTAAGAAAATGGTGAACGATTCTCTTAGAATAACATAAGGCATTAATTGTGAAAAAGTATGAAATTTCTCCTTTTGTTTACTTAGAAGATTTTAAGAAGTGTAAACTGCTTTTAGGGCATACATTTTCCTCTTCATACATCGGACACTGTTATATATTTTATATAAAGGGTACTTGTGCATATTATCGCAACGATATTGACTACATTATATGAAAGGAAGCACATAGATGACAATTCAGTGTTCATTGACATTTGAAAATTAGGGTTGCCACCTTCGCAAGTTATCTTGAACGTTAGCATTGTTTCGATAGGGCGTAAGTACCATATAAACATTTATATTAGAAACTGTTGTTTGTAAAAAATGCAACACCACGTAGGAATCATCAGAACTAAATGAAATTTATTGCACAAACAACTTGTATTACTACAAATAAATGACGAAATTTGCATAGCTAAAAAACAATATTAAGTGTCCGAAATCAGTATTTGATGTAGCCACCACGCGCTGCAATAAGTGCTGCTATACGATGTGGCATGAAGTCAAACAGATTTTGAATGTCTGCTTGTGGAAAAGAATTCCATATTGCTTGTATGCGTAGCAAATTTCGTCTTTTGAAGCTGCAAGACGTGGATCACGAGCGAGACGCCGACCAACCAAATTCCGCACGTGATCTATAGGTTACATATCCGGTGAATAAGCAGGCCAAGAAAGAGGTTGCATGTGTAGGGACGAACAGAAGTCTCAAACATTCTTTGCAACATGTGGGCGTGCATTATCTTGCTGACAGATTGCTCCAGCGATGCCTTAAAGGAAGGGAATGATTTCTTGCTGTAGCACTTCAAAGACATAATTGTTGCTAATGAGATTACTCTCAATTCATAGCAAATTGGATCCTACATGAAACGAAATCGCACCCCAAACCATAATTCCGGTTGTTAACCCACTATGTCATTCGATAACGCACTCTGGAACGCAGCATTCACCGACCTAGCGTTTAACACAAATGCGGCCATCAGGGTCTCATAAATTGAAGAGTGATTCATCTGAAAAGACAGCTTGGTGCCAATCAGCTTGTAAGGATCTCAAGAGCCCATTACAGACGCAGACGCCAATGGTTTGCCTTGAGGGAGATTCTGTAAAAAGGGACCTTGCACGCAATCCACGGAGCATGAGACGTCGACGAATTGTCGAAGCCGACATTAGTACACCTGTAGCAGTAGACCAACGTGCTACCAACTGCCTGGAGGAAGCTGTACAGTCATTCACCACCATGCGGAGCTAGTGTCAATCATTGCGTGCTGAAGTCACCTTCCGTTGACCACTGCCAGTTTTTCGAGTTGTTCGGTACGTGTCGGTCCACTGCTTTCAAACTCGAATCACTGTGGAACTGTTCCGCTGCGCATAAGATCCTATTGCGCGATAGTAAAATCCTCTTTCTCGAAGGCAGATAATCTTCTCCCGTTCAAACTCCGTAAGTTGCTGAAATTTCTCCTTATTTCGTCGGAAAGGCCTATTTAGGTGTCACTAGACGGCCGCCAATAACAAATAATCATTAACTATTTTCAAAGCCCTGCTACAGCCCTATATTTATATGCTTCCAACATCAGTTCTGAGAGCGTTGCGCACGTCTCGCATGCTCGGTAAAAAGTTCAAAAGAGAGAAAAATGAATTTTAATGGAAAATAAACTTAAATTTATTTTTATCAACATAGGCAATCAGTATCGACGATTTATCAATATATTAAAGTATCTTAAGACAAACAGGCGAGACTTATATGCGAGGGTGGTCTGAAAAGATTCCGACCTCAACGTCAACATGACAGAATTTGTCAATAAAAGCTAGTGAATTTCGCTGTTCATCTAATGACAGTTACTGACCAAATTTTCAGCCATTTTGGACGCATAGTTGTTATGTAATGGTCGTTTGACCGAGTTGATGTGAGTGTTTTTGTGGAAATGGACAAAATCGAGTATCGAGCTGTCGTCAAATATTTCTTTTTGAAAGGGAATACGCCTACGCAAATCAAAGAAGAGGTGGATTCTGTGTATGGGGACTCTGCACCATCATTTACCACAGTGAAATTTTGGGCAGCTAAATTTAAACGTGGCCGTAAGAGCTTGGGAGGCGTTGAACGTTAGGGACGTCCAAATATTCCAACTACCGACGAAAACATAGCCAAAGTTCACCAAACGGTGCTAGATGACAGCCGAATTAGAGTGAGAGAGATAGCAGAGGTTATGAACATGTTAAAAGAACGTGTTTGTCAAATATTAAATCAACATTTAGGCATGGGAAAGCTGCCCGCGCATTGGATGCCGTGTTTGCTCACGTTAGATCAAAAACGTGTTCGAATGATCATTTCAAACGCTCTGTTGTTGCAGTTTAGGCACAATAAATCCGAGTTTTGGCACCAATTGATTACTGTATAGCAGTGCTTCTCAAACTTTCAATATACACGACCCACTATTCAATCATCTTTTGCACCCCCCGTCCTCCATACAATAACAATGTATTGAATACAATAATACTATACCTTAAAGCTAAATTCGACTTTAACCTCTTATGTGCCACCGACGAGTAAAAACATCTCGCTTAGACAAACAACTACTTTTCAGGACGTATATATACGTCTTTCTAAAGTACGATATTTTCTGTGCAGTGCTATCCATAAAATTATTCCGATGGCTTTGGAATGCTATAAAAGAACCTTGATTATGGTTGGGAAAATTTATTTATTTAAGAGGATGTGCTTATTTATTTCCTTTCTCCCCCTCAAAAAACATCAAAATAGGCTCGTCTGAGTGGTAAACTGTGGTATTGGGGAGCGAATCACGCAACTTTTAATCGGCAGTTAAGGAATTAATTATAAACCGTACAAATTATCAAGATAAGTGTTAATACAAGCCCATGGGGTCACTGATAATTTTGAAACTTGTTCTTAAAACTTAGTATTGTTAAATTAATAATGAAATAAACATTGTACAGTACTGATACATTTATAAGTGTATTATGTCAGTGTAAATGTGTATTCTATATTTTATTACATCAGAAAGTGTTTTGTTTGTTTACTTTCAGTAAATTAATAGTTTTTTAAATAACCTTTTGTTTTCGACTTTTCAATATGCTCGCCCCCCTTGTAGAGTTATCGCGCCCCTCAAGGGGGACGCGCTCTGCAGTTTGAGAAACGCTGCTGTATAGGAAACTTGGATACACCACTATACGCTCAAAACAAAAATACAGTCCAAACAGTGGACTGGAAAGGGGAACATGCTCCAAAAAAGCAACAACTGTTTTTTTCGTTCTGGGAAAGTGGTGGTGCATGTTTTTTGGAATAGTCATGGAGTTATTTAAATCGATTATCTTCAAATGGGAAGAACATGTACACGAGCGTGCTATGCATTATTACTTGACCAGCTGAATGCAGAATTTACAGAAAAATGGTCACATTTGCAGAAAAAGAAAATCCTGTTTCACAAAGACAACGCCCCGTCTCACACCTCATTGGTTGCCATGGTAAAAATCCACAAATTACGGTTTGAACTGCTTGACCATCCGTCGTACTCACCAGATCTAGCCCCAAGTAACTTCTTTTCCCCCTCATTTAAAAACTGCGCTCGGATGATAGAGATTTTCTTTAAATGAAGAGGCAATCACCTTCGCGAACAATTGTTTTACGGGAAAATCGCCCAGTTCTATTTGGACGGGTTACTGAGATGGGCGCATCGCTGGGAGAAGTGTGTAGAGTTACAAGAAGACTATGTTGAAAAATAAAATAAAAAATTGGAAAAAATGTCTTAAATCCTTATTAGGCCGGAACCTTTTCAGACCACCCTCGTATATATAATATAACAAGAAGTACTTTCGTACGACAAGACAACGGGGACGGTATGCCTACTCTGTATGAGTAAAGTCGTAGAAGTGATAAATTGTAGGGTATGTGACAAGCGTCAATAGCGGAAATATATAAGGTACCAAAAATATATAAACATTTTTGCGGCAATTTCAGTTTTATCTTCCATATTTTCCATACTTCCATGAAATAAAGAATATCAATTTTTAATGTTAAACATTCTGTACATTAATACTGAATTTCTCTGGAAATAAAGACTGCATATGCTGTTAGAATTTTTAAAAGAATAACTATGTATTTTCATTTGAAATTAAAAAGCGCAATTGAAAATACTGAAACTATATTTTATAAAGTAACCACATTCTTTACAATAAACATTTTTAATTTCATGGCATCATATTTTAGCACTTTGATACTTTCGTTAATACACTTTTTTGTTTCATTCAGTCGTGATTACTCCGGATTCCTTTCCTAAGTGTTCCAGATTAAACAAGAAACACCGGAACTATTTTCTCATAACCCTTCTCTCTCTCTGCAAACACACCCACTACACGTCTCTCATAACAATAAAGCGAAGTAATTTTTGCTTCATTTTATTTTCCCTCCCAAGCCTTCATATCCCACTAATGAAAGCAAAGCAATCAGTAAATGCATTTGGGGTATTGTCACATCATTTCTATGATATACTTTGCTTCTGTTTCGTTTTGTTTGTATTTTATTATATAATCGCAAAACGAAAGTAATGTGTCTCAAATCAATCAAGTGAATACTGTTTTCTCATTGACTTAAGTCTGTCTACTTTCATTTTGGTTTATTTGGTGTATGCGTATATAAGCTATGTTCTTATAGTATGTGTACTAAAGGAAAGATAAGTCGTAGCATACATAAATGAAGATTAAATTTGACTTGTTGTGAGGTTCAGTACCAAATGGGAATCAAACTTGATGTAATTGCAGAATGGTGTACCTGAAAAAAGTTGAAATATTATTCATTAGGAACTGTTTTATGGAAGAATTGGGAATTAAGGTATCCGACTACGTTCAGAATCGTGATTTTGTAAAAGCGTATAAATGAATAATATTTATGATATTTAATGTCACTTAAATTAGAAAACGTATACACAATTAGCTTAAGAATATTATTACAATAAAAAATTATTTAAGTACAATATTTTGACAAAAAATGAACATAGAATGACCCATTTTTAAAATATTCTCCTTTAATGAAAAATGCTTTTATTATAATAATAATTTGCCTGTATATAACTGATATATTTGTAGAGCGGCGGAACTAGAATGTTTTAAATGTATAGCTCAGAAGTGGATTTATCCATATTTTACTACAACAGAGGGGAGAAATTTTAAGAAAAAACTGTGATAATTATTTCAATTGGTGGTAACTCTGAAAATAAAGTGAATTTTTCAAAAATTCTAGTTCAGACTCTCTGGAGAAGTCTTTACTTTATATAAGCAAAATACTTTTTATTATTACAGAAGCATTTTTTACAAAAGGAGAACGTTTTAAAAAAAGCTTATTCTAAGTAAATTTTTTGCCTAAATATTGCATTTAAATAATTTTTTGTCATAATGTCCTTAAAAACTTTTTATACATGTATTCTAATCTAAGTGACACTAATTGTCATGAAAAGTATCCATTTATGTGCTTTTTTAAAATCACGGTTCCGAACGTAGTTGGATACCTTAACAAATATTTAGAAATGTCTTTTCTTTTACTAATTATAAATAAATAAACCATTCTTTTTGTTTATATAATGTAATTGAGATAGAAGGTAAAATAAAAAATATAGATCGATGTACTAAAAATTTTAGTTAATGAAACGGAAAAATAAAGTTGTGAATTTTACCAGGTAACAACTGTTACTAATTTAAAATGACCACACTATTTTGGCAGCTATATACAGCTTTGTTTCTATCCGACCAAATAGATAATATTATCCACTATTGTATTAACAACCAAAAAAAATATATGACCCTTACCTTTTTCACTATTCGTCAAGATTAGCATTTGCTTCAAAATAAACAGAAATAAATATTTAAAAATTAAAGTTCTGCATAACTTATGCTTATGCGGATGTAAGTAAATATAAGTAAAATAAAATTAAACATTTTTTTATGATAAATATTATTTTTATAATACTAAGTTTAATTATAAAGTATATGAAATGTATATTTTTAATAAATTTCTTTATAAAAATGTTTTCAGTTTTTTTCACTGCCATTTTTGATTTTAGTGCTTGTTAAATAATATGTATAATTTAAAAATTTTCAATCTTTTCAATTTTATATTAATATAAAATGTTTCATCTTCTTTGAATTTATTTAATGCGGTGAATTTTTTTTTCAAAAAGTAAAATATGGCAATATAAATACCATAAATTCATTTTAAGTACAATAACAGTTTGATGTAATTATTTAATTAAAATAAATAGGTTTCAAAAATTAGATCTTTTTTTGTATAAAATGATTTATAACATGTTTTAATAAATTAAATGCTTAGTAATTCATTAATAATCTAATTCCTTGTCAAATTAATGAATAAAAAGAATTCCTAAATCAAGTATTTGTAGCGATCTCTTAAGTGTTACACTTTAGAAACTCTATTCAAATACTCTTTATTCAAAACTTATCATGAAACTCTTTATTAAATCACTTTTATATTTATTGTGAACACTTCCATATATATCTCCATTAAAATAATTATTTTATACAGTTATTTTCATTTTCATGTATTTTCATAAATTGAAAAAAGTGTGCTTTATGTAATTGTATATAAATATTTTTTTTCTAATAATAACATCTTTATTTTGCAAGGTCATACAAAATTATATGCACGTTCAATTCATATTTAATTATGTTATCTTTCTAGATTACATTCCCAGACATTCGATTTAAATAAAAATATGCATTGCAACACCTTTCCCTCCCCCATCTGATCCTTTATTCAAATCATTTGTGGTTTCTTGAGAAATAATGATTATGTATTCCGCAAATATGTCTCATATATTTAAAGAAATACACTTAGCTTTAAACTAGCACATTTCGCTCTACAACGAGTCTTCAGAAACTTGCATTTTGGTAGAAGTATGTATGTAAGTAGTATTTGTAATAATATTTCTAAACATTGCAACGGCTATTTGACTGAGTTAAAAATAGTTAATAATCTTATATAGGAGCGTTTTCCGTGTCTTAAACAGAATCTACATTGCAGCTGGACTAAATTTAGCTAATAACATGTACTTTAAAATTTTTTAAAATTTTTTTTCGATTTTATTAATAACAGGAATATTTCTTTAAAATATTTTTGCTGTAAAAAACTTGAAATGATAAAAAAATGTGTTAAAATGTTAAATAAATATTTTGTAGGTTATTTTCTGTGTTAAATTAAGAAATTCTGATTGTGCCTGTATATATCAAGAACAAGTTATAAAAAAATTATGTCAATTTCTATTTAGGTCAACAAAGAAAAATTTCATTGTAGTTTCTTTTTATTAAATAACTACAATTAATATAAACATGTATATACATATGACAGAAACACAATATATAAGTGGCAAAATGGAACGTGATTTTCCTTTTAATACATGGTGTTAGACTATTATTTTTTGTTACTATTTATGCATTCATAAATCACAGAATTTGAACCCACCACATTTGGAATAGAAGTCCAGCATTCGATTCATTGCGCTTCGAGAACACAATGAGCAATTTTCCTTTTTATAAGGAGTGTTGGACTATTATTTTTGTTTGTTACTATTTATTCAATAATTAAATTTGGTTAATAAATTAATATTGGAAATAACTGTATTAAAACATGAAGTGTCATCCACTACAAGTTATAAAAAAATGTGTTGCAATTTGAATGGATAAATAGAAAGTATATATATATATATATATATATATATATAATATTAACGACTGAAAATTTGAATATATATATATATAAAATCCGTAAATACATACAAATATCTATAAAAAACCTAAGTATAACTAGTCAAGATAGTAAGAAATATTAGCCGCAGCCGCAGTAGTATAAGGGAGATAGTGAACTAAAATAATAGGAATTGAGAAAAAGAGCTACTAACTTATTCATTCACTCATCACAAGGAATCTGGAAATATTAGGCTTATAGACTTCAAATTTTGTAAGCATATTTCTTTTGTAGAGTAGAGATTCTCAAAGAACGGGTTTATCGGGAATTGACACTCAAGAAGTAAGTACGTGGAGTTACTGCGGAGTATAGATGAAAAATTGCCGTTTTCAACGTATTAAATCTATATATTAGTAGTATGTATTTTTCTTTTGTGAGTTGGTGTCCTTTTACAACGGATGGTTTTATAGAAATAAAGTTGCAAGAGTGGTTACGAGGCACATAGGTAAAAATATTTTCATAATTCAAATATTAGATTTACAGAACGGGAATTTGGGCGGCATGTTTACTTTACTGAGCAGAGATCCAGAGTAAGAACGGGTTTTGCATTTGGGACAAGGATAAACATTATCTGTTTTGAGCTATTAGACCTAGAGACTTTGGAGATGGCAAGCGTGTTTCTTTTGATGAATAGAGATTCTCTAGAAAGGGGTTCTGCGGAAATCAAGTTTGCGGGAGTTGGAATTACGGGGGTGTAAAAGATAAATTTGCTTGCATTTTAGATGTTGAGTTCTCGGCCTGTTTAAATCAAGAGGGTTTTAAAAATGGCTTTCAATGCAATCGAATACTTAATGCTGGACTTAGACACCAATAACTAATATAAAAACAATATATAGTCATGCATCATTATGAAGTACACAGCGAAGTGGGCAGGTAACGGCTAGTAAAATATATTTAAAATTTTAGCAGTCTGAAATTAAATGCACAGTGACAAAATGAGAAAGTCTTTATAATTATCTAATAGACGAGAATATTAATATTTTTCGACTATTTTATCGTGCGGATATCTGTAATAATTATTCTTCTTTAGAGTCTTTGTAAGCTCTGCAATGTTTCTTCCAGTATTTAAAGTTATATCAGAGGTATGTATCATGGATATTGACACGACATGCAGATTGCTTTAATCGTGCCTGAAATTAAGTAAAAATTGGCTCCATAAAAGAAGTTATATTTTTCTACAAAATATTAAATATAATAGAAAATTGTTAACAACACAAAATATCAACTGAATGTAATAATGTTACATTTTCGAAGAATTACTGATGTATATATACAGACAGAATCAAAGTTTATTTCAGTTTATTTTGAATTATATGGATAAGTTTTATTTCTCAAATGTACAACTTATACAATTTTATCAATAGGGTAAAATAATACTTTATTATTATTAATAATAATCAGAGTAAATCGGCCTCAGAATTAGGTAATATGGTAGTTTTTGATGGTACTGTGAATCGTGAGCTCTATTTAAATATTTTAAAGAGAAACTTCAAATTATCTGTCCAAAATTTGGATATTGAAGACAACTTCCTTTTTTCACAAGATAATGACACCAAAATCACAGCTCTCAATGCACGCCACTGATATCTCAATAATTGTCCTCCAAATTCTGAAAACACCTCCTCAATAACTTTATTTAGCGCAGTAGAACATATTTGGGGAAATTTGATTAAAATAAAGAAAACATGACATACAAACACGTAATGTGAAATAAAAACAATAATCACAGAAGAATGGATGAAAATCGATGCAGAAATTACAAAAAAAAAAAAACTGATTAAATCTGCATCAAGATGTTTATAAATTGTTGTGGGCACTAAAAGATATCCTACTAAGTACTAAATTATGAAAGAAATACAATATTTAAAGCTATGCTGTGATTTTTTGTTAGGTGTACAAATACATCTGTGGCATAATTTTTTAGTAATTTTTGTATTATTAATTTTTAAAATATAATACTTATTCTATTTTAAAAAAAAATGATTATGTCATTCCATTAAGAACAAGTTGAATATATCATAAGAAAATTACGATTACGATATATTAATTTTTATATTTGTCGAAAACATTACATTTTATAAGAAACTGCTAGTGTACGAACACTTTTTGGTCCACTGTATACTTAAAAAAAAACTCATTATTAAAGGCCTTCGAAATCACAAGGTTTGATGCAAATTTGAGACAAAAAATCATTCTTTTAGATTAAATAATGCATTGGTTACGTTAAGAGAAACATAAAAAATAATAAAGCTTTCTTTAATAAATTAAATTTTAAAAAATCAAAGAGCATTCCATAGTTAGAATTGATATTTTTATCAGTTAGAGAATAATTAGTCATTAAAGACTTTTTAAGAAATTATTTTTGAATAATCTGTTCTATTAAATGCAAAACAGAAGGATAATCGTTTGCCCTTTTTTAAGTCAAAATAACGAAGTACTCGCTACATGGAAATAACTAATGCCATCTGCCTTAATGGAAGATATTTTTCCTCTTTTTTCCTCAAAACTGAGTAACTAAAAATAAGAGGAAACAAATCTATAGCAGCATTCATCACCTGTTTTTATTTTTCTCTGTTTACGAGAAACGAAAAGTTGTTCCATCAACATCCCGGTGTTTGCGTGACTGTTTTTGATGAACTTGGCATCCAATTCCGTCGAATAAAAAAGTTCATGAACTTTCGATTACCGTTGTATTGATTATTTGGAGAGCTGCTATGGGAAACGAGTGGTAAAATGTTGATTCATGGTGAATATTAAATAGTTAAAGAAAAGCAAAAGTAAGGATTGTTTTTCATTATTGTCATTTATTATGTGTATGATTAAATTTCGAATTTATTTAATTTCCAGAGGTATCATGAACTAGTTCAAAAGCGTGTTTCATTGTTATACTTAAATTAGGAGAATTCCTTAGGCTACGAGATTTCGAAGTTAGAATCGGAAGCAAATAATTTTATGGATAATTTTATGGATAATTTTATGATAAATAATATGTATTTGTATATTTTGTTGTTTTTTAATAACCCTATTTATCTATATTATGATATTTTATAGAATTATTTCTCCTTTCATGATAATGGAACCTAAAATATATATTCCTTTGCAATGAAATAAGTTAGGTAAAATGACTATGAAACACACACGCACTCACATACAAATACTAAACAACGATGACATTGCAATGACGAAACTCCATCCCCATCCCTCTCGGGATGTTTATTTATACTAATCCGTTCTAAGTGAATATCTACTCAACAAAAGAAAAAGACAGCAAATTCTTAGTCTGTACTTCTAATAGTTCGACAATGAGAATTTTTCATTATAACGCCGTCTTGCTCCTTCTTAAGGAAAGATTACCGCAAAATCCTTTCTGAATGGCTCTGCTCAAAAACAGCAACAAAAATAATAATAAATCATCCTGACGAATTTCCGTCTTAACGCCTAGTCTCTACTTTTACAAATGTACTGCCGTGACCCAAAACGCCAAAAAGCCCTGGAAAGTCATGGGAAACTCTGATCAATGTGGGTTCTATACCGAGACTCCTGGTGAGAGCCGAGGCTGTAGCCCCTTTCGCCTTACTACCGGACATGATTTTTTGAGAGTATATCTGCACTGACTTGGCTGCTGACGAGACCTGGCTTCTCTGCAGTCATACCAGTATGGAGAATGACCACATGTCCAGGTCTACAGCCGCAACTGCCCTTCCATCTAAATGGCTCAATATAATTAACCTGACATCGAATCAGGTTGAGACAAGTCCTGGAAAGCTAAAATCCTGCACGTTGGAAACCGTCGAATTAAGGTATCCAATGACTAATGAGCTACACGTCCATCCTGACGTCTCTTACCTACCAGAAACAAACGGAGTCGATGCTTGATGGTTCAACAAGCTGTTCGAGGAGTTGGTCGTTGGTAAAATCGCCACCAATTAGGTTGGTGAGGCTGTCTATAAAACTACGGCTCATTTGCTCGTAGCTGGCCTGGCTCCTGCAAAAGTTACCTTTTTCATCGACTCCCACGGTGCAATGTCTAGACTTAAGCAATAACACACCAACTGATTGCCTATATACAATTCAGTGCCGTGCTAAAATTGGGGAGTTCATGCCATACGACAGGAATGGGGCCTTACAGTAGAGCCTAAGTCATGCAGGGATCTTTACTAATTATAGAGCTGACCAAAAAGCCAAACAAGGGGCTCAGTAGTATCAATCGGAAGTCCCGTTGACCCTAAGAAGAGAATAACCTCATACGTTGACAAATGTACAGCCATTACAAAAAAAAAATTAAGGAAAACTATGCGAAACCCTTGCTACTGTGGGTCCAATCCTGAGGCACCAGGAGAGAGCTGAGGCTTTTGCCCACTTTCGCCTAACCATCGGACATGACTTTTTGGCAGTATACCTCCACAGGCTTGACCTGGTTACTGACGAGGTCTGCCCGCCAGGATGGATGTGCCAGGATGGATGTGCCAGGATGGATGTGCCAGGATGGATGGCGACCACATGCTCCAATGCACTGGACTTGATGAATATTCGACAAATGACGCCGTCAGACGGTACTGGGAGACTAGGCTTAAAATGGTCAAGAAGCCGAACACGAGCGTTCGATAAATAAATAAATAAATCGATTTTCTAGTTTGTAGATTTTATAGTTAAAAAACTAGATCTTTTTTTCTATAACAGCTATTAATATGTTATAAGTAATCTTACACCTTAATGTTCGGAATCGTTCACACAAAACTAGTTTTTAGAGGATCTGTCTTGAACAAAATCAATAATCATGTCAAATTCAAAGTTATAGGTGTAATAATATTGTACACACATATTTCGTGAAGTGTATGTGTATGAGTAGTTTTTCTTCAGTACATTGATAATCTAAGAAAACTGTTATTAGTGAACTCAATGAAATTAGGGAAATGTATATTAAAACATGAGTAATATTAAATCTCTCAACCAGTTTTTCAAATTAATAATTCATGTTTACCTAATTTCTCTTGTCTGATTAAAATATTTATATTTTTGTAAATATAATGGGATATTTTAAAGGAACCATGATCTAAAATTGTTTATAAACTAAGTAAGTCATGCGCATATATATATATATATATATATATATATAAGGATAATTAAATTAAATTAAAAAATAAATTCCCTATCTAGCACTTAACTCATCTTTCTCAATTCACATCTTCAAGTATCAGACTAATCACCCATTTATTTCTTCCGAACATATGGCCTAGCCAATAAACATGTCTAATTCCAGATCGTTAGATTTAATAGTCAGCATATGTCAGCATTAACTTTCAAGTACCCTAATAAAATCCCCGATACTTACCACATGCTTTTCAAGTGTTATCCATTTTAACCGAAACCGTGGCGTGCTTTTTTACTCCCTGCTCTTAGCGTCAGAAGAGATGTAGAAATGATCGAATAAAATTCTTTAAAACTTGAATCTGATTATGTCTTCAAAATCATGATATATATATATATATATATATATATATATATATATATATATATATATATATATGTATACACACTAGCAAGGAGAGGGCATGACTGAGGAAATTCATTTGGGGTTTAGACTTAGTTTAATAGTAGTATTCCCTTAGGCTTTTGGACCGTCAATGTAATTCCGCCGAATAATAGTCAATTCAGAGAAAAAAAAGCCTTCAAAATTCATGCTTAGCTTTTATACAATTAAATTTCCTTTTTCACCAACGATTTCATAGCTTGGTTGATATATCGTCTGCATACTATGCGCAATGTCTGGGTCCGATTCATCGGTCACTTTTTTTTTTCCTTTAATTATTTTTTAAAAATAAAATACACTTATTTATAAAAGGTTTATTAAATATTAAATTATATTTTATGCAATTATTATGTATTTTATAAAGTAAAAATATTTAAATAAATTTATTAATTAAATTAATTATTATTAAAATTATTGTTAATAAAAATATTATTAATAAAATATTTAAAATAATTATTAATTAAAATTTTTAATAATTAAAATTATTTGAAATAATTATTGATTAAAATTATTTGAAATAATTATTGATTAAAATTATTTAAAATAATTATTGATCAAAATTATTTAAAATAATTATTGATTAATATTATTTGAAATAATTTATTTAAAATAATTTTAACTAAAATCATTAATAATTAAAATTAATTAATAAGAAGTATTAATAAAAAATTTTTTATTATTATTAATTTATTTTAAAATTATTAATTTATTATTAAAATTATTAATTTATTATTAAAATTATTAATTTATTATTAAAGTTATTATTAATTTATTATTAAAATTATTAATTTATTATTAAAGTTATTATTTATTTATTATTAAATGTAGTATTTTTATTGAAATAATTATTAATTTATTATTAAATTTATTAGTTATTATAGAAATAATTATTAATTTTTTAAAAATTATTTAAAAAAACTTTTTAAAATTATTTAAATTTATTTAAAAGGACTTATTAAATGTTTTTTTTAAATTGTAAAATAATTAAATTAATAATATATAAAAACATTTTTAATATATTAATTATAAAATAATTAATTTAATAATATACTTTATATAAATTATTTTATATTATATATATATAATATTTTATTTATAATATATTTTATGTCACATTAGAAAACTATTTGTAACTGATTTTTATGTATCAAAATTATTATTTAATATTTATTATATATTTTTTGTTATAAATATTATTTTTTAGCATTAAGTACATTTATAAAATTTAATATAAATATTTATATATTTACAGTATATTTTTTACTTTATAAAATACAAAATAATTACATAAAATATTATTTAATATTTAATAAACCTTTCATAAATAAGTTTATTTAATTTGAAAAATAATTGAAAGAAATGAAAATGAAAAAAAAAATCGACCGATGAATTAAACCCAGACCTCACGCATAGCATGCAGACAATATATCAATCAAGCTACTAAATCGTTTGAGGAAATGAAATTTAATTGTAAATATAAAAGCTAAGCATGTGTTTTGAAGGTTTTTTTCTCCAAATTGACTAGCCATGCGGCGGATTACATTGAGGGTCGAACACCCTAAAGGAGTAAGTACTACTATTACACCAAGTCTCGACCCCTAATGAATTTTGTTAGTAGTGCCCCCTCCTTGTAAGATCCCAAAGCAGAGACCAGCTTTTTACCAAGCACCAAGAAAGAAAAAATGTGATGCAAGGATGCTTAAAATTTTCTATGCATAAAATTATGAAAAAGATATTTCAATATAATTCCACAATTATATTGTTTTTGTTACTCAAATGGCAAAAACGGAATGCAAGTGTGATATTTTTTTATGAAACAAACATACATTTATAAGATGTATGTATAATACGAAATTAATTGTCATTGTTGTAACCTAATTTCGCAATGCGATTAAATAAAGTAATTTAATAACTTTAAGTATTAACTATTAATAAGTTCTATTCATAAACCATTGATGTGATGTTCAAAGAATAGTTATTGATAAAAAAAACGATTTAATTATTGTATGAAATTTATTTCAATGTCATTTATCTGCAAATGACATTTCTTTTACACGCACATATACGTACGCACGCACACACACACACACACACACACACACACACACACACACACACACACACACACACACACACACACACACACACACACACACACACACACACACACACACACATATATATATATATATATATATATATATATATATATATATATATATATTATAATCATTACTATTATTATTAGTATTATTATATATTATTTAAGCAATTCATATATAATTTTGATAAGTGATGTGTCGCTATTTAAGGTTGGATGAAATGATGGTTCCCTCACTAAATAATAATGTTAAATAATGATGTAATAGTATTAATTATATGTTCTGATGTTATAACGTTTTTATAATTTTTTTTAAAAAAGAAATAACGATTTTTGCATATAAATCAATATTTTACATTGCGATTCAGCAAAAAGTATACTCAAGCGTCGATAGATGGCGCCAGGTAAAACTGAAATTAAATTTTGATATGAAGTCATTAGTGTTCAATACATCTATTAGAAATGGTCATAAAAATAATTTTCAAAGAAGTTGCAGGAAAACATACATTTATCCCCTTTTTACTAAACGTATAAAAAATAAAAATAATTGTTATGTTTTGAAGCAGTTCTAAACTTTTACTGAAATTCATATGTAGCTCGTGTAACATATTTAAAATAAACTACACAAAACCAAATTTATGCAAGAAATTTATTAAAAAAAAAAAGAAAAACAAAAAAAACAAGGTTAATGCATTTTAAATTTTAAAAAACATGTTATTTTCCCTCTATTTTTTATGACCACTTCTCGTAAAAGGTAATTGTTGATTAAAAATAATTTTTAAAAGATCTTTCTTTCACACACATATCTATATTGTTTGAAATATGTATTGAAGTGTGTGGTAAATTAAGTGCCTTTTTATGTAAATTATTTACAATAAAATATTGATGTATGCAATAAATCAAAAGCATTTTTTTCATGAAAGAATAATATACATGAAAGAAATACTTCACTGAAAAGTGTTATTTAACCACTTAACACTGCTGATTAAAAGTTACACGATTCGCTCCCTAGGGCCACCATTTTTCACATCAGTGCGCGTACGCGGCGCGGCGTATTAGGGGAAAAATAAAGGTACAAATAAGCAAGCTTTTCTTTAAAATAAGTACATTTTTTGGCAAAAACCGTCAAAGTACTTTTATTACTTTCCATAGCCTTTGAACTAGTAGTAGGCAAAGCAACGCGAAGAAAATAATGGTTTTTGGAAAAACGTATGTATACGTCCGAGGCACTTAAAGCACTGATTGAGTGAGATGCATGCATATGCCGGTGTCAGTTAAGGTGTTAAAATTTTAGGAACAATACTTTAATTTAGGATTAGATTTATTATTAAAATAAATGATAGGATAAATAATTTTTATAAGACTTGAAACCATTTACTTTCAATGATGCTTTCTAAATGCGAAATATATTGTGAAATGATATAAACTAAAATGGATGATATTAATAGCCAATTAAACTTCCATTTGTAATCAATAGAGTTGCAACATGTCGCCTTTGTTGGTATTTTAAGGCGTCACAGGATTCTTAAACGATATCAGTGCTCTTGAAAAAAAACATCCTTCTTCAAACCAATGTAACTTAGCAATAAAACAAAACAATAATTTGAAACTTTTACTTCATGATAATCATATATACTTACATTACTTCTGAAATTTTCAGAGAATTTGCGAAAAATTTTTAAAAAGTTATATGGAAATATAAATTGGACAATTTTTCAAAAATATAAAAATTGGCAAAATACAACATTAATAAAAATAGACAAAATTAGTTTTACTTGGTATAAAAATGTTTATTTTTGAAGTTATGCTACCTTTTAAGGAATTTAGAAGCAAAATTATATTTTTTAAATACAATTAAAACGAAAATTTAAAATTTTTAAGAAAAAAATTAATTAAAATTCAAATAAAAAAATTCTATTAATTTTTTTTTTGAAAATTGATGTATAAGTTATGAAGAGCCTTATTTTGAACATGTGTATGGAATTTCAAACTATAATCATAAAGGGTTTCTGAGAAATCCTGCGAGGAAGCTAAAATTTTTTGTCTTGAGAAAAAAAGAAGTTAAATATAAGAAAGAGATAGGAACTTCGGAAGTGTTCACAGTATCAACACAATTTTGGAATCAAAATGCTCAGAAATGTTAGACTTTAACATACACTTTTTTTTTCAAAAAATTGAAAAATTAGCAATTTAAGAGTTTTGTGAGTTCCTAATGAGAGAGACTAGAATCTCAACCATTTTTTTTAAAAAAAATAAGGTGAGTGAGTGTATATTAACGACAGACGTTGTAATTATGAACCATGGTCTAATGACGAGGACGACACCAGGACTGGCATCCCCTTCTCCTAACTGCTCCGTTTGAGCTATCGACAGATCTAAGGTTCATCGATCCCCTACAAGGTGGGTCTACAGTGGTAATAGTCTGGAACTCATGGCACGCAGATCACGAATCCGTTACCTTGACTACTAGGCTACCACAGGCCACAAAAAAAGCTGGTTTCTAGCAAAGTATGTACCATTGGAATGTTATGAAAGTGATACATATGTTGAAAAATATGCATAATTGTACTGTTTATTATTTTAAATTATTCATATGCATGAAGTTTACATAATATTACAATATAAAATTTATATTAAGAATGAAACCATTTGTTTTATGGATGCAGTTATTTTTCAATATTTCATTGAAAATTGTACGCTTTGGAGAATTTCAACAACATAATCCGTTATTTATTTCTGTTTTATTTTTCCTGTCGAATTCTTTCAATACAACTTTTAACAAGCACTATTTTTCCATTGTAGATAAATGCCCGTTCCTAATTATTTTTCTCACTACACGTAAGTTATTTCACTGACTTGAAAGTAAAGTAAGATTTTTAAAAGTATTTTAATCCTTACTTATACAAGTTACTTAAATATCTCTAAAAAAGGTATGTTTTGAAGGTTTTTTTAAAACTTTTTAATAGAAGCACTAGGTTTCGCTTTGAATAAACTACAATTTTTATCCGTAGGGAATAAATCATACATTAAGAGAGGAAAAAACACATTTTTGACACAAACAAAATGTAGTAAAACACATTGTGTCAACTTTTATCACAAAATGCATAAAATTTTCAAAATAAGTATAAATATAATTATAAACTAGTCCCGACCTTTTTTAAAGATCTAAGAAAACGCATTTTTATTATTTTCAACTATTTATTGTTCTTTTCCCTTAAGAGCATTTGGTATTTTGATTTAATGCATTTTTAAAGAAAGAAAACATTTTTTGATCATTCAAATATTTTTCACGAAGTGTAACACCCTTTGAGTTGAGTTGAAAGTATTTCTAAATCTTAGTTTTGAGTTTCCTTTTTAAATTTGTGTTATTGCTCTGTTTTTTTTTTTTTTTTTTGCTCCTCATTATTTCGAAACGAGTTCTCACGCATTACCCCTTAAAGTATTCCCTTGGGTTTTCTGATAAGATTGTTTGATTTGGGAATTTACGCCTTGTGAAGAAACTCTTGCAATTAAAACAGTTCCGAAGGAAGGAAGAAAGAGAGAGGAAGATTAGCAGAGTATGCGATGAAGTGTCAATAAGTACTTCTTTAGAATAAATAAGAGTATTTAATTCCACTGAATGATTAAGGAAGAAATAAAGCACAGTTTAAATCTACAAGACGACAATAAGAACCTTCAGAATACCAAAAAGTGAATAGTAGAGATTAGTATATAGCTTACATATTAGAAGAAAAATAAAACACAAGCACCATAAACATTTTATGAAATACTGCTTAAATTCAAAAATATCCATTTAATTTTAGTAATAGTTATCGGTACAAAGAAATTCTAAATAGTACGGACTGAATTCCTTAAATAATTAATAGTTTATTATTATAAATTTATCCTTTTTCCTAGATAGATATACTTATTGTTACCTGCATATTCGAATTACATATAAAATTACTTATTTCCCTTAGTTCTATTTTAACAATACTAATTTTTTTAAAAAATACATTTATATAATTCTAATATATCTCAAGTAGCCGTACTATTTATACGTACTATTTAATAATTATTTTAATTCTATTAATTTCATACTTTTGCTAAGTGCTTCTATTCAGACAATTATATTCTTTGAATTTATATCTAGGTTCAGAACCTGGCAATTTGTTTATCGTACGCAGATTTAGCAGGGGCAATGCATTTTTAATGCAATTTTTACGTAAGTTATTTTTCTTGTAATGGATTTAGATATTCTGTATGATATTTTCAATAGAATTTTTCTCAGCATTACAAACAGAAAAGAGGAAGGTTGGCCGGCCAGAAAACATGTTAAACCCCACTTTTACATAAGTTATTTTATATATAAGAGCTATACTATAAGTCAGCAATGTTTATAATACTGCTGCATCAATTTATACATATTTTTTAAACACTATTTATTTAATTTCTAATACATCTTTTCTATATTGTAATACTGGTTTATATTATAATTTCTGTGTTTATATGCTTCGGCTATAGTGATTTTATTAATGATCCATATCTCTGTAGCTTAGAATATTAACAATATTCAAAATTGTAAGCAATATATTTATAATATTTATTAATATTATAATATTTTTGTGATTTTTCTAAACCTAAATCATTATTTATTTGTATATAGTTAATTACTATAATCCTTAAGACCTCTCGGGCCCCTTTTAAAGATCTCCGTGCACTCGAAAAAAACATCTTTCTTCAAACCAATGTAACTTAGCAATAAAAAAAAAAAGCATTTGAAATTTTTACTGCATGATAATCATATATATTTACATTATTTCTCAAATTTTTAGAGAATGTGGGGAAAAATTAAAAAAATTATAGAGAAATAAAACTTGGACAATTTTTTTAAAAATATGAAAATCAGTATTTTACGCCGCGCAGGATTCTGAAGTACAAGACTGATAAAAATAAACAAAATTAAGTTTACTTGGTATAAAAATGTTTACTTTTGAAGTTATACTAATTTTTAAGAAATTTAGAGAAAAAAATAATTTTTTAAAGAAAATTTTAAGGAAAATTTTAAAATTTTAAGAAAAAAATAAATTAAAATTAAAATAAAAAATATTCTATTAATTTTTTAAACTGATGTATAAGTTATGAATACCCTTATTTTGAACACGTGTATAAAATTCCGAATTAATATCATGAATAGTTTCTGAGAAATTCTGTGCGCAATCTAAATTTTTATGCTAAATTTGTTTTGCGAAAAATGAAGTTATAAAGAAATATAAGAGAGAGATAGGGTTTTTTTTTGTTTAAGTTTCACTACTTATTTCTCAATAACTTCGGAAGTTTTCACAGTATCAACCCAATTTTATTACCAAAATGCTTAGAAATATTGATGCTTTAACATATATATTTTTCAAAAAAATTGAAAAATGTACGGTTTAAGAGCTCTGTGAGATCTTAAAATATAAGTGTGTAAATTACTATTAAAGTAAGGTACCTTATTAATAATCAAATTAAAGTTTTCTCTTTTACCATAATATTATTCTTTAAATAATTATTTTCGATATTTAATTGTAGATCTAAAAAGTTTGGTTCTAATTGTTTTCAGATAGTGAGGATAAAAACTAAAGTTAGAAATATAGAATTTAATTTATTACTAAAAATAACTAAATCTTCTTGTATTTTAGAATATGACTCGATTTATTGTCTATATTTTCATTTTTATAAAAGTGAAGATAAAGTTAGCTAGAAAATTATTTGCAGCCCCTCCTTGAGGTAACCCCTTAACAAGTTTATAAAAAAATCCATTGCCCATAGTTTTATTTTAATACTAATTGAATAATTATATTATAAAATTTTCATATTTTATTAATTTGTTTATGAAAT
Source organism: Trichonephila clavipes (assembly GCA_019973935.1). Taxonomy (NCBI): domain Eukaryota; kingdom Metazoa; phylum Arthropoda; class Arachnida; order Araneae; family Nephilidae; genus Trichonephila; species Trichonephila clavipes. The sequence continues at coordinate 39,930 of BMAU01001169.1, forward strand.
ATTTAATACAAATTTCTTTGAGAACTGTAATCATATCTTCTATACTATAGAATCAAAAAGATCTTCAAAATCATAACCATGAACAGAGTTAATCTTCCTGCCTTCCATTACAATAACTAAATGTTTACTAATTTTAATAATAATAGAAGTATTAGAAAGATGGTCTAAAATATATCCTATATTAACTTCTTTTAATATCTTGCCTGTTTTAGTAATGATTGTTTTAAAGCCATTAGTAACTGTTCTAAATTTAATGGGGTTCTTATGGAATTTAGGACCGAGAAAATGAGTATATATGGGGTGGAGCATTTGTCGTATAAAATATTCAAACCAAATTTATTTTAAATAACGATTTTATAAATTCATCATTGTTATGAAAGTGACTTCTTAGAACATTATCATGGTAACTTTTGCAAACAATTGCAAAATTACCAGGTGCCTTATCTGATATATATATATTATCTATATATAAATAATAACAAAGTTTGTAACGAGTTCGGTTCTAGCTTCTACTAAGCCTTTAGGGGAAAATATACTTTTTAGCAGTGATATTTGTTTGAAAACCGCTTTCCGTAGAGAGGACTTAGTTATATGCAAATGCATTATCTTATTAAGTGTCAGTTGTGGAGTAGGCGAGGTAATGGTTAACAGTTGCTCGTAAGTGGAAAGCCTAGTGTGAGCGACTGGTAGTCACACATCGTGATATTAAATCTAAAGGTAAGATTGATTCATAGTGACTTTCACTTCACGGCTGAACGACATAGCAAGTTGGAAGCAGAATCATACCATAGAATGCGCCAGAAAAGTGACCCTCAATATTTGATTCACACCGGATTGATAATTTTTATTTGAACAAATGTTGGTCACCAAGGTAAGGAAAAAGGTTCAACCATAGATGTATCTGCTTCAGAGGAGGGTTGAATATTTACCCAGGAGTAATTTGAAAGACGTCCCAACCAAAGGTCCACCAGCGTAGAAGTTCTGAGTGGTGACTCTACAGAAAGGCTATTAAGCAATGCTTCTCAAACTTTCAGTATTTGTGGCCCATTATTCATTCATAATTTTCATCGCACCTCCCTCCGTACAATAACAATGCATTGAATTCAGTAATACTATACTTTGACGCTAAAGCTATAATACGACTTTAAACTCTTTAAGTACCACTGGTGTATATAAACGTCTCACTCAACCAAAGCATTAATAGCCCCGCGCGTATATATACGTCTTTCAGAAGTACGATCTTGTCTGTGCACTGCTGTTCATAAAATTAATCCGAAGGTTTTGGAATGCTATAAAAATACTCTGACAGTGGGTGCCAATGATTTACTCTTATTTCAGAGGATTTACTTCCTTCTCATCCCCTTCACATACGCAGGCGTATATGGAAAACAGTGGCATTGGGGAGAGAATTGCGTTACTTTTAATCAGCAGTTGAGGGATCAATAATAAACAATACAAATTATTAAGATGAATGTTAATTTTTGTATATAATTTTATATATGACAAACCCATGGGGTCACTGGTAATTATTAAAATGGTTCTTAATTAATCTCTGTAAATTAATTACAAAATACATCATGCAGTACTGATACATTTATAAGTGTATCATATCCGTGTAAATGTGTATTTTATTTTTATTATGTCAGAAAGTTTTAGTTTGTTTACTTTGAGTAAATTAATAATTTTTTAAAAATAATCTTTTTTTTTCGAATTTTTAATATGCTCATCCTCCCCTTCGTGGAGTTATCACGACCACTAGGGAATCGCTCCACAAAGTTTCAGAAACACCAAGATGAGTGACTTTTACCACAATTGAAAAACGAACGTTTGTGTAAAATCTCTTCAAAATTGTGGAAAAAATTTGCCGGAGCAGTTATTTTGCTCTAAATGTGACTTGTCTTGTAGGCGAGAATTTCTTGAGTTGTTTGTATATTGTATGTTTTATTTGAACAAATGTATACATTCATTGTATGTAAGTATGTAGTATCTCGTTTCGGACACGGCATAAGTAAGGTTACCTTATCATAACACTAACTGCGCTGCGAGAAAGAAGGGTAAGTTATTTTTGAAAAACCAGATTGCGTATATACTGCAGAAAGATGTATTTATGCTTGATTAGTATTATATATGTATGTATTTATGATTGCATAATGTTAAATGTATAGATGTATGCTACTGTTAAGATTCGTCAGTGATCCTATTTCCATTTCAGGATGGCACACTCTGATGTACTTACGCCAGTGTTTCTTAAACTGTGGGGCGTACCCCTCTTGGGGGGGGCACGATAACCCTACAAGGAGGGCGGGATTACATTGAAAAGTCGAAAACAAAAGATCATTTAAAAAATTATTAATTTACTGAAAAGAAGCAAAACAATATACATGCTGACATAATAAAAAATAAAATACACACACTGATATAATACACTTATAAATGTATCAGCATTGCACGATGTGTAATTTAACAGCACAAAGTTAAGAATAAGTTTATTAACTACCAGTGGCCCTAAGGGCATGTCAAAAAATTATATACAAAATTGAATACTTGTCTTGATAATTTGTTCAGTTTATAATTAAAGTCGTATTGTAGCTTTAAGTCAAAAAAAATATCATTATTGATACATCACTGCATATTTATTATATGAAGGAGGGCGCGGTGAAGATTATGATTGAAAATCGGGTCGCAAAAAAAAAAAAAGTACAGAAAGTTTGAGAAGCGCTGACTTGCGCAGAAAAAGATGTGCGCTGCCCTGCCAGAACAGATGCAGTAAGGGGCTCATTCGTCTGTACAATTCTTGTTATGATATTTTTAGTAAACGGCTGGGTTTATTTTCCTGCAGGTGAGGGGCTTTCCCCCAGTTCTAGCCCAAATGGGCTGTACCTGTGTGTTGTATATTGTACTAAAAAAAAACAAATTGCACTTTATCTCTGCACGATTGATAATTATTGCACGATTAATAAAAAATAGGATAGGAAATGGGATAGTTGAATTCTTTGTGCGATTTCACGAGGGCGTGACTGGTCTGGAATTAGGGGTTAGGAATGTTTGGCAATTTCCTGAACAGTAGTAAAAATTTTCAACGCAAATTTTCTCGGGTCGCTTAGACTCAACATAAATAACGTTTCTCTACTGTGCAAGGGGGAATGTGTGCAACGGATTATGTTCAAGCTTCTTCTAATCATCCTGGGAAAAACACTCTTTTAAACTGTGATATTAGTTTGAAAACAGATTTCCGTAGAGAGGACTTAGTTATATGCAAAATCATTATATTATTTAAGAGCCAGTCGTGGAGTAGGTGAGGTAATGGTTTAAAGTTGTCCGTAAGCAGAAAGACTAGTGTAAGCGACCTGTAGTTGCACATCTTAATATTTAATCTAAAGGAAAAATCCATAGACAGTTCAAGATGCCCACTTTACGGCTGAACGACTTTGAAAAATAAAAGCAGGATCATACCAGAGAATAAACCAGATAAGTGATAACCCACATTTGATTTACTTCGCATTAATATTTATTATTGCTCGTCGGTTAGAGTTATTACAGTTCATTCTTTAGTGTTAATAGTTAAATAAAAGTATTGATTCTAAGATCATGTCTGTGTCTTTTTGGAACCCTCTCACACCCGTGGTTGACGATTTGTGACTTTGTTTACATATATATTATATCTAGTATCCTTTTAATTCACTCTTTTTAATAATATTTACACAAGCTTTAATTCTTTGGTACAAAACCAACGCTTTAATCTTAATCGTAATCAACTAGTATCCGAAATCCCTGTCCTGCCCATTTTAACCAATTAGAGTTCTTATTACAAATCAGTCACACGATTGTAACTGTTGGTAAATAAAGCGAAAATCATTTATGATCCCTTTTTTGTCTGTTTGCTTTCACCATGTAAGCGTCGCCGTTTTTGTCTTCAGCTCGTCGTCTTGAATATGTGTAAATAGCTGCAGCATTATGCCTTTGTATGCTCATATGCTTTCAGTATTGTCGTAACGTCTTTGATGATTCATATCAAAATAAAACGATGAACGTCCAAACTGAAGATGATTTCTGTGAAACCCTGTGTAAATAAACGAATACGGAATACACCCAACACCGACCAACTTCATTATATATATATATATATATTCTAGCCGTTACCCACCCACTTCATTGGGTATTTCACGATGTTGTACAAATGTATACTATTTACATATATATGAATTATTGATATCTACCATTAAGAATTCGATTGTATTGAAAAATATATTTATAGCTGTAACTCTCGCCTCTTGATATAAAAAGGACATAGATTATAATATCTAAAATAGGAATAGAAAGATTTTTTTGCGCTCACTTTATCTAATAATCAAGCGGATTTCCACCAAAGCAACTTTCAGTGGATCACTACACCATAAAATAAACATGCGTGCTGAATTTCAAGTATAAATCTAACAGAGCAAAAACTGAATTTTTATCATCAATACCTCATTGAGAGCATTCTTAGCAGATTTCAATTCAACAAAAAAGAAGCATGCAAACCAAATTTTATTATTAGAGTCTCAGCAATTCGAAAACGGGAATTTTGTTTATCAATACGCCCACTAACCCTCCCCGGTTCCCCCTGTAGTTGATCGCAGTAAAATCCATTCTTAGTGTAACTCTATTCAACTAAAGAAACGTGCTCGACAAATTTCAAATAAATGGGTTAAATTCAAAAACAGGAATTTTTCTATAACATGCATTAATACCTCGCAACCTTACTTTTTTGGGGGACCCTTTTCACAAAACTCTTTGTAGAAGGAATTCTATTCCATGAACGGAACATACCTTCTAATTTTCAATAAGAAGGTTCTCTATTAGTTGAAAAGCGAAAATATTTATCTACAAAGTGTTTTTTTTCCAGGTATAGAAGTTTAAGTTATCTACAGAGTGTTTTTTCCAGGTTAAGAAGTTTACGTCACGCATTAAGTTCAAAACTTTCCAAGATGGCGACCGATTTAACAGCTGTCAAGTGATTTATTCTCAGTTTGGTTTGGCAATTCATCATGAATAGATCATGCCTGAACAACACTTTCAAATTGTGCAATTTTATTTCTAAAATAATAGTCGATTTTCATAAGCGAATTTTGTTTAGCGATGAAGCACACTTCTGGTTGAATGACTACGTCAACAAACAAAACTGCCGCATTTGGAGTGAAGCTAATCCACAAGTGTATGTCGAAACACCGTTACATCCAGAAAAACTGACTGTTTGGTGCGCTTTATGGGCTGGTGGAATCCTTCTTCAAAAACGGTGACGGCTACAACGTTACAGTCAATGGTGATCGGTATAGAGCCATGATTATTAACTTTTTCATTCCTTAATTGAACTATCATGATGTCCAGGAGCTGTGGTTCCAACAAGACGGCACAACATGTCACACAGTTCGTGCCACATCGATTTATTTAAAGACACGTATGGTGACCGCCTAATTTCACGTTATGGACCTGTGAATTGGCCTCCAAGATCTTGCGATTTAACACTGCTAGACTGTTTTTTGTGGGGCTATGTAAAGTCATTGGTCTATGCGGATAAGCCACAAACGCTTGACCATTTGGAAGACAACATTCGCCGTGTTACTGCCGATATACGGCCACAAATGTTGGAAAAAGTCATCGAAAATTGGACGTCCAGATTGGACTACATCGGAGCCAGCCGTTGCAGTCCTACGCCAGAAATCATATTTGAAATGTAATGCCACAAGATTATCTTTCGAATAAAAAAATCCATGTCAATCGAATAATACATCGTTGTTTCATTGCAATTTAAAGTTCTATACCTCTCAAAAAACACCCTTTATTACGGCCCTTAATTCCCCTCAGTGACCCTTGGAGATCAATTTTCCACCAAACTATTTTGTAGCGGATCTCTGCACCATGAAAGTAATCCGCTTATACCAAATTTTAAGACTACGTCTAATAGTTTAAAAATGGAAATAATTATCTATAACACCGCTTAAGACCCCGCAACGCCACTTAGGAAGCGATTTTCACAAACCCCATCTCATAGCAGATCTCTACTTAATGAGTGAGATCAGCTTATTCAATTTCAAGATTTTGTGTCTACTAGATGAAAACAGCAGATAATTGCCTATAACGCCCCTTAATTCTCCACAACGCCACTTGGGGGTAGATTTTGACAAGACCCATTTTGTAGCGGATCTGTACTCTATGAGAGGATTCCGCTTATCAAATTTCAAGACTAAGTCTAATATTTTAAAAATGAAAATACTTATCTATAACGCCCCTTAAGCCCTTGCAACGCCCTTTAGGAAGCGATTTTCACAAAACCCATCTTATAGCGGATCTCTACGCAATGAATAAAATCTGCTTACTCTATTTCAAGATTTTACGTCTAATAGTTTAAGATGTCTCAGGGGTGTTAAATTTCTCTACAGGCCTGAAAATATAAACAATTTTCAAACATATATAATTCTATTAAATTTAAATTAAATAATCCGAATCTCTTACACATTTTTTATAAGGGAATGGGGCTTCAGAAAAGTATAAAATGTTTAAAATATAATCATAATTTTTAAAATTATAAGCATATGAAAATAAGAAAAATTTCTATATATTAAATTTTACGTCACGCATGCTATTTACTAAAATATTAGCTTCAGTTACTAGCTATAAGTTGATTTATAAAGATAAATGTATTATTATTACCCTATAGCTACTTTTATATAAATAGAATTAATAACTTACATATTTTAATAAATAAAAAAATACGTATTTTTAAAAAAATATTTAAAAAAATTGCAATATTTTACAAATATTTCGGAATTTAAAAGATATAAATACTAAAATTAGGTAGGGTTTAAAGAGTGTGTAGTATTTTATTATTCTATAAAGTTTTATACATTAGAGGCTACTATTTTAGAAAATAGCATGCGCAACGCAAAAAATATTTAATATTTATTTTAAATTTTCATATGCTTATGATTTTTAAGATTATTATTATATTTTAAACAATTTATACTTTTCTGAAGCTCCGTTCTTTTATAAATAATGTGTAAAAAATTCGAATAATTTAATTTAATTTAAAAAAAAATATGCCTGTTTGAAAATCGTTTATATTTTCAGAGCTCTAAAGAAATTTAACACCCCTGAGACCCTTTAAAAAGAAGTTAATTGCCTATAACGCCTCTTAATTCTCTACCACGCCACTTGGAAGTCGATTTTGACAAAACCCATTTGTAGTGGATCTCTACTCTACGAAAGAAATCCACTTACCAAATTATACAAGACTTTACGTCTAATAGTTTAAAAATGGAAATAATTATGCATAACGGTTCTTAAGCGCCCTCAACGCCCCTTGGAGGTCGATTTTCGTAAAAATCATTATGTAGGGAATCTCTACTTTATGAAAGAAATCGCTGCACCAAGTTTCAAGATTGTACATCTAATAGTTTAATAATGGAAATAATTATCAATAACGCCCCTCTAACCCCCATAAAGCCCCTTGGGGTTCAAACTTTTCAAAATCCGTTCTTAGCTAATGTCTACTCCATGAAGGAAACCTACCTACCAAATTTCAAATCTGTAGGTTTTATAATTCTGGATATATCGTGATTAGTCAGTGAGTGAGTGAGTGAGACGCTTTTCTCCTTTATATACAGAGTGTTTTTTTCCAGGTATAGAAGTTTAAGTTGGCATTACTTTCCAAGATGGCGACCGATTTAACAGCTGTCAAGTGATTTATTCTCAGTTTGGTTTGGCAATTCATCATGAATTGACTCACGCCTGAACAACGCTTTCAAATTGTGCAATTTTATTTCGAAAATAATGGTCGATTTTCATAAGCGAATTTTGTTTAGCGATGAAGCGTACTTCTGGTTGAATGGCTACGTCAACAAACAAAACTGCCGCATTTGGAGTGAAGCTAATCCACAAGTGTATGTCGAAACACCGTTACATCCAGATGGCCACAAATGTTGGAAAAAGTCATCGAAAATTGGACGTCCAGATTGGACTACATCGGAGCCAGCCGTTGCAGTCCTACGCCAGAAATCATATTTGAAATGTAATGCCACAAGATTATCTTTCGAATAAAAAAATCCATGTCAATCGAATAATACATCGTTGTTTCATTGCAATTTAAAGTTCTATACCTCTCAAAAAACACCCTTTATTACGGCCCTTAATTCCCCTCAGTGACCCTTGGAGATCAATTTTCCACCAAACTATTTTGTAGCGGATCTCTGCACCATGAAAGTAATCCGCTTATACCAAATTTTAAGACTGTACGCAATTTTATTGCAATTCAAAATTCTATACTTCTAAAAAAAAACACCCTTTATATAGATGTGTGTGTGTCAGCGAACCCACCACGGGATAGTGGACGTGCTATCAGCAGAGCTTCAGCGGAATCAACGCTAACACGCTAATAGGTAGAGTAGGTAAAATACACCCTAGTATATACTAACGGGGAGACTCACCCACAGTCTTTTCAAGATTTCGTCATGTAATCTCATGTGAGGGATATTCGAATTTCATCCGGCTCATGCAGGAGTCGTGACAGTGCGTGGATGCACTTCATTTCTACTTTCAGTTTAAAAAGTACTTTTAAATTTATGAATCACTGTATAATTCTTCGTAAATCTAAGAAAATGCATAAAATAATTTATATAACATGATATTTTTAGCAATCGCAAGGGTATTGTGATTCTTAGTACTTTCTTTTGATTCTTGAAGGAAATTCACACACACACAAGTCTGGTAAACTTTTATGTAAAGTACTTTAATAAATAATGGTATATATAAAACATGCTATTATTTTTTTATTTTTTATACTTTTTTACAGAAACTCTGTTGTGATTTTTTTTTATTTCACAATATTTTTTAGGCCCAAAACTTTTCAAATTTATTAATTTGGCCCAAAGTTTTCAATAACTAGTACGAAATAAGTCTTTTGATCTTTAAACTTATTTTCTATTTCTTCTTTTTTCCCCTGTTATGTTAAAAAGTTGATTTTTAAACTATTTCAAGTTCTCTGAGACATATGATTTTCAAAGTTCAGTTGATTCATTATCAGCAAAAATTGTAAGTAAAAAAAAATCAGCTGAAAGACAAGTAAAAAACTAAAAAAATTCATTCTGGATAGATGAAATGTTATGGGTTGGAACGTAGACATATTGATTTGTGTAGTTTTTGTGAAAAGTTTCGAAATTTATGATTACATGTCTTTTTTTTTGTAATGTATATAACACATATTAATCTAAAGCAAAAAAGTACCCAGAACATTCTTCTTTGTTGAAGCATATCATCAAAACACATTCATCCAAAAGAAAAACACTTAAAAGTAAAACTGTATATTAGATTTCCTTTCAAGACTAAACTAAATATGTAACTTATTTCAGATATACCAGTATTGTGTGATATGTTATGTTTTTTAGTAAAAATCATAATTATGATTAATTTAAAATAGAAATATTGAATAAATTGTTTTTTTTAATTAATCGGATATCTTGATTTTTTTCTTGTTTCCGAAATATGACATAATAGATATTCGCATTTCTTTGTCTTTAAAAATCGTCAAAAAGTTAATAATTTTTTCAAAAAATATTTCGGAAAATTATTTGAATAATTTTAGTTGTTGGATCAATTTTTAGGTAGGATCATTTTGGGATCATTTAAAATAATTAATTTAATGAGATTGAGTTTTAATATGAATATTTAATGGATATTCAATTCGATTTTTTGATTCAATTAAAAAAAAATGTGTAGGATTAGAATTATCAGCCTTTTAATGCTTAAGATAAAAAAAAATTGGTTCTCAACTAAAAGCATGTGTACGATATACGGTAAAAATCGCTTAACACAAAACAGAAGGGATTCAAATAGTCTTTCGTGTTAAAAGAATTTCGTGTTCAAGGATATTGCAAAAAACATCTATCAACAAAATTAGGTTTCTTAGAATTTTTTTTACATATGTATGCGTATATGCATATATTTCATAAAAATCAATGAAACAAAAACATTCACACACAAGGACTTAAATAAATTTAATTGAAAAATTTTCAAATCTTTTGAAAAACAAAACAATTATTATATTTTTGGAAAATACCTTCTTATTGTTTTTTTAGCACCAAAATTGTTAACAAATTAATAGATATCGTACATTTTGCTATTCATTTCTCCATTGCAATGTGCTTCTAAATAACAGCGCATATTTTCAGGAACTTCCTCATTTTGGATGATGTAGGGGAACAGGAGCTTCCTTTTTCATTTCATTTTCATCGTCGAAATCTGCATCAAATATTTTTGAGCTTTGAACAAACTCCAAAATACCTTTGTCTTCCTTAATTGGGGCTGTGCACACATTATCATCATCTGTTGCAATGAATTCTTCCAATAATATAATGGGACAGTTCTATCATGTTCGTGTTTTACGTATTTTGTTCATTACCCAAAAGGAAAATCATTTCGTGTTAAACAATTTTCGTTTCGCGCTAAAAGAAAAAAATTGCATGAAAATACATAATAGTTTTTTCAGGACTGTTGTATCATGGCGTGTTAAAAGATATTTCGTCTTAATCATTTTCGCGTTAAATGTATTTCATTGTATACCGAAGTGCAAAATTCCAACGAATAATTTTTTTTTATTTCATGAGAATAAACGGCAATAACGATTTACTTAAACAATATTAAAATCTAAAAACTAAACAGTTACACAAATATTTATTTACGAGTGATTTAAATATGATTAAAATATTCCAATAAAATACAAAATTTGTTAAATTCAAAATTTGAAAACGTATTAATTGATAAAACTGAAACGTATTTATACTTACAGAAATAACAATAAAAATAAATTGAATAAACTATTCCTAGCAGCAAGTACAAATAAATTTTTCAGCTATTTTTTAAATAGGATAAAGATCAGATTATCGGGATGGATGTTTTGTGATTTGCGCATTAATATATCTCTTGAATTCTGTAAGATTCAGACGAAAAATATCTCTATTTATTGTACAAATTTGAATAAGGCTTTTTGAGACCAATGTTAGCCGTGGAAGTCCCATTTACCTAGATAAGATAATGATAATACATTGAGAATTATCATTCTTTAAATCACACACACAACTATTTCAAATTTCCCATTATATTACACCAGTGCTTCTGAAACTTTGACTATTTGCGACCTAATTTTCTACCATAATTTTCATTGCGTACCCCTCCATATAATAACAATGTATTGAAATTAATAATAATGCACTTTGGTGCAAAAGCTATAATACGACTCAAGTACTACGATACAACACACACTATCAATATAAGTATAATTTGTTGACAAGCCCATGGGAGTCACTAGTAATTATTAAACTTTTTATTAATTAAGTATTGATAAATTAATTATCAATTAATTGTACAGATACATGTATAAGTATATTATATCAACTATCTGGTATACCCGTTCTTCGCACGGGTGAATTTTAAAATTAAAAAATACAGACTGAAGGTTAAAGAAGTTTTAATGAGTTAATTTTACGTGAATTGCATAAATTAAACACAAAAAAAGCTTTCTACATAACTCAGCTGAACGAAAAAACCATGTTTGCTAAATTTTCAGTCTTTAGATATAATTGCTGATTTTTTTATTATTGTTATTATTATTTATGACGCCCGTAACTTTCACCTGCACAGCAAAAGTAACACATTGTTACAAATTTTATGTAATAAACTTTAAAAATAGTTTAAATAATTTTTATTTGGATGTGTAATACGTTAATATTACTTTCTGATGCATTTATTTTATGTTAAATAGCTGTTACCCGCGACTTCGTCCACGTGGAATTTCACAAAATAGTGTTTATTCACTTCGCAGAGTTTACGAAAACTTTTCTTCTACTTTGTGAATCTATGTTTCTTTTTTGTTTTATTTTATTTATTTATTTTATGCTTTTTGTTGAGCAAGGGGTGAAAGGGACGTATGACCTTTGACACAGTCGATGGGTGAGGACTAAAACCTTTAGGATGAGAATAGGTCTAAGTAGCAAGTAGGGTGAAACGCGAACACAAACGAAGCCGCAAGGAAGAGGGTGAAAGGGACGCATGACCTTGGACAATGCAGTTAAGGACTGTAAAATCATTAGGATCAAGACATGAATGGAAAATGATCGTTGAGACAGATGGCTCACGTTTATCTTAAATAGCTGTTACCCCCGCGACTTCGTCCACGTGGAATTTCACAAAATAGTGTTTATTCACTTCGCAGAGTTTACGAAAACTGTTCATCTACTTTGTGAATCTATGTTTCTTTTTTGTTTTATTTTACTTTATTATTTTTTTTGCTTTTTGTTGAGCAATGGGTGAAAGGGACGTATGACCTTTGACACAGTCGATGGGTGAGGACTAAGATCTTTAGGATCAGAATAGGTCTAAGTAGCAAGTAGGGTGAAACGCGAACACAAACGAAGCCACAAGGAAGGGGGTGAAAGGGACGAATGACCTTGTACAATGCAGTTAAGGACTGTAAAATCATTATGATCAAGACATGAACGGGAAATGTGGCGAATGGCAGCAGCCTAATCAAAGAAAAAAGTTTGATATAACTGCTAGCAATCGTTGAGACAGAAGGCTCGCGAAATAAAATAATTCCTATTAAATAAAAATAATCCCTATTGAATAAAAATAGTCCCTATTGAAACAAATAATCCCTATTTGAATCGGATATTGCTCACTAATTCATTGGTTTTAATTTCATTTTCTCGGATACCTAATTTTTTTCTAAAATAAAAATGTAGCCTAAGTTATTCCTTATAGCATTAGCTATCTGCTAGTGAAAGTTTCGTCAAAATTGGTCCAGCCGTTTCAGGGATTATCCGGAACAAACAGAAAGACAGATAGATAAACAGACACATACAGACAAAAATTTTAAAAATTGATTTTTTCATGTAAGTACCGTATATAATTTTAAATGCATTTAGTAAAAAGCTGTTAATTTCAAATTACAAACAGACACTTCATTTTTATTTATATGTATAGATATAAATGTGTGGTTTATAATTTTATTAAGTCAGAATGTATTTCGTTTCGCAGCCTTTCAGTAAATTAAAAAAAAATTAGAAATAATTTTCGACTTTTTAATATGGTCACTTAGAATTATCACGCTTTACTAGGAGGTCGTGACCCACTGTTTGAGAAACACTGTAAGAAGCTACGTTATTATGACCAGCTTAAACACGTGAGACTTTACGCCTCAGTGTAGTGCTAGAGGGCTAGTTATGAAAAAGACATTTGAGTTATGGAGACAGTAGATATCCAATGATCTCAAGCGATGAAGACACTCTTATCCAAATACTGTTGTTCCCAAGCAAGAAATATCTGTTTTGACAAGGAATCCTTCACATTTCTGCGGACTTGAGAGTCATTCCGACTCAGGCTCCTGGATATATCTTTGACATTGGAATTCGTACTATATCGCAGCATAAAACTGGAAAAAATCCAATAGCTTTTACAATGGGCTCAGTTAATATGACGTCATTGTCACATGATACAGATATCCATGTGATTTTAGACAATCAGCTCAAAAACGTTTGACGTCACAGTCATACGATGAAAGCAATCATGTGTGTTTCTGGCTAATCAGTTCATGCACTTCGTTGCCAACTTTTGATCTATTCAGAAACTTTCTCTTAAAATGTGCGCATTTTTCAACAACAATAACTAACAAATGTAGACAAAAGGCATTTTCTTTAAAAGTATATGTGTAAATTTTTTTAAATTAAATTAAAAAATATTTTCAAGAATTTTTTCCATGGCATTTGAACATAATTGCCCAATTATGAACAAGTACAAATAGAACAACAAGTACAATTAGTTTGATGCCTGTTTTGAATTCAATGGAGAACACGTGTTTGTCTTTGCCATGTGAAAGTCATGAATTGATTCCCAATAGGCTTCAGTTAGAAATAATAATGCATAGAACTTTTCATAATATACTAACGTTTCAAATATTTAAATAAATAGAAAAACTCTACAAATTTGCCTATAACTTATCTAATTTTAAAGATCTGTATCGTTGGCTAACACTTGGATACGATTTTCGATTGCTGTAATGTTCCCTAGATTTCCCGTCGGCATTAAGTGTTACAATATCTACTTCGGTGAGTCTCAAAATGTCATTGACAGTCATTTCCATAATTAAACATTTTAGTGTGGATGGGAATTGGATGCGCATGCGGTGTTCCTTATCTCTCTTAGTGACTTCCTTACAATTTACGAAGATGATACGTTTAGCAAAGCATCTTGAATGCCAATTATGCTAATCTGCTTGCTACATACGGAAATGTATATACTTAGTTTAGATAATTAGTTTCTAGGACATATATCCAAATGGTTTACGTATAAGCTATAATAGGGCTTAAAATCGAAGATAAATATCATTTGAAATAAGCGTTAGTAAAACAAGTGCTATAAAAAAAGTCTATTCCTATTTAGGTCAACAAAAATTTTTTAATTGTAGTTACTTTTTATTAAATAATTATAATTAATATAAATATGTATATACATATGACAGAATCACAACGTTAAATTGCAAAATAGAAAACGATTTTCCTTGCAATATTCCATTTTCCTTTTTTGTTGGGTGTTGAACTATTACTTTTGTTTGTCATTATTTATTCATTGCTTTAATTTAATTATTTCAATAAAATAGTATAGTAGAAAGAAATCCCATTCTCAGAAATTAGGCCATCTCAGGCGGTAATTGAACTCACCACCTTTGGATTAGGAGTTCTACCCACTATCCATTGTGCTACAAGGACACAATGAACGTTTTTTCTTTTTATTTTATATATAGCGTTGGAATATTATTTTTGTTCGGTACTATTTATTCATTTTTTAATTTAATTAATGAATTAATACTTGAAAAAAACTGTATTAATATCAAGGGTCATCCGTTAAAAATTTTAAAAATTGTATTTGCACTTGACTGCATTAGAAAGTATTTTATGAACGATTGAAAATTTGGACAATATATATATATATATATATATATATATATATATATATATATATATATATATATATATATATATATATATAAATATATATATATGCTTCTGTGCGGTGTTTATATATATATATATATACATATATATATTATATATCCTCTAAACATATATATACATATACATATATATATATATATATGTATAGATATATATATATATCTATATATATAATATATAAATCTTCTGTGCGGTGTTTGTCACTAAACTCCTCCTAAACGGCTGGACCGATTTCGATTAAATTTATTCGGTTCAAGTAAATCCGATAATGGTTTAAAAATTCGGTCCGATAGTTAAAAAGATATTAATTAAAAACATTCAAAAAATGCAACTCAACATTCACCTGCATTGTTATAACAACGCTATTGTTATAAAATATAAAATTTCCTTTCAAATGAATGCTTTAACACGTGAGAAGAAAACCTTTTCAAATTTTGGCATAAGTCGCCAAAAGGGTCGCTAAGTCGCCAACGTGGAGGTATTTGTAATTTTTTAAACAATTAGTTTTAATCAATTAATTTTTATTAATTATAATTAAATTATTGTATTGTCATCCAAAATAATCACGTACATTACATTTCAACTCAATCGAGTGCTTTAAAATGTATTTCATTAACGATTGAAAATTCCACCAAGATAAATAAATAAATAAACAAACAAATAAACAAATAAAATATGTATAGAGGTCGTTAGCTAATAGTAGAAATTGAAAAAAAGACGTAAGTTGGCGTCGAAAATTGATTTTCAGCCAAACTGGCCAAACCCGGTCTTTATTGTTACGAAAATAGAGACGATTCATGCTTTTTAGCGTTTTTAATTAATATCTTTTCAAATAATCTTTATATAATTCTTCTGTACGTGCGTATGTAACTGAACTCCTCCTAAATGGCTGGACCGATTTTGATGAAAGTCTTTGTCTGTTCCAGTGGACTCGAGAATGGTTTAGATTTATAATTCGGTTTATAAATGTTTATTTAATTAATTTTTTATTTATAAGTTGTTGATCTTGGAATGTTTTACATTGGATCCGGCAGACTGCGCTACGATCTTACTATCGAATATTCAAAAATCTTTTATTATAATTCAAGTTGGTCCCGACAGTTGGTGCTGTGATCATTTCAGGAAAATATTTTGTCACTTCATGTTATTATTTTGTTAAAAATAAATCGTGTGTTAGTTAAATTATTATACTCAGATGTAATTACTGTTTGAAATTTTACTCAATTTTACTGAAATTTTACTCAAAACGGTCCAGATTGTTAAAGCTTAGTCATAAAAATTTGAAATTTTTGAATTTAAGATGTCTGTACCGGACAACGTCTATCGGGTCCTCTAGTGTATATATATATATATATATATATATATATATATATAGAGAGAGAGAGAGAAAGAGAGTGTTAACTAAAAATAGGGATTGAAAAAGATACAAGGTTTCATTTAAATTAATTTCTGAAGAACTAATTTAAATGAAATAAAGTACATTGAAAATAGTTTAACACTTAATTGAAGAAACTGAAATACTTTTTTCTGTTAAAGGATAATGTAAGAGGAAAAAAATACATAACCTCAACAAAATTAAATTTATTAGAGAATATTTTATTCACATAGATATATATATATATATATTTGCATGTGTTTAATAATTTAATAAACACATTGACAGGAGCTCGATTAAATTTAATACAAAATTTTCAATGTGAACATTTTGAGATTTCGATTTTTTTAATCAAACAAGTAAAACTATCTCTAAATCCTTTAGCTTGCCTGGTCCAGCCGTTTGTCCTCTGACACAAACTTACTCTATCCAAAAATTTCCATAATTTGCTTTAATTTTTTTATTATATTCTTGATAAAGTAGAGTTTTCAATACCAAAATCATTATAGATGTCCGTTTTGGTCTTTTGTTTTTTAATCAACAGCGTTAAGAAGATTCATCTTCATTTTAAGCAAGATAGCAGTTTGTATACCCTGAGAGGTCTTTGCCATTGTACTCGTAAAAAATTCTTCTAAAATTAGGGGAAGAAATGCGAACGAACTCACTGATTTTTACCCGCACTGCGATGTACTCGTCACCGAGTTTTAAAACCGACTGATGTCGGTTGTGTGTCGTTTTTCGGGGTAGGGAAGGTGAAAGTAACTTAGATTAATAAAATTACCTCGTGCCACAGGCTATTCTGAGGATATTTTGAAGCCAATATATCCTCCTTTTTACGAAACACTTGAAACAATCTGTCTTTCATTTCACACACCCGATAATGGATATCTTTTCCGTAGTGTGTTCATTCCCAGAAAGGAAATATTTCCATGCTAAGTGATTTTCGTTTCGTGTTAAGAGGAAAGAATACATGGAAATGCATTGTAGTTTGTCGGGACTTTTGTTTTATTTAGTGTTAGCCGATATTTCGTCTGAAGCGTTGTACATAATGCATTCCAAATTTGGCGATTTATTTGCTCGTTATAATAATTTTATTTTAACTGTTTTGGGTTAACCCCGTTTGGGAAATTATTTTTGATAACTCTTAAAATAGTACCGTGACCTTTTTTTCTCAAATCCCTCAATATACTTTGTGAGAGGTCTTCATCTTTTTCTTGGGCACCTTGATATGTAGGAGGTAGGGAAGAGACACTAGCCATGATCCAATTGATCTTTGTATTGATCACGCAATATAACGACACAAATTCAATTAATAACAGTAAGAGAATGTCTCGGTGTTAACCGCAAAAGTGGAATATATGAAAGATAAGAAGACTATCGAACTCGATCCTTACTTTATATAGGATCTAATCTATTATCCGATTTAATCTAATATTAATTTAATCTCAGTGATCAATCGTCACTTTAAATCTTTCTCCTAATAAGTATTCATTCACAATAATTTAATAATGATACCTGTCAGTAACAATCTCAACTGATTTCTGGTTTGTATCTTCTCCAACGCTCTATTCTAGCTAGAAAACTTTGACTATACATAGTAAACTTATTTCCATATCATGATTTCTTCTTACGAAGGGTTGGTTGTGAATAACGTGAATTGATAGTTTAAAGATTTCCCAAGAGAATTAGTGGAAGGATCGCGAATAGATTCGTCATAATTCCAAAACTGACAGGGTCATTTCCTTCTGTTACGTTTTTTTTCTGACAAATGTTTTTGGAAAACCTTTTGGTATTATTTGGATATTTTTATGACTCTTAAATTAGTTTTACGACCTATTTTTAAAACGCCAACATTTTATTTCACACAGTTATTTTGATTCATTTTTTGGATATTATTCGGTGGACCTTTGTTTAAAATTTAAGGTAAATTAATCGAAAAGCCACTACAGGTATCTCGATACGTATGGAAACAAGTTTTCTAAAATGCCATACGATTAGTAATCTTGCATTATTTTGTTGGTGCTTATAACTTAAATTAATGAAAATCATCTATAAGGAAATTATATGATAATTTAAACTAGTTAAAATGAGGTTTTTAGGTAAAATTTAATGAAAATTACACCTACATTAAAACACTCTACATGGAATTCAAAGCCATATACACTCTATTAAAAAAAGATTCAAAATATCGTTGGGTGGATGACTTGAATACCCAGCTCTTTCGAGCTAAAGTCTCATATCAGTAGGAATTTGAGTGACTTATTTGATTGGATATTGCCCTTTGTGTTAAAATTAAATGCTTTATAGATATAATAAAAATACCGGGGATTTAAAATAATAGAATCCATTAAGTATGAGAAAAATAGCCTCAAAGATAGCGCAAAACTCCGAAAATGAAGGCAAAATTTCGATCTTTGCGTGGGCGGAGCGCGGCCGACCAATGGCAATGCAGCTAAGATCTCAATCATTTAGTTGAAAAGGAAATCAGAAAACCTCTTTTTTAAAAGCTATTAAAAATATAAAAACATGAAGAAAAATAAGAGATAATAACATTAATATATATATTAGGTTGGGGAAAAAGAAATCCATTATTTTTTTCGGTAGATGGCTGTAGTGTCGATATCTCGTGAAGTATCCAAGAAACAAATTAAAATTCATGCTCATTATCAAGACAATATTTTACACTAAAACATTTATTTTGCTTTTTTTTGTTTGGTCAATTAAGTTGTGAGTTACAGGGTGTTAAAAATGGCAGTCAACAAAGAGAAATTTCGGTACGTTTTAGAGTTTTTCTTTGATAAAGGCTAAAATGCAAGTCAGGTTGCTTAAATTGTGAATGGCATTTATGGTGTCGATATTGTTACAGCTAATTACGTGCAATTTTGGTTTCGTTGATTCCGTTCAGGTATTTTTGATGTTAAAGATGCACCTCGCGCAGGCAGGCCCGTCGTCAAAAATGTCGAAAACATCACAGAACTAATCGAAGTTGACAGGCATGTTAGTAGTCGTAGCATCACTCAGGAGCTAAAGATGGATCATAAAACAGTTTAAAACCAATTGCGCAAAGTTGGATTCAAAAAGAAGCTCCATGTTTGGGTACCATACCAAAGCACCGAGAAACATAATGGATCGAATTTCGATCTGCGAAGTCTTGGTCAAACAGAAAGAAATCGACCCATTTCTTAAGGAATCCGACTACTTTCGGAACCGTGATTTTCAAAAGAGCATAAATGGATAATTTTCATGATATTTAGTGTCACTTAGATTATCTTAAACATGGTTCAAAATTACGTGGTCCGTCGCCAAAAGCCCTCGTGTAGCTGAACAGTGCGACGTTAATATTCAATCAATCAATCAATCAGTCACTTAGATTAGAATATATGTATAAAATTGTTTTAAGGACATTTTGACAAAAAAATTATTTAAATACAATATTTTGGCAGAAATTTAAATTAGAAGAATCTTTTTTCAAATGTTCTCCTTTGTGAAAAATGCTTCTATTAGAATAATATTTTGCTTGTATATAGCTCAAACCTCTGTTCAGAGGCTCAACTGGAATTTTTGAAATATATAACTTAGAAGTGGGTTTATTCATATTTTACGACAACAGTGGGGAGCAATTTTAAGAAAAAAAAACGCGAATAATTATTTCATTTGGTGGTAAATCTGAAAATAATGTTAATTTTTCAAAAAATTTTGTTGAACCTCTGTAGAGAGGTATGAGCTATGTACATGCAAAATATTATTCTCGAACTCACCAGAAACTCTGGGAGCTTATTTATGAAGTTTTAGTGCATCCACCATATAGTCCGGACCTGGCATCAAGAGAGTACTACCTTTTTCTCGCATTGCAAAACTTCCTGAGTAATAAGAAATTGGGATCAAGAGAAGATTGTGAAAATCGCTTATTGGATTTTTTCGCCAATAAGGAACAAGACTTCCATGAGAGAGGCCTTATGAAGCAACCTTTAAAACAGCAACAAATCATACAGCAAAATGATGAATATTTGACCCAAATCGGACAATCGGAAACATGTTAAATAAAGTCTTGATTTCCATGCAAAAATAATTGACTTCTTTTTCCCCAACCTCTAATATAAGATCTTAATAGTTTAATGTTAAGAAGTTAATAATTTAATTTGAAAAAAAATGAGCTTCTGGGAATCTCGAACCAAGTGCTAAGCAATGGGAACGTGCCACTCTGACCACTAGACCACGGGGAACTCATGGAAAGAGGTGAAAAAAACATTTAAGATGCAAGATACAAATAACACTGGAAAACAAAAGAGAAACATTTTTTTTGTCTCAGAAAGAAAAATATGTGATTAGGATAGCACTTCTTCTTCTGAATTCAATTATGATATCGATTTTTCTTCATCACGCAAGGTTATCGAAAACAGGCATTTATAATTTGAAACACTTAAATATTTTCTTCATTCTTAAGAACACAATATTCGAACATTCGGACTCACCTAGAAATTAAGAAATGACGATTTTCTTTTTTATTTCGCCTTGTGGAGTATCCCTCTTGATGTTCCAATAATAATCGGCAAGCATATTGGCATTCCATTTGCCTTGATATATCTTTTCTTTCGCTGAAATCTCCTGATGAAGGCGTTCCCCGTGCTGATCGCTCTCTGCACCTAGAGTTTCCGGGAAGAAATCTAAGTGCGAGTGCAGGAAGTGTATTTTTAAGGACATATTGCAGCCCACATTTTTATAAGACGCTATAAGATCATGAACAATATCACGGTAATTTTCCGCCTTTAGATTTCCCAAAAAACTGTGAGTTACATTTTTGAATGCTTGCCAAGCTTCTTTCTCCAGTGGATTTAATAGTTCCTCAAACTTCTCATCATGCATTAGTGATGGTATTTGTGGACCCACAAATATCCTTTCTTTAATGTTTGCTTCATTAATTTTAGGAAACTTCTGCTTTAAGTACATGAAATCAGGAGTATTGCCCATGGCTTTCACGGAATTCTTCATTAATCCCCTAGTTTGATATGTAACGGAGGTCGATACACATTTTTAGGTTACACAATGCGTCATGTTTCTCATTTTTCTGTCCAGAAATGAATGATTCACGTTTAGACCACTACTTTCTGATGTAATGGTTTTTTTCTGTCCCTACGATCCCAAAGACACAAAAAACAGCACCATTTTGTGTAACCAAGCTGCAGATCAAGAATAAGTGCAGTTACCTTCAAATCACCATAAGTATTCCATTCATACACTGCATATTAAAGTTTTGCCAATATAAATTGAAAGTTTTCATGTGTCTCTTTCTTACTGGCAGAGTGAGTCACAGGAATTGATGGGAATTGATTTCCAATATGCAGAAGCACTGCTTTTAAACTTGCTTTGGAGGAATCAATGAACAAGTGCCATTCTATAGAGTTATGTACAATACCAAATGTCTCCATAAGAGTAGAAATGTCATTACAAAACACTAAGCCATTTTTTTCTGAGAAATAGTCTTTACATTGAGAATGTCGACTACGATAAGTACATATCTTTGTATTCTTTTGAAGAAGATTCCATCCTTTTAGCCGGAAACCAAGCATTTCAAACTGTTTTTTGGATAACTTTAAATCTCGTTTGGGATCCTTCAGATCTTTTTGAGTCAATAAATGAGGCTCAGATGAACAGCTTGGTTCAAAAGCAGTATCACCACAAACTGTTTCTTCTTCTTCCTTACTTCTATCGAAATCTGAGCTCTCTTCATCTAATGTCACATGTTCTGGAGGCTTTGGTATGGGTGATTCTTCGCTGTGGGGAACTGGTCTCATTGCAGATTGCAAGTCAGGATACATCACTTCATGTTTGATTTTGACGTAATTTCCTTAATGTTTGTTAAGCAGAAATAACAGTCAGATGAGTGATCTTTGGGTTCTTTCCAAATCATAGGGATAGCAAATGGCATGTAGCGTGTGCCATTCTTCCATGCAGTGAGAATCCTAGTGCACGATAAACAACAGATATGTGGGGCCCATGTTCTTGTTTGGTCCCCCACTTTACACCCAAAATAAAGTTCATAACGCCTTTTTACTAATGGAGTAAGGTTTTGCCTTTGGAACTTGAGCTTCACTTCACCACATACATAACAAAAGTTGTTATGATGATTTAAACAAGCTCTATGCATTTTGTAACTAACAACAAATTAAAAGAAATAAGTTTGTAAATACGTAACATACAACAATCCAGACACAAAGCACTCTAAATTACGTGTTTACTGGTTCACTACTATCTCACAACTGACATCGTTCTAATGAATGCATGCTAGTCTAGACCATGTCTGTTGTGTCTGGTGCCAAAGTGCCTGTACATGTCTGAACTTGCACAACAGTAGTAATGATAATATTTGAGTTAGCTCATGTGGTTCCATCAAATTTACAACGCTCTAGGAGTTTTTATTTTACAATGGACAAATGGTCGTTTATTAAAAAAATATTTAAATACATTAATTGAAATTAAAATTTAAAAAAACAACAACTGTGAGTGATGGAGAGAGAAATTTAGAATACATATTTGAAAACACGATAAAAAACTGCATTAAGTACCACTATTGGTTCTCATGAGACAAAAATCATGTTTACCAGTGTAATTGGAAATAAGAATAAATAATTTACATAAAAAGGGGATCTAAAAGAAAAAATATTGCTAGGTCTGTTGAAATTGGTATCAGGGATATATTTTTCAATGTCCAAGATCGGGAGATTTCCAGAATTATCTATATTACGAAAAAAGTTAGTTTCAATCTTTTTAATAAATTGTTTAATTGACAGAATTTTATTTGTGTCTGTTCCTCATTGTTCCTCATGAGCTAACGAGCATTTAAGATTTGGTGGAGAATGATGTTTTGAGATGCTTCAATTTGATTAATATAAGATCTAGCAGTATGTACTCAGATTGGAGCGGTATACGAACTTCATATCTACAAACTGATCCTCAGACCAATAGAAAAAGATTATAATTTGAAAAAAATTGAATGATTTATTCCAGAGTTATAAAGTTACAATGTAACGAGATCAATAAGGTGTTGACCCACATCAAGCCAAGATGCAAGCTTCCACACGACATGGCACACAGTGATAAAGTCCCTTGACGGTCTTTTGTGGAATTTCTTGCCAAATTTGCTCTAATTCTCAGACCAGGTCATCAACATTCCCAGGTAAATACAGTCCCATTCCCAACATATCCCAGACATGCACCACTGGAGAAAAATCTGGGGATCTGGCTGGTCAAAGAAGTGCTTGACATGCTGTAAGACAGTTCATAACAATTAGTGCCGTACGTGGTATAGCATTATCCTGCTGAAAAATAAAGCCAAGGTACTGCAGAAGGAATGGTAGCAAAACTGTTCTCAGAATGTGGTCAAAGAACCTCTGTGCTATAAGTGTGCCTCTAATGACGACTAAAGGTGTTCAGCAATCAAAAGAAGTGGCACCCTAGACCATAACTCTTGGTTAATGGCATGTGTGGCGTGGAATAGTGAAAGCAAGATCACCATACTGCCATGTGTGTCTCCAGATACGTCGTCGATGGTCTTCAGGACACAGTTGGACGTGGAATTCATTCCTAAACACTATACCTCCGCAATCATCATGATTATAACCTAGTCGAGCCAAGCACCACTGTAATGTGGCTGGACAGTATGTAGGCATGAGTGGCATATGGCGTAGCGATCGATATGAGCGTAAATTTCGATGTATTAACCGTCTGTGAACGGTCATGGTGGACACTTGTGTGCGAGTTGCACGTCCGATGGTTAATAACGATAAATCAGATGCTATGACTGCAGATCTAACAATCAATCTATCATCCGGATCTGTTGAGGCCCCAGTTCGACCACTACTAGCGTAAAGCTGAAATCTGCCATTGTTCATCCATTCTTGCCAGCATCTTCTAATGGATGTGTCTATTCGATCCATATGACGAGAAATCCTCCAGTTTTCCCAACCTGCCTCTTTCAATCCAATGATACGACCTCTTTCAAACTCTGACAGTTGCTCGCGATGAGTGTGAATCCTATGGTGAGGAATTTTTTTCAGTCGTTGTAAGGTATTCTAAATCGGAGTGAAACAGAAATTATGACCATCAGATTGAGAATTGCCTCTTATTGACAGCTGCTGGATGCACAGAGGTATTATTCATTCTTTAGACACCAAATTTTAATCATTTGCATTTTCGGTACAAATGTCTTTTCATACGAAATTTCAGTACAATCGGGCAACTCCTTCTTGGTGCGTTGTTTTTTTTGTTACAGAGTGTATTTAATTTTTATTTTTACATAAAATATTTTAACACATTTATAAAGGTAATAAACTAAAATCTGAAGTATATTTACCATTACCAAAACATTATGGATATCATCGCACATATTCTTATAGATAATATTTTAAAATTCATGATGTTCGTAACAATAAATTATCAAATAGAACAAAAATAACTTTTAATTTTAGAGCCAAATCATTAGTTCTTTGTATGTATCATACTTTAAATATCATACATACAAAATATGAAAGAAATACATTTGTAAAGTATCGATATAGTAGGTTTTAAGTAACATAACGTTGGCGAAAAAAAAATAGTCTTCATAAATAGTATTTAAAGAGTTATAATTCTTGTTTTACTAAAATATTACTTAATATCAAGTATTTAAATTTAATCACTTTTACAGCACATAACTTTCTCGTTGTCCATTTGTCTATCTAATCTTGAAAACTGTACTGAAAGGGAGTTGCGATGGGTAAAAAGGGTGTTATATAAATAAAACAGAATTCTGTTTGTTCGAACTATTAAGCCTAGACTTAAAATTTAGCCCGTATGTTTCTTTCATGATGTAGAGATCCTAAAGGAAAGCTTTTTGCGAAAATTGACATCCAAGGAGGAGGGGGGATGCGAGGGTGATTTATATATAAAATAAATCCCTTGAAATAATAACTAAGCCTATAAATTTGAAATTTAGAAAACATAACTTTTGCTAAGCAGAGATCTGATAAGAAGAAGGTTTTCAAAAGGCCACCTACGTGGGGGTTACTGGGGCATTATGGGTAAAAATAAATCCCTCTTTTTTCAACTATTAGACCAGCAGATTTGAAATTAGGCAAATCTATTTTTTTGACCAGCAGAGATATGCTAAAAAAACATTTTTTTGTTTAATTTGAGATTCATTTAAATTTAATACATAAAAAATTTCCTTCAATCTCTATTATTTCATTTTTCAATTTCCTTGTGTGAAAAATGGGTATACCAGCTAGTTCTTAATAAAATGAAAAACTTATGTGACTAAACATGATCTAAATTATTAATACACAGAAATATTATTTAATTCATACGTAATTTTATTCATCGTTTAAGACAATATAGACAGTGCACATTTATCACTAAAAATAGGAAAAATTATTTGAAATAAATTATATTTCCCCCCTCTTTAAATTGGCAAAAATACAAATTGCAATGATGTGCGTCATCAGTTGCATTTTTATTTAATTCATTTTAGGTATTTTTTAAAACGTTTTGAGATATTTTTTTCGCTTGCTTTTTAATCAAAACCTTTTAATGGAAATATCTCGTATTTCCTTTTTGAATCAAATGAAAACAAATATTATTTCAACAAAAGCAAAATCAATAATAAAAAAACATGGATTAGATTTCTATTAAAGTTTTATTTATTTTTGTTCTTTATAAATCAATACGATCTTTACGAAATTGCTTTTACTCGTGCGTGAGATTTATTTTTGTAGAAAAGAATTGTTGCTATTATAGAAAATAAACATAACCCTTACGGAATTTTTATTTTTACTGTAAAGAGAAAAATGCAAACTCCCTTTATATCTAAAAATAATAAAGTTAGAATTGCAATTATTAATTATTGTTGCTCATTATAAACATATGTTTAATTTAAATTACACACACAATTAATCCCCTTCTCTTCCGAAAAAAAATCAACTTTAATTCGAGTCTAATTTTTTTATTAAAAATGTTTTGCCTCAATTCCATCTCCATCCATTGCAAACTCAGAATAACATTTTTCATTCGAAGGATTTGTTTTCGTAAATTAAATTTTTAAGCGAGTTCTTGTTGATCTCGATGCAGATAAATAAATTTTAGTAAAAGAAAAATAAATAAATAGAATTTCACTATGAATTCTTAGGAACACACTTGAAAATAATAATATCAATAACAGACAAATAAAAAAAATTCACATTTTTTATGGGTAGCGCATTTCTAAAATTATACTCGTAAAAAAATTACAAAATATTGATATTTTTATAGCATGATATTGACAGCAAGATAGCAAAATTAATTTTTTCATAACATATATTACAGTAAAATAAAGGTTAATTAATTAGATGTTTTGGATGAAATGTGTCCCTTCAACTCTGAAAAATTATAATACTAGCCTAGGCTTTTAGTATGTAATCTGTATGTTTTACTCACATTAAAAAAAATTCGAGAATATTCCAAAAACGAATGTGTTGATAAAAATTATGCAACTCTTTTATGAAGGCGGTGATATGCTAGGCATCGTTTTTCTACAAAATCTAATTTTATTTTCCCTCACTCGCACATTGCTAATACTTCCTTATTATTTAATAATAACAAAATATTTTCCTGGAATTAAGAATTTTGCTTAAAAACGTTTGGACATTGCTTTCGTTCTGCTGCCTGCTATTTTAGATTACTTTTCCGAAATGACTATTTAATTTATTTTAGTTCAGTGTTTCTCAAACTGTGGGGCTTTTATGAAGGGGGCGGTGCATATGCTAAAAGGCATCGTTTACTGGAATTTTTCTTTACATAATAAAAAATTCACTTTTACTCTGATATAAAACTTCTTCAATACCTAATTAGTTATCTTTGATCCTATAACCAAATAACAAAAACTTTTATTTGATTTTTATTCAGAGAAAAAACAGATTCCAGACCCAGAATCGAAAAGTTTAGGAACATAAAAATTCATCAATGTCACTGTAATTGACCTTCTAAATTATTGGTACTGTTGCGCCTTTTTATGATATTTTAATAATAACAAAATATTTTCCAAGACATATTTTTTAAGAATTTTGCATTAAAAACGTTTGGACATTTTTTGCAACATACATATTATCATAATGAATATACTTTTTTCCCGGAAGTGGTCGCGCGGGACACACAGATTACGAAATCGTTAATTCTGGCTGTTTTATTTATTACCTGGTAAGTAAACTTTCTCTTAATTAATTATTCACTGGAAATGACTATTTAATTTATTTTTAGTTATCGAGTGCGCGCCTGCTCCGAATAGCCCCGACCCTATCGAGTTTCTTTTCGTTTTAAATATTTATTTTTCATCGATATTTATTTTGATCATTATTTTAGTGGTAATTGATTTTTTCCGATTGATTACGCAAAATTTAATTAAGTATTTGTAATTTGCTAATTATTTATTCAATAATTAGTTTTCTGTGTTTTTTTTCGACAAAATTAAAAGGAACCTGTATTTATTTTCTTGAAAAATTCCTGTGTGTCTGTTTAACATCAATTATATATTTTAATTTACCATTTTAAAAAAATTTTCGAATTGTCGAGCACTTGGCTTTGGGTACAAAATTTTACAAAAAGTTGTATTTGATTTCTTATATGAACTAGCAAAAATCAAATGTTATTTGCACAGAATATTTTATACTAATTAATTAATACTAAATTAAGAACAAGTTTAACAAGTATTATAACGTCCATGCTTGTCTTGGAAAGCGTTTTTATAAGGAATGGTTATGATTAGAAATTGACCCCTGAGTTCTTTTTCTATATTTAGCAGATATCTATATTTTGTCTTTAAATATTTTGCAATATATTTAAAAAATTAGAGAAAAGGAAAAATAACATAGTAATTATCCCTATTATTTTTATTTATTTATTTATTTTTGCTTAAAAGTAGTAATAATCCTATTATTTAGCGTATTTATTTATTTATTTTGCTTAAAGTAGTATACAAAAATTCTTATGTTACATTATTAATGTTGATCGAAAAGGGGGCTAAGTTTGAGAAGCACTGTTTTAGTTACTTCATTCTTTATTTTCTTAGTAATTAATTTGTTTTGCCTCATTTTTCTGTATTTATTTTCTTTTACTGTGTGTCTCCTATATTTTATTACATTCAATTTTCGAAGGGTAAAAATTTACAAAAAGTTGTATTTGATACTATATGTATAAAATCAAATGTTATTTGCATCGATTTAATAATGCATATTCTATTCGTGAGTATACATATGTTATTACGCATTTGACGCGTATACATTTTTTAATATGCATATATGTAATAACTTAATATTTATTCTAATTTCTAATTTTATGCACTTTGTTCTTTAAGTCATTACTACAAATATCCTATTACGAAATGCGTCTCATTTTATTTAGCATTAATGGAACTAAACCTATATATTGACTGACTCATTCGAAAAGAATCTTAATAGCTTGTGATGGGGCTTTATCGCGTCTTCTATTAAAACATTTTGGGAAGTTTTTGGGGCCAGAATGACAATTCTTTCCAATCAACGCAATAAGAGAACATGATTATGCAGATTAGGAATTTTGTACGTATTGTACCTTTAGTATTTGCGTGGAGTTCGATGAGGAGGTTTACTAGTTTTAGTGAAGTTCTAAGAAGGAGAGCTATAAGTGGGTTTGAAGCCACAAGATCGTCCATTTGCCGGAGCAAGTTGGATCAAAGTTGGATTATATTGACGAAAATAAGGACTGCTAGCTGTTCACAGTGGATTAGCGGTATGAACGATTAGATTAAACTGAAATACTATAGCGGATTTTAGTAAAGTCAGGGAATCATCTATTAACATAGATTCGGTGGTTTATTGCACTATTTGTTAAAATTTTAGTTTGTCTCATCACTCCTGATCATAAGCCTCTTAGAATTGTGTTGCTTTGCTGAATATAAATTGAGATAACAATAAACTAATTTTAGAATGGGATCTCTAAGTGGTCAATCTAACATTTTCAGTTAAAAATTATATTTCCTTCCAATTCAATGACTAAATAGAAGAATACCCTTACTAGGCAACAAAATCCCCTGGGAACTGTAGCAAGATATATAAATCATTGTTTTATTAAATGAGTTGAATGAATAAATTTTTCCCCTTTCCTTTTAAGATGATTTATTAATTTTATCATTATTAAAAAGAGTCTTAAAGGTCTTTATTAATGAACGTTCATAAGGATTATTTACAGTTTAAACAAGAAATTCTACGCATTCTAGTTCCCCTGCTTGATATAATTTATCATTTTTAAGCTCACACAAATAAACACGAATTCATTACTCAAAGAAAATTTCGTACAAAGTTGTTGGCACAGCTTTCAGAAATAAAAATTAATACCTTATATTTTGTAAAAATGACATATGTCAGAACTTGAAATTAGTTTTATAAATAATCTTTTTAGAAATGGAGAAACAAATTGTAAATAATTACATGTTGTGAAAGTTTACACAAATTTCGTTCAAAATGCATGATCTGGGAAATATTTTTAAGCATAAAGTAATTTTTAATCGAAAGGAAAATGAAACTACTTTTGATCACGTTTTGTTTTAATTTAAGTAAACTACATATTTTGGTAAATTAATACTTACTTAACAATGTATGGCTTAATACAATAACATTTGAGAAAAGTTTGCAACATTTAAAGTTCAAATAAATTTGTAAGCTTATACACTGCTGGACAATTGCTAAGGACGGATAACACTATCATCCATAGCAAACCACAAAATGAAAGGAAGCAAAATCTGGAAAATTAGAATAAGTGCGGGATATTAGTAAGAAGAAGTATGAGTATGCAAAATTTTTTCCACGTCTGTTCATCACGTGATAGCGTTCATAAGAGCTTTAAAGGTTTTGACGCGTGTGGACAGTTGTTGTTTCAAGTCAAAGTTTCACAGGAAAGATTTAATAGACGAACTTAAAATTTTTTGGCATGTCTTCCCGACATCACATAGATGATTTTATGCGTGGCCGAATTATTGGAAAGATTGAAGAAGGGCGAAAAATAACAGATGTTGCCAGGGAGTTCGACATCTCTCACAGCGTTGTTTCACGGCTGTGGAAGTCATTTAAAACTACTGGAATGTGTAGTAGACGGAACGGGGAGGTCGTGTTAGAAGTACGACGCCTGCAGAAGACAGATATATCGTCCTATATCAGCAAAAGGAACAGGCGCACCACAGCTAGCAGGTGGCAAATCAGTTTCTTGCTGCCTCAGAAAAGCAGATCTCCCGAAAAACTGTTGCCAGACGTTTGAGGGGAGAACTAATACGCACGCAGACCTGTTGTGTGTGTCCCATTGACCAGACAGCACCGTACTGCCCGTTTGCAATGGTGTCGTGAGCATGACAATTGGACTGAATAGGACTGGGCATGCGTACTATTCTCAGATAAGAGTAGGTTCAGTCTGTCATCGGATTGTAGACGCCAACTGATCTGGCGCGAGAGTGGTACTGCTTATCGTCCAGAAAATATCCAGGAAAAGAACCGATATCCGACATGCAGTATCATGGTGTGGGCCGGCATCATGATCAATGGCCGAACGCGCCTACATGTGGTTGCGAATGGGACTATGACGGGCCAACGATACATTGATGAAGTTCTACTTCCTCATGTTCGTCTTTTCCGTGGTGCTGTCGGTGATAAATTTGTTTTTATGGACGACAACGCAACATGTCATCGAACACTCTCTGTTCAGAATTGTCTAGACAGTGAGGGTATACAACGTCTCGTATGGCCAGCGCGTTCTCCAGATCTAAATCCCATTGAAACTGTGTGGGATGCTTTGGGGAGGCAAGTTGCTGGTCGAAACTATCCTCCGACAAACAAGAACACCCTCATCCGTGCACTCACAGAGGAATGGGATAAATTGCCTCAACAGCTGCTGGATAATATTGTGCAAAGTATGGTACGACGTGTGGAATGTTGCATCACACTACACGGTGGTCATATCCCGTACTGATACCTTTCTTTAAGGTGCCTGCTGACTTTTAGATGCATTGTTCCATTTCTCCGTACGCAGATCAAATGAACATTTTTTTTTTCTTTCAGATGTTTCACAGCTTTTGTACTTTCCAGAACAATAAATATTCTTTATTCTAATGTCTGAACAATGTGGCAACTATATTTTATCCTACTAGGCCTCATGTCTCGCTTAATGTTATGCTACATAGCAATTTGTGATCCGTCCTTAGCAATTGTCCAGCAGTGTATTTGTTGGACTAGATTTAGTTTTACAATTTTCGAAACTAAAAACTATTAATAGTTAATTCTACTCAACTAAACAGCTTTTCCCAGCATATTGAGTGAGTGAGAAGATAAGTGGCTGAGTGGTTAGTGCATTGCGCTTCCACGCCACAGGTCTGAAGTTGATTCTGTTATTCATCCCTTCAGGTGATCGATAAATGCGTACCAAGCTTGCATTGGAACTTAACACTGAGGGTTTCTGGTGAGACTGACCAACTGACCAGACTATCTGTCCATGCACCTAAAAGCCCTAGGTAGCGTATACTGAGTTGGGCGTAGAAGACTTTGGCCCTCAGGGGCTGTCGTGCCAATGAGTTAATAAGTGAGTGAGTGTTTGTTAGCGTCACACTGTAAGTGAGTGAATATTAACGTCGCACTTTTCAGCTACACAAGGGCTTTTAGCGACGGACCACCTAATTTTGAACTATGGTCAAGTGACGATGACATCTGAGCTGGCACCCCCTCTCCTAACTACCACACTACACCAATGGGAGGACCTTTGAGCTCTCGACAGATTTAACGTGCATCGCTCCCTTACACGGCGAGTCTTTATTATTACTGGGCTCGAACGCATGGCATGCCTGACATGATCCAATACCTTGACCACTGTACTACCACAGCCTTAGTGTCACACTGTATAGCAGCACGAAGACTATTGGTGACCTAAATTATATATATATATATATATAGTTTTGAACCCCGGTTAAATGACAAGGGCAATATCTGAGTTACCCACAACTTATTTAATCTTCTACAACACGCCAACGGGGAAACTTTGAACCTCAATCAATTCAACGCCCATGAGGTCCTCTGAACAGTGGCTTTGCAGTAGCGCTAGGGTTCAAACTGATGACACATCGGCTATTTTTGCAGCAAATTTTCATTTTATTTATTGAACACCCGTACTTTGACTTCTTGACAATTTGACGCCGGGCCTCCCAATCCCAACGAACGACATCGTCATTTGGGTTTTCATCGACTCCAGTGTATTAGAGCAGGTAGTAATCATACATCATAGCATGATCGCAGAGTGGACATGTCTCGTCAGCAGCTGGACCAAGCCGGTAGAGGTATACTGCCAAGAAAGACATGTCCAGTGGTTAGGCGAAAGCTCATAACGGTCTCGTCTCTCTCCAAGCGCCTCGAGATAGAAACCACATTTACCAGTTTATCCCATGACTTTCCAAGGCCCTTATTGTTTTGGGTAATGGGACAGACCATTTGTCAATGAATGGGGCTATCATGTTTTTTAATCTTCTGAGGTTCATCGGGTCTTTCGGTTGAAACTACTTATCTCGTGCTTGACATTTTGGTCAGCTCTATCATATTACTGAGGATATCTACATGACTTAGACACTACTGTAAGGCTTTATTCCAGTCGTGTGAAATGAGCCCTGTAATTTTAATACAACATTAAATTGTACACTCATGGCAAAACATTAGCGCACCAAGAAATAATTCCTGGATCGCAACGAAACTTCGCAAAAAAGTACATGTTGGAGAGATGTGCCAATGATTAGAAATGCAGCGTGATTGTGCATTACAGATAGTCGGTAGAGGGCGTTTAACGTCGTTCTCCGGGGAGTATAAAATATGTAACAAGGCTTGTTTGAGTGTTCTGAATTGTTTACAAAGGAAGAGCTGAGGTAGACATGACATCACGTCGTTTTCTAAGACAATTTGAGCAGCTGTCGCAGCTTGAGAGGGGAAAATCATCGGCATGATGGTAGGTGGGTGGTCAACTAAGCAAGTATCTTGTGAATTAGGCCGCTCTGATTGTGTTGTGAAAAGGTGTTGGGACGAGTGAAACCGAGAGATGTCATTTACACGAAGACCAAGCTCAGGACCCCTCGACAGACCAGTCCTCCAGAAGACCGCTACATCGTACTAAACGCATACGTACAGCCAACTGCTTCATCGGCCGCCATCCCTGCAAATATAGAATCTTCATTAGGGGCCCCTGTGTCTTCTCGAATCATACGAAGGCGCCTGGGTGAAGGACATTTGAGATCACGGCATCCATTACGTGCGCTGCGCTTGATGCTCACCCATCGATGCCTCCGTTTGGAGTGGTGGCGCGCATTAAGGAAATGGAATGGAAACAGGTCGTCTTTAGCGACGAATCCAGATTAAATCTCAACAGTGATGACAATCGTGTTCGTGTGTGGAGACCCCGTGGTGAACGCCTCAATCCGGCCTTTGTTTTACAGGGACACACCATTCCCACAGCTGGTGTAATGGTATGGGGTGTCATTACCTACAATGCATGATCACTCCCTTATTGATCCATATCACCATGACAGCATAGCGGTATACCCATGACATCCTGCAACCACATGTGTTTCTACTCAAGCAACGGCTCCCAGGAGCCATTTTTCATCAAGGCAATGCTCGGCCTAACACGGCAAGGGTGTCACAAGACTGTCTCCGAATTGTTACTGCCCTTCCTTGGCCTGCCTAATCCCCATATTTCTCTCCAATCGAGCATATCTGGGATCATTTGGGATGGTGAGTTGGGCATCCCACGAGTTTGCATGAACTAGAGGCAAGGTTACAGCAAATATGGAGCGAAATGTCTCAAGACATCATACAGAACGTGTATGTATCAATGTCTGATCATATCGCTTCATGCATTTGCACTAGAGGGGGTTCAACAGGGTATTAAATCCTCCGTTCTTTTTACTTTTTCTCTAAAAGAAATGATTCTTTATCTTTGATTTTCTAATAGTTTACTTATAGCAAGATGATCATCGCGTATGTAAAATTTCGTTTCATTTTAACGAATCCTTCTTGGTGCGCTAATTTTTTTGTCCATGAGTGTATATATGCAGCCATTTGGTGTGTTACTGCTTAAGTCTAAAAATTGAAGGTTGAGAATCAATAAGAAAGGCAACTTTTGCGGGAGACATGCCAACTGCGAGTCAATGTTCCCTTTCTTCTCAGGCAGCTTCAACAACTTAATTGGTGGCGTTTTTATCCACGACCAATGACTCATAGAACAGCTTGCAGTTCGTCGGCTCCGTTTGTTTCTGGTAGGTAAAAACCGACAGTATGGATGATGTAAACCACTCATTCATCGGATACACAAGTTCGATATTTTCCAAAGAACAGGATTTTAGTTTTTCAAGAAAGGCCTCAATCTTATTTGATGTCAGGTTAATTAGATCGAGCCATTTAGATGGAAGGGCAGGTGCGGCGGTAAACCGGTACCAATCAGATATTTTAATACAGTGAAATGAGTTTAACACGAAAACGCTTAAGACGAAATATCGATTAACATGAAATAATACATCAGACCTGAAACTAATTTTTTCTCCTAACACAAAACGAAAATCGCTTAGCACGAAAAGATTACACTCCAGGGAAGGAACAAAATACGGAAAACTAGCCGGATTAGACTGTCCTATTGTATTATCGGAACAATTCGTTGCAGTTGATAATAACAATGTGTGTACAGACTCTATTATTGCAAAGACATTTTGGAGTTTGTTCAAAGCTCAAAAATTATGATTGATGCAAGTTTCAACAATG
Organism: Trichonephila clavipes; assembly: GCA_019973935.1. Classification (NCBI taxonomy): domain Eukaryota; kingdom Metazoa; phylum Arthropoda; class Arachnida; order Araneae; family Nephilidae; genus Trichonephila; species Trichonephila clavipes. Next base: position 75,155 of record BMAU01001169.1, read on the forward strand.
AAAAGGAAATGAATAATGCAAATATCCACATCATTCGAAATGAGGATCATCATGAAAAATATGCGCAGTTACTGTGACGCACATTCCAATGGTGAAATGAATAATAAAATGCACGATATCGAAAAATTTAAGGTTAAATTGACTTTTGATGTTAATAACAGCAATGTAAAGTAAAATATCAGATTTTTTTTCTAAAACGTCAATGTAAATGTTTTGTTTTTCAAAAAAAATGAAGATTTTGTATTAAATTTCTTTAAGTTCTTGTGAAAGTTTTTGTTTCATTAATTTTTATAAAATGCATATTTACATTACTATGTAAATGAATTTGACTAGTAAAAATTTTGTTGGTATATTTGTAGGGTTTTTTTTTTTTTCTTTTTTTTTTTGCTATATCCTTTAACACAAAACTTTTTTGAAGCGAAAAAATATTTCATTTTTATAAGTTTCGTGTTAAGCGATTTATACTATATATATGTATATGCATATATATATATATATATATATATATATATATATATATATATATATATATATATATATATATATATATGTATATATGTAGTTATTAATTATATATTTACAAATTAATTTTTTTCTGTTAGGATTCGAATAAATTCCATTCGTGATTTAATATAAAACGTTCGATTTTATTACTTTAGTTCATCAACTAAATAATTTCTTGCGTCAAATTATTATTTCGACGATTATTTTTAAGAACATAGCAAATATTAGTTTGAATAGCATCGCATTTTTTGAGCATTTAAAGCTTTATTACTTTCTCGAAATTCATATTTTTGAAGCATATTGTGGCAGATGAAATAGTCGTTTTTTTAGCGGTTTTATAACAACTTCTAAATGCATTTTTATGAATAATAGGTCCTCTCTTTTACTAGATTTAGAATAAATACTAATAAATTACTTCTCAACTAAAGAAACACACAGAAACCATTTCGGTTGCCAGAAGTCTGGAGTTCCTTGTATTTGGTAATTTAAAAAGAAATATCACACCATATTTATTATATTAAGTATACATTTGAAATGTTTTTCCTTAAAAGTATAAAATTTCAAAACTAAAATTGCAGTTTGAATAGGTGTTTATTTTAAATTACCAACCTTATAAGGAATCTAAGTGAAATGAGTAGTTAAACGTTGAATAAAAAATTGTATTACGATTTATATAATTGTAAGAAATGTTAAATTTTGTCTTTGAGTTTACTGCTAATGGAATTTTACTTGAAATATTTGCTTTTTTTTTATAGACATTAGCTCATTGAATCTCATGAATTATATATATATATATAGATATAAATAATAAATTAACTATTTGTATTATAATTTATCTGTATTATTTTTAAAAGTTAAACAATGCATATTAAATTTTTATGTATTCTGTACATTTTTGTCGTTTTTCTTTCTTTTTTTACCTTGAAATGCGTTCTTAGGCGACTATGCAGTTTTAATTTTATTCTATGTGTTTTCAAAATATGAAATCTTGGTCTATGTGTTCACACCTAAAATTATAGTAAATACGTATCAAAACTTTTTTAAATAAAATCTTCCTTCTATCTAATCTAACTGTATTTTTCTTGAAATATTTATTTCCTAATTCCGTATTTTAAATGAACACATATTTATCATTATATATGAATACAGTTGGATTCTAAAAACCCGGCACGCGATAAATCTAGCAGTCTAGATAACTCAACCACACTCTTGCATGTAGAAAAATTCTGCTTGATGGCCCGCTCCAAAACTATACCGAGCAAGACATTATGTCCGATGCAGAAATTTTTGTTGCTGAGTCACAGTTAATGAAAAAATGCCCCAAAATAACTAAGACATTAATATTGAGGACACCATACATACTGGTAAAATATCACATTGGGAAGTACTGAAGGTTAATTACACCTCCCTGCAGTATTTTGAACAGGGTGCGTCGGTAATAGACTTACTGTTCTTTCATCGTCATCGTGATGAAGAAGCATCACAATGACACAGTACAGTATGGAAGAAAACAAGACAATACGCATTTCTTTTTTAAAAATAGTAGTCAGTTTTTAAAGTCGACTAATTAATTCAATTCCTACTATTAGCTCACACTCTCTATTTATTTATTTATTTATCTTGGTGGAATTTTCAATCGTTAATAAAATACATTTTAAAGCGGTCAATTGAGCTAAAATTTTACATACATAACTATTTTGAATGACAGTACAGTAATTTTATTTTCATTAATTAAAATTAATTGATTAAAACTAATTATTCAAAGAATTACAGATACAGCTACATTTTCATTATTTTTGGCGACTTGTGTCAAAACTTTAAAAGATTTTTTTTCTCACGTCTTAAAACATTCAGTTGAACTGAAATTTTTTCTATACGATTGTTTTTGATGACAATACGATACCTTAATGATAATAAAAATTAATTACCACTTAATGTTGTGATTCTGTCTTATGTACATACATATATATATATTAGTTGTAACTATTTAATAAAAAGTAGCTAAAATAATTTTTTTTTTTGTTGATCTATGTAGGAATTGACTTAAAAGTTGTTTTTTTATATTAATTATTTTCATTGAAGACAGGTTTATGCTTTGTTAAATTATTTTTCTGAGGTTTGTCTGATATTTTTTTACTGTATACTATGAAATTATTAATTTACCTTTTCATACAGTAAATGCTCTATACTTTCATAAATACGTATTTTCCCTTTGTTTAAGATATCCGACTACTCTAAAATCCTGACTTTTTTCAAAATTGACAATTTTTTATGATTTTATTTTACAGGCCATTTCATTAGCTTAATAAAAATACCTAATTTTTATTTTTCATTCACTAGAGAAAAAACTACTCGTCTTTTAGTAAAAGCAGATAACTTTTCACAGGATGCGAAACTTTAAAATGCATTTTACTCGAAATGTGGTTTTTTCGAAAAAAAAACTAAAACCGGGGCAGCGATTGCTCAAAAAGGTTTGAAAAAAATTTACTGAAATTTTTTGTGTATAATTCGTATAACAGTAGAAGTGTTTTAAACCTTCCGATTTATCAATCACTGTTTTATTTCAAAATTTACAGTCCTTTGTATGAATATAATTACTGTTTTTTAAGCAATTTCATATATTCACAAAGATAAAGTGCTCTAGATTTGTAAAATTTAAAGTATTTGTTATCCTGAAGGTTATTTTAAACATGCATAACAAAGAAACACATCAAAATTGAAAAAAAATGAGAATTTGTTCATAAAATTTTTATACAGAGCGCCCCCGTTTATGTAATTTTTGTACATTTTTACCAGTTTTTTTTTCCATTTTAATAGCTATAATTTTTTTGGTGTTTTCAATTTTAGAATTTTTTTCCTTACAATATACTAAATATAAATCTAAAAATCATACCCCCCCCATCTCCATTTTTTCAAAACAAAAAAAAGTCGGAGTAGTAGTCCGATACCTTCAGAATATTTAGTCAATTTATTTTCTGTCGTATTCTCAAGCAATGATTACGTGTTAGTGCAGTGAGGAAATACTCGTTCTAATTGTTTTCTATTCCCAGTCTTAAAACCCGGAATTTTCGCAAACCCTTCGATCCGCAGTCCTCATTTTAAGCACGCTGCTGTATATAATAATGTTAATGAATGAAATAGCAAACATATTACAACGGATAGCCTACGATATTATTATAATCCAATATTAAAACAAGATTTCCCAAGTTAATAGTAGTTTTCTTTAAATAACTAATTAACAAGTAATTATTTCAAAAGCACAAAAATTACTGTTCTTATTTTTTTTTTTTTATAAAAGCATGTTTCCTTGCTGCAACAATTTTATTGTAGTATAAAAATTTGAAAACAAAAATGTTCCAAAAATGATGATTTTATTGTTACAAAATGATAATGCATATTTTTGAAAATAAATACAATTAAATAGATAAGCATATTTAGATATTAAAGAAAAGTCTTAGTTAAAAATATCCTGATTTTATTCACTGAATCGTGAAACTTTTTTCCATCAATAAATAAATACTTTAGATAAAAAGTTATAAATAGCAAAATAAGAACGAAACATGATTTTCATGGAAACTATTAAGTTTCACAATAACGAGTTTCAAAACGCTGGTAGATGAAATTTAAATGAAGCGAAACCGAGTATTATAAAGAAACTATTGATTTATAAATTATTATATATTATACTTGTAGTTTATATTTATTTCTAAAACGGATAGTAGTACTTATCCAGCCCTTTATTTCTAAACAACAGTGAGATTTGAATTCTGAATTACATGCATATACGGACAATATAATTAATATTTCCTATAAGCTTTTAAAATTTGTATTCACTTTTTTCTATTCATTCAAAGCTAAAATCCATGAAGAATACTGCTGCTTAAGAATTGTATTGTTGAATTTCACGTTTATTCTTATGAATTGTAAAAGTTCTGCAATATTAAAAAGCATATTATTAAAAGGTTGGCTTTTGTGAAGTTTAATTACTTCATTTCGAGAAGTGCAGAGAATATACTGATATTAAAAAGAACTCTAGTAATGTGTAACATCGTTCAAAATGTAGAAAATTGGTAAATAACGTCGAAGAATTTTATTAATATATTTTCTTGTATTGTGTGAATCGTTACGATAGACACCGTTATAGAAAGAATGCGTCTCAATTTTTAATAGCCTATTTTCAAGTATTAACTTTAAAGATATTAAAGTACACGAGAAATAATTTTAACTACAATTTATGTTGTATTCATGAATATGTTTTTGAATAAAGCAAAATTGAAAGTTGTGTTAAATAGACGTAAGAATATGAAAGCATATTTTTAGAATAGATTTGACGAATTTCACACTTTTGTCGTCCTTTACAAAGACAATACGCTATTTTTACAGTTTTCTCAAATACTGTGGAGAATCGATAAAAATGTATATTAAGAGAATGTAATGATTTTTTAAAATCATTCTAAGACAAACATGTGTCTATATAAAAATTCCGTTGCGAAACAATTGTGTGTGAGATCCTTTTAAAATAAAACTACCCACTTAAAATTTCACACGCAAATTTCTCTGAATCCAAGTATGCAAATAATACCGTTTTTGAAACACCAAGGAATGTTAATTTTTCTCATAATCTTTATTTCTATTCAGAAAATATTTTTATGTAAGTGTAAATAATATATTAATAAATTAAGTATATACAATATATATATATATATATATATATATATATATACATATATATATATATATACATACATATATATATACACTGGTGTGCAAAAATTAAGGACGAGACGGGTTTTTCAATATAACTTTGTACAAAAGCTTTCCAAATCAACACATTTAATACCGTAAGATCCCCAATACGTAAGGACATGTGTAATGTAAGCAACACTTACTGAAGCTTGATATTGAAAAAGTAGCATGGAGCGCCATGCGACTGAAGGCCGAAACATCCGGTCTTTAGTAGGGGATATGATCTCCCCTGACTGCTAGTCAGGTTTCACAGCGTCTGCCCATGCTGAGAATGAGGGTGTCAATGAGCTGTTGAGGCACTGCTGCCCATTCGTCTTGCAGCGCCAATCGAAGCTCCCGAATCGGTACTGGTGGTAAGGTACGAGCTGCCAAGCGTTTGCCTAGAAAATTCCATACATGCTCGATGGGATTGAGATCCGGAGATCGTGCCGGCCAATCCATACGTTCAATTTCCTCACTCTCTCAGAGCTGTTCGACAGCTACTGTGCGATGACATGGTGCATTGTCGTCCATGAAAAGGGACTGCAGACCCATAGCGCCTCTAAAAAGACGCACATATGGAAGAAGAATCTCGTTACAATAACGGGTCCCGTTGACTGAAACTGCGTCGAAGATGTGAAGGTCTGTACGACTACCAAGCATGATGCCTCCCCAAACGAGAACACCGCGACCTCCATACCTGTCCCTTTCAATGATGTTCGAGGGATGATTGCGGCTTTCCCGCTCTCTCCAGATGAGAATCGCTACTCAAACTGAATCTGCTCTCATCTGTAAAGAGTACTCGTCCCCATTTATTGTCTATCCAATTCCGGTGTTCCCGGCATCACAGAGAACGCCTTCTCCAATGGGCAGGCGTCAAAGGTACACACCGTACAGGGCGTCGTGCAAACAGACCTCCACCGTGCAATCTTTCGGCCACGGTAAAACGCGATATCGGTCGTCCAGTCGCCTGTGTCGTGTGTCTAGCGATTTCTCCCGCTGTCTGCCGCCTGTTTCTTCTGGCCTGTAAGACAATGTACCGGTCATCTGCGGGTGTGGTTCCTCGTGGACGACCACTACTGAACTCCCGGATAGCTGTTCCTGTAGTTTGAAATTGTCTCCAAAGTCGTGAAACGATGCTGTGAGCAATTCCGAACTCTGCAGCCACACTTGTCACACTGCGGCCTTCCTCCAACTTCCCAATGATTCGACCTCGAGTAAAAGCATCCAGATGTCGTCTAACAGATTGATTATTCGCCATTTCTCGCTGAGGCAGCAACTCGGTGTGGTTTTAACTGCTATACGGCGTGCAATCTCTTTGCCAGAAATACTGATCTTACACCGACAACATGCTTTATACTACTCAGACACTCCCCCATTACGTCTACCTGCATATCTGCGCATGTGCTACCGTACATCACCTATTGGTCTTTCTGTCCGCTCTGCCTCTTCGTTCAGCCGATATGCTAATTTTTCGACTTCGTCTTTAATTTTTGCACATCAGTGTAACAAAAAAAAAATCTCATTGAGGAAATACAGCAAATTAAACAAAATGTTTTTTTTCTTTAATTTGGTTTTGGGATCAAAGATAGCTATTTGATGACGGAAAAACGCCAGTTGATAAACATAAATTATATCAGTGTTGGTGTGTAGTTTTTTATTATGGAAGAAAGTATTTTGTTTTACTTCTTTTTCCGATTATTATTTTTTTTAAAATCTTTAAATTTTCGATATGCTCGCGTCCCTCTTGTAGGGTTATCGCACCCTCGAATTTCTCATTCCTCTCCACTTCAATGTGTGGAAATTAAGTGGATACTTTCCACAATTAGGCTTTTAAATTAGTTTTGAATTTTGGATTAATTTTTGAAGGGAAAATGCAAAATCGACTTATACACGGATAAGATTATATTCGAAAATATATAATAGGTAATGTGTGATAATTTTGTTGATAATATTGCAGTTTCTGTACTTTAAATTTTTCTTTCAATGGCTTCCTTATTGCTACGTTCTATCTTATTATTTAACCAGATACAATTTGTATTTATGATTCCCAAGAGATAAATTTATTTTTTTGAGATATTGTATAAAAATATAAAAAAGAAAAAATTTATCGGTTGACAAGAATTATTAAATTAATCCTTTTTTACATCATGCAAATTTATTCCGATAATTCCTAAGTATTGTATAATAAATCCCTATTTTTTACTGTTATTTAAAAAGTTTATGTGCAATGAAACTTATAGTTTGTTTCTAAAGAAGATTTATATCCGTAGGTTTGAAAATATTAACGAAATGACACATTCTTGTACCATAAGATTATTATCCTCTAAATTTATGATTTTTTATCGGAATTTTCCCATTCCTTGAAACTATATTTGATATATCTGCACATTTTACATTCTTGGAAGTTTCGCATGATTTAGTAAAAATAAACAATAATAATGTGAATATTGAAGATTGATGCATCTAAAGTAACAAAATTCCAACAAAAAAATCAAAGAAATAATATAATTTTATGGAAAGAATCTTCATATATTAATAATTCAATATTAAAAACTCATATTTTAATTAATATGAATAACATCTTAAAGTTTGCAGTTTTAGAGAAATTATTACTATAACAATAATACACTGCTGGACAATTGCTAAGGACGGATAACACTATCATCCATATCAACCACAAAATGAAAGGAAGCAAAATCTGGAAAATTAGAATAAGTGCGGAATATTAGTAAGAAGAAGTATGAGTATGCAAATTTTTTTCCACGTCTGTTCATCACATGATAGCGTTCATAAGAGCTTTAAAGGTTTTGACGCGTGTGGAAAGTTGTTGTTGCAAGTCAAAGTTTTACAGCAGTGTTTCTCAAAGTGTGGGGCGCGCCCCCCTGGGGGGGGCACGATAACCCTACAAGGGGGGCGCGAGCATATCGGAAATTTAAAGATTTTTTTTTAAAAATATAACTGGAAAGAGAAGTAAAACAAAATACTTTCTTCCATAATAAAAAAAATGCATAACAACATTGATATAATTTACGTTTATTATCTGACTTTTTTCCGTCATCAAATAGCTATCTTTGATCCCAAAACCAAATTAAAGAGAAAAAAAACATTTTGTTTAATGAGAGATACTTTTATTACGTTTTAACATAAAATATTTTTCGTTAAGAGAAAAAAACGAAACCCAGACCCATGAGAAAAATTCTAAGAAGATAAACAATTCATCACTGTAATTATTATTGAAATACCGTACATTAGTTATAGAAAAAGAAAAGGAAGACATGATTCAATTTTCAGTCAGGCTGCGGTTGCGCGGGGCATCTGTGATCTCTATTGAAGGAAGTTGTAACTTATCAACCAAAAGAAGAACCTGCTGAAAGATGCATATTATTCATGATTGAGAAACGCGATGAACATGAAACGAAAGGAAAATTTTCAAATGCTTTCTAAAGAACTCCATGAACTTAAAATATGAAGCCATAAGTGTACCACAAGGTTCAGTTCACCTTGTCAAAAAGACACAAGAAAGAAAAAAGTTCAACTTGTTATTTGTTGATCATCAAAGGTGTCACGAGTTCGAGCCCAGTACTACTAAAGACACGCCATGTAGGGGAGAGATGCACGTTAAATATCTGTCGAGAGCTCAAACGTCTTCTTGTTGGAGTGGTGTGGTAGTTAAAAGAGGCCAGTTCAAACGTCCTCTTGTTGGAGTGGCGTGGTAGTTAAAAGAGGCCAGCTCAAGTATCGTCCTCGGCATTTGACCATGGTTTAAAATTACGAGGTCCGTCTCCAAAAAGCCCTCGTGTAGCTGAACAGTGCGATGTTAATATTTACTCACTTGGTCATGAAAGCTTTATAACTACAATAACTTGAACAAAATATGACAGCTTTGCCAGCAAATAACATTTCTGTAATATTAGTGAAAAAGTGTCTCTGATTTGCATCCTTTATTAAGGTCTTGCACTTATGAATCATTTTAGTTCAGTTTTATTGGATTTTTTCTCAAATCATCGAAGAAAAATTGAATAGTCCTTTTAAGCCGGTAAGTATACATTCTCTTAATTAAATTATTCACTGGAATTTTTCCGATTTATATCGTATACAGTAAAAATAATTTTAAACAAATGATTGGGGTCACTGAGTCCCCCCGCACTACCATTAGCGTTAGTATTGAGTGTGCGCCTACTCCCGGGGTAAAACCTTTTTAAGTCTTCTCGCTTTAAATATTAAAAAGTAACACAATTATATTCTTCATCGGAATTTTATATTCTTTTCATAAATTAACATTAATTCTAAATGCTAATTCTGTGAGGTTTAAAAATTACAGTTCTCTTTTTAAACAGTTATTTACAGTTATAGCATTTATCTAAAAAAATCATTTTACATTTTTGTATACAATGTCGTGCACGCAGTTTTACTTTCCTTACAGTTCAGCTATTATATAAAGAATAATGTTTTATTTTTTAAAAAATGAACTCGTGCGAAGAGCCGGTGTTTCAGCCAGTATGCGTTTAATGTATCAGTACTGAAGAAGGTATTTTATAAATAATTTCTTAATACTAAATTAAGAGCAAGTTTAATAATTATTAGGGACTTTCATGGGCTTGTCTTGTAGAGCAAATTTTCAAAGGAAGGTTTATAACATCAGAAATTGACACTCTGAGTTATTTTTCTATATTTAGCTGAGATCTATATTTTGTCTTCAAAGCAGCCACCGCAGAAAATCCAGTTTAACAAAGGTGGAATGTTGAAAATGGTAATAGTATATGAAGTGCTTTGGTTTTCAGTACAGAGAATTCATCATCCACCTCTACCCAAAATTCAAAGAGCGATTTATTACAAAATTGCCTTTTAGTTTTTCACTGGATGTGAAATCTATGAAGATTTCACATCCAGTTCGGAAGTTGAGAGCCCTTCTGGAGTATCTTGAAATAAATCCCCTAATCCACTCTTGTAACTTGCAACCAAGTTGTCCTCATCCAAAAATATACTTTTTAATATTCTTTGTCAGCATGTCTAAATGATTTTACATGGTTATAAAAACAACTTTCACATGTTGTTCTTCAGATTTGTAAGTTTTCACACATAACGAGCTGGGGCTTTTTCCCATCATTTACTTCAGTAGTGGTAAATCCAAAATTTAAGTATTTTTGAGAATATTTCCTTGATTTAATTTTCGGAACCATGCTCGTCTGTGTACTTGTTGATCCCTTTATTATCATCGAATGTTTGCTTACGACTTAAAAATGTATGTATGATTTTGTTTTAATCTACGGCCGTAAATACTTAATTACCGTGAATTACAATTAACGTGCAAATTAAAAATGTACATTCAAGATAGATTCAATAGCTATAGAAGTATTAAGACGACCAAAACTGACTGGAATTGTACGAGGAAAAGCATTTTTACATGTTTTGCCCAGACATCCGATAGTTTGCCCAGACTCACGCAAACGTATCCGATAATGCCAGATGTGATGGATATGATAGAGAGCAACATAGACTAGACTATTTTTCTAATGACAGTTGTACTTTGAGAAATGGATGCTGAAGGAAATAAATCTTTAATTAAATATATCATTTTGCGATCTGTTCCAATTTAAAAATTAGAGAAAGAAAAAAAATAACATAATAATAAGTAAGTAATATATATTTAAAGTAAAAAAAATTCTTAAAATATATACTGCTTAAAAGTTACATATACAAAATTTAATATACTTATTGTATTAATTTGTACGGTTTATAATTAAAATCGTATTGTAACTTTAGCGTCTCTATCTCAAAGTGCATTTTTATTGCAGTGAATACATTATTGTTGTACAGGTGGGGGGGGCGAGAAAAATTATGATTGAAAATTGGGTCGCCAGTATTGAAAGTTTGAGAAACACTGACTTATATGTTACTAATTTGTATGGTTTATAATTAAGATCGCCTATTGTAGCCTTAGCGGCAAAGTGCATTATTATTGCATTCTGTACATTATTAATGTATATGGGGGGGCGCGATAAAATGGGGTTATGAAAAAGTTTGAGAAACACTGATTGGTTTATAAAAGATCGCCTATTGCCAGCAAAGTGCATTATTATTGCATTTGATGTATAAGGGGGGCGCGAAAAACTACTGATTGAAAATTGAGTCGCCAGTATTGAAAAGTTTGAGAAACACTGTTTTACAGGACAAATTTAATAGACGAACTTAAAATTTTTTTTTTGACATGTCTTCCCGACATGACATAGATGATTTTATGCGTGGCCGAATTATTGGAAAGATCGAAGAAGGGCGAAAAATAACAGATGTTGCCAGGGTGTTCGACATCGCTCACAGCGTTGTTTCACGTCTGTGAAAGTCATTTAAAACTACTGGAATATGTAGTAGATGGCACGGGGAGGTCGTGTTAGAAGTACGACGCCTGCAGAAGACAGATATATCGCCTTATCAGCAAAAGGAACAGGCGCACCACAGCTCAGCAGGTGGCAAATCAGTTTCTTGCTGTCTCAGGAAAGCAGATCTCGAAAAACTGTTGCCAGACGTTTGAGGGGAGGGAGGACAATACGCACGCAGACCTGTTGTGTGTGTCCCATTGACCAGACAGCACCGTACTGCACGTTTGCAATGGTGTCGTGAGCATCACAATTGGACTGAACAGGACTGGGCATGCGTACTATTCTCAGATGAGAGTAGGTTCTGTCTGTCATCGGATTGTAGATGCCAACTGATCTGGCGCGAGAGTGGTAATGCTTATCGTCCAGAAAATATCCAGGAAAAGTACCGATATCCGACATGCAGTATCATGGTGTGGGCCGGCATCATGATCAATGGCCTCACGCGCCTACATGTGGTTGCGAATGGGACTATGACGGGCCAACGATACATTGATGAAGTTCTACTTCCTCATGTTCGTCTTTTTTCCGTGGTGCTGTCGGTGATAAATTTGTTTTTATGGACGACAACGCAACATGTCATCGAACACTCGCTGTTCAGGATTGTCTAGACAGCGAGGGTATTCAACGTCTCGTATGGCCAGCGCGTTCTCCAGATCGAAACCCCATTGAAAATGTGTGGGATGCTTTGGGAGGCAAGTTGCTGGTCGAAACTATCCTCCGACAAACAAGAACACCCTCATGTGTGCAGTCACAGAGGAATGGGATAAATTGCCTCAACAGCTGCTGGATAATATTGTGCAAAGTATGGTACGGCGTGTTGAATGTTGCATGACACTCCACGGTGGACATATCCCGTACTGATACCTTTCTTTGAGGTGCCTGCTGACTTTTGGATGCATTGTTCCTTTTTTCCGTACGCAGATCAAATGAACATTTTTTTTCTTTCAGATGTTTCACAGCTTTTGTACTTTCCAGAACAATAAATATTCTTTATTCTAATGTCTGAACAGTGTGGCAACTATATTTTATCCTACTATGCCTCATGTCTCGCTTAATGTTATGCTACATTGCAATTTGTGATCCGTCCTTAGCAATTGTCCAGCAGTGTAATAACAATATAGAATAATTTCAAAATACTACATGATGGAATGCATTCATGCTAAGATTTATTTACGCTAAAATGTTCTTATAAAATAATCATGACTTCCCAAGTATCAGACATAAAAAATTATTAATTTAAGGATATCTGGAGTACACAAATTTATGAGTTCTTAAAATTTAGTGAATTTGTTATATATTCAATTAACACTAAAACGTCCATCAGTGTCCTTTTGTTCTCCGCCTTTTTTTTCAGAGAACTTGAAAATTTAACGTGACTTTTAATCATTTTCCGTAAAGCTTACACAGAAAACGTTTTGTGGTTCTAGGTTGATTAGGAGAGATTTTACAGCTAAATATACCAAAAACGTCCTCTGATGTCGTTTCAACACCAAGGCAATTTATCACTATAATTAGCTCTCGCTACTCAGAAAATAGTTCACGAAGAAGATACCATTAGTAAAACAAACTTCCGCATATAATGTCACACATTTATTTGAGCTTTAGCACAGTATCATTGGGTTTGCTGCGGAAATGATTTAGCTATGCTAAACTTCTTGTGTCTAAGTGTTTCTTTATGTAGCCTTTGGTGATATGCTCAAGAAAAAAAATCAGTCGACTTTCGAAAATTGTGCAGACCAGAAACTCTGAAACTTAGGCTCGTACAAAATGTCTAATTCCGGATGAAATTTCAAAATTGTTGTGAGAGTTTTCTGAGACTGAATCGGATAGTAGTGAATTGTCTTGTCCTAATTTGGATTCCGGTTGATTGATTGATTGAATATTAACGTCGCACTGTTCAGCTACACGTGGGCCTTTGGTGACGGACCACGTAATTTTGAACCATGGTCAAGTGACGTGGACGACACCTGAGCTGGCACCCCCTCTCCTAACTACCACACCACACCAACGGGAGGACGTTTTAGCTCTCGACAGATTTAACGTGCATCGCTGCCCTTCACGGCGGGTCTTTAGTGGTACTGGGCTCGAACCCGTGACAAAGCAAGCCAGAGTCCGATACCTATACCACTTCGGCTACCGCGGCCGTAATTTGGATTCCGGACTGCAAATAATTTGAAGAATGTACTATAAATAATGATAATATATAAATAATGATGATAATCCAGTGTATCCCGATATATATGCTGCTAGAGATGACACAGAATGGATACAGCATAATGTAAATGTTCCTGGCAGACTTTCAGCTCGCAATGTTTTGAGACGAAGCAATGATCCAACAAGCTTCACGAAACATAATGTCAATGAATTTGTTATGAGCTCATGGCCTTTTTTAATTGACAGCAGCTAATTAGAGTCATAATGTATGATAATTACACGATATAATATTTAAAAAGTTTTTATACTCTAAACCCTACTGAACCTCTTTAGTTATTATTATTAAAATTATTTTATACATTTTATACACCGGTGTAGAAACGACACCGGTTGACATTAAAGGGTAGTTGAAATCTCAGACTTTTAGTGTTAATGTAAATGATATATAATAAATTAATAAATTCTGAAAGTATTAGAAAATAATGTTCTAAATATAACTAAATTTAAAGAAAGTAAATTTCAAATCATTTGACGAAAAAATGAAATAAAACAAATGTTTTCGTTGCTCTTCAGTATTTTCTGTTTGTCTCAACTTATTTTCAAACTGTCTTGTCTATTAGTATAATACTTTATTAATAAATTTTAAAGATATTTTGTTTTCAGTTTCGTTAATAAAAACAGTTAAATTTACTGCATATTTAAGGTATCCGACTACGTTCGGAACCATGATTTAAAAAAAAAAGCGCATAAATGGATAATTTCCATGATATTTAGTATCACTCAGCTTAGAATACATGGATAAAATTGTTTTAAGGATATTTTGACTAAATAAAATTATTTCAATATAATCTTTCGGCAAAAAGTTAACTTACAATAATCTTGTTTCCAAATGTTCTCCTTTTGTGAAAAATGGTTCTATTATAATAGTATTTTGCCTGTATATAGCTCAAACCTCTGTACAGAGGCTCAACTAGAATTTTTGAAAAATTCACATTATTTTCAGTTACCACCAATTTAAATAATTATTCGTGTTTTTTTCTTAAAATTGCTCCCCTCTGTGGTCGTAAAATATGAATAAACCCACTTCTATGTTATATATTTCAAAAGTCTAGTTGAGCCTCTGAACACAGGTCTGAGCTATATACAGGCAAAATATTATTCTAATCGAAGCATTTTTCACAAAAGGAGAACATTTGGAAAAAAGATCATTCTAAGTTAATTTCTTGCCAAAATATTGTATTTAAATATTTTTTTTTGTCAAAATGTCCTTAAAACAATTTTATGCATATATACTATAATCTAAGTGACATTAAATATCATGAAAATTATCCATTTATGCACTTTTGAAAATCACGGTTCCGAACGTAGTCGGATACCTTAAGCTTTTAATGTTGGAATTTAATTTTCCCTTTCATGCAAAGCATATGCTTTTGAGGAATTTATTATTCATGATTCATACGTACATTCGAATATTTCTTATAGGTTATTGTCTTTTTAAAAGTTTAATTTTCGCTTATATAACTATATATATTCATACAACAGCATGAAATATCCGGTGTAGTGTATTATTAATGGTTAGTTGTATATTTACAGTAGAATTTCCTGTTAATACATTGATGTTTTGCAAACTCTTAGTACAAAATGTGAGAGCACTTCACTACGTTCACAAAACTAAAATTCAGATAAAAAACATATACAAATAAAAAAAAAAGTTTTCAAATTATTACGTTTGTTTCAAATTTTTGAAATTATTCCATTTAAAACTTCAACAAATATTTAATACAACAAAGTTTGCTCATAGATTCCTAGAATTTTCATTTTTTAGACATATTTCTGATGCTTCTTAATTTATTCATTTGTGTGTGTGTGTGCGTGCGTGTGTCTAAATCTCTCTCGTCGTCAGTTTTAATATTTTCTGATATTATTTCCAAACTATACTAACAAATACTTAAAATTTGATAGAATATTAGTTCTATTTATTATTTTTCAGCTACCTTTCTCGATAAATGAATTTGTTAAACTATTTCGATCTTCATTTTGAAATACCGGAAATCGTTTATTTTCTTAAAGGAAAACCTAACCATTATGTCAAGGTGTATTATTTATTTATTTTCCTTTATTACTAAGAAAAATCTTCAAATTTATTTTCGATATCACTTTAAATGTCTTGATTTATTAGCATTCTACATTAGTATTTGCTTTCATTTTATTTTGGAAGTTTCCTGTTGCCAAAAACCATTATTCTTTGTAAGAAAAATATTTTCAATTACTTCTAATTTTGAAATGTAGGGAACTTCACTGAATATCCACACGTTTTGTTTGAATATTTAACTTTTTTTAAAATTGTGTGAGGAAGGATGGAAACTTTTACGACCCCATTTCAGAAAATTAAAAATAAAACAGTTGGCGTGATTTTTGGCTGTTTCGAAACAGTTCATAAAATGAAATTTCTCGCCATTTCCACAAAACGACCATTTTTAGTTTTGAATGGATTTCAAATAAATAGCCAAGAGTTACTGAATAAGGAAGTGGAAAAGACATTTTAGTGCTCGAAGTCATCAAAATTCTTAACTTGGATAAATTAAAAGGGAATGTAAGTATTTTCATGTGACTTTTGAAATATACTTTAGTCGTTTTCTTTGAAAATGAAAGGTAGAATATCCTATATCTTCAAAATGGTTAAAAGTTTAAACCCATGTTCAGAAGTTGAAAAAATTAGAAATGTAACAGATTATATTTCTTTAAAAATTGCTTCGTCGTTATCATTACTTCCCAATTATATTTATTCTTTGAAAACCTTTGCAGTAACTTAAACCACACGTGTTTATTTCATTTTTAAAATTTTTCACCTTACATCAAATCTTGTTTTGAAAGTTTAGAACTTTTTCGAATTTTATCTATCTTTAATTAATTTTACCTTCCATTACTTAAGCAAATTGACTTCAACTGAACACTTTTTTTTTATCTTTTAATTTGATTTAATTTTATTTTTTTGTCAATTTCATATTTTTTAAAGTCTTTTTTATGTTTCTTTTTAATTTTTTACAATTTATAAGAGTTACAATAATATATTTTTACTGCTAACCTTAACGAGTCTCTAAAATAAAAGTTGAGAGTTCGTAAAATCTTAAAAAAATAATTTATGCGCTTATTAAACACATTTTTAATTACGTTAGAGTATGACATGTTTATGTAGTTATAGTTTAGCATACTAATATTCCAACACACTTTGTTTTATTACACATATAATTTCTAGATTCCTTTTTAAAATTAATGAGTAATTTATCGCTATCTAAAAGATTGTCAATAATTAAGTGAAAGGAAAAATGTTCTAATGCATATATGTTTGCGTGATTCAAGCATTTGAAGCATTTGCCTAAATAAGTAATATAAATTGTTTTGTACTTATCATTCTTCTCATAGCTATATTTCTTTCATTAGAATTAATGTTTACATGTTTAATAAATTACTCTTTTTTGTACGTATGCAGAGTCTTGGTAAAAAAATAACATAAAGGACAAGATAATACAAATAACTCTCTCTCTCTTTCTCTTCTCTTTAATACCCTAATACATTATTTAAAAACATTTAATACAGAAAAAAATAGGAATCATACCATCAAATTAACGTTTCCCTTTCACATTAATTCGAACTATTTAGCTAAAAATAGAAATAGTATATATACTCACGTATAGCTTTATTTCCCTTTACAAATCGCAACTAATCCTTAACAATTTCATTTCAATCTAGAAGACAACTTCAATACAAGACGAAAAGCAATTTCGGAAAAACAGTATCGATTTACCCGAACCGAACGCAAGTAAGATTTACAAGGTGATACGGTTTTGCGTGTGTGTTGTGATTTACTTTCACAGTTGAAATAAAATATTTCTTACATGATCGAAGTAAAAAATGTTAAGCAATCTCGAAAACTGATTTTGTGAATTTAGAATTATATTCAAAATATGGTTAAACCACACACACACACTTTTGAACACTAATCTTATACACTTCATTCACAGTAAGGAAAATAATTGTGTAAATAATTTAAATCTTCCTTTGTTATATTTCTTTGTGTTGCATTTGTTGTTTTCTAAAAATTGCAATATTCGTAAGCAAAGCTATCCCTAACATTAAAAATGTATTTCAAAGGAAACTTCGCGAAAAAGTGGCAATACCATCAAGTTGTCATCATTTTTATGACTAAATTTGGCGACCTGGTTCCCATTTTGGTGAATTTGTTATCATATGTATGCTTCTGGAAAGGACTTGAGAAATCTATTAATATCAGGATCTATGACATAAACGGATTTTCGTAAGTCACTGTGCCCAGTGACACCCAGCACGCCCAGTCACTGTTCGCCTTTACTAATACTTGGATCACTTAATGATCAACGATCAATCATTCACTCGTATACTCAACGACAAGCACTTAAATCAGCGTTTCTTAAACTGTGGGGCGCGATAACTCTACAAGGGGGGAGCGATCATATTGAAAAGTCGAAAACAAAAGGTTATTAAAGAATTATTAATTTACTGAAAGTAAACAAACAAAATACTTTCTGATATAATAAAATATATAATTTACTGTTAAATGTATCAGTACTGTACAATGTATATTTTAGTATTAATTTAACAATACGAAGTTAAGAACAAGTTTGATAATTATCAGTCACCCCATGGGCTTGTATTAACACTTATCTTGATAATTTGTACGGTTTATAAATAATTTCTCAACTGCAGATTAAAAGTTACGCGATTCGCTCCCCACGTCTTACCACGTAGACGAGCGTATTTTGATGTTTTTGAAGGGGAGAAAAGAAATAAAAAAGCAAATCCTCTGAAGTAAATAAATCATTCACAAACTTAATGAATGTTCTTTTATAGCATTCCAAAGCTGTCGGAATAATTTTATGCACTGCACAGAAAAGATCGTATTTCGGAAAGACGTAAATATACATCCAGAAAATCAATGCTTTGGCTGAGAGAGTCTTTATACGTCGTTTTGGCTTTATACGTCGGTGACACAAAAGAAGTCGAATATATTGTAGCTTTAGTGTCAAAGTATAGTATTATTGAATTCAATGCATTGTTATTGTATAGAGGGGGCGCGATGAAAAAGATTATTGAATAATGGATCGCGTATATTGAAAGTTTGAGAAGCACTAACTTAAATGATGTTTACATTTGCATAACATAAAGTAATTTCTACGGAAAAGAGTTTATAAACCGAAGTCATAGTTAAATAATAGTTTCCCCAAGAGCATTAGTCGAAGAACCCGAAAAGAAACTGTTGCATATTAAAAATAAAACAATCAGGGAGACAATCAGCAAAGTTATTTTAAAACATATTGAAATGTTCAAATCAAACGTATACCTGGTCATAGAACAGAATACTGTGGTATGAAAATAATTGCTTATTTCACTTGAAAGAATATGACAATCAAAACTAATTCTACAGAATGTAATAAGATTAAACATTTTTTGTCTAAAATACTTGTAAATTCAATACATATTTCGGAAATTTTAAGCAAATGCTTTTAATAATTAGCCTCTTTTTTGCACAGATGGGACAGTGGGTAAGGACCCTAACTTCTGAGCTGAAGGGCTCCGATTCGAATCTCGGAAAAAGCATGGTTGATAGTTAATGTACATACTGCACGTGCGGCTTGCAGAATTTTAAGTATTTAATGAGGCGGAAGTCTTCTCGAGAGGTTGATAATAGGGGAAGAATGGTGGAAGACTCAATGACGGATTTACTTTCAATTGCGCCCTAGGGCCAAGTAAGTTAATTTCACGTCCTTATATATAATAATCCTAACAACACGAATGGTAATAATAGATTCGAATTAAATTTAGGTATTGAATTTAGGAGTGGATTAATATACATATGGTATAGCAACAAAGCATGCAATTTAGAATAAATTGATTTTACTTAAGAAATAAATAATATCTATCTAATTAATCACATATAATATACTTTTTCTTGCATCTATCCTGCGAAAGACTTAATGTATCCTCTTATTTAACTTCTTGAACTGATTGCGAACCAATGCTTAAAAATGCAAGTGTATTAAGCTTATCTTGCTTCATACCTGCGCATGTTAAATTTTTAATGCGAAATTTAAACAATAATAAAGTTTTCGAGTAACCATATAAAGGTATAACTAAGTATTGTGAATTGTTATTTTGTGTCATAATGATGAGCAAACAAAAGCTACATTTAAAACATTACAAAAACAAATTCATGAATAAATTTATTTTAACTCCACGTTTCCTTTCTCTCTGAAGTGTAAGGAATAAAAAATTATGTTACGCAAAGCGTGAAGTTCGAAAGAAAATGCATGTTGAAAAGTTTCATTTTTTACCAGTGTTATTATACTTCTTATAAAGTATATCAACTAACTCATGTTATCGTTTTTCGGGAGACTTTAGAGTAAACAACGATTTCTGCATAAGCAACCACGAGACTGAAGTCAGACGAAATTTAATTTTTATCAAACAAATAAACGTGTGTCTTTGAATCCTTTTCTCTTGTAAAACGCAATTTAAGATGCATTTGCGTCTTCTCGAATAATTGTTGAATGTATTATCCACAAAGTTCTGTTTGAATGCCAAATCCTCCTAGTGGGAAGTCAACACAATAGATTACACAATACTTAGATTTTGCAATAGGGTTTATATTTACGTGTCACATTTGAAAGTATAATTTAGCTTTGTGCGAGGATTTCAATGAGAAAGAAACTAAGGTTTATATAGAATTAAATGTCTTGTATCTGTAACTAAACTGAACTTTTTTTGAACTAGTCGACAATGAGACTAGACTGAAGTGGTTTTAAGTAATTGCATGTTTTTCTTGCGGACAATATTAGTCAGTAATCTCATTCGCATTGTATTATGTTACGGAAACTAGATTTAGTTTGTATTTGTTGTGAAGTTTTGGAACTCATCGAGAACACCTTAATTCGCATTGCGCAATAAAGGTTGATGTATTTTTATCATTATCGTTTTAACTAAAGAAACGCATAAGATTCTTAGCTGAATTTACAAGTACAATGTGGCTATTTACTTCAAGGTCTTGCTATTGATATACCAGGTGATCCAAAAGTCAGGACAAATTTTTAAAAAATGAATAATTCGAAAACGAATCAAGACACAACGATACGGTTTGTACCAAACAGATGGGGAATAAATCGGGTTTTGGGTGGCAACGAAAACAATAATTCTGTTGGCGACCAAAAGATGCTGCTGTTGGATGTCTGATGTAGGGTTATGCAAATCAACAAACGATATAAAAAGGAGCATTTGCAGCAGGTAATGGTGTAGTGGCAGCTTGTATGCATCGAAATGCTGTCCATAGTTGAGAAAGCCCTCTTGTTTAAACTGTCTTATAAAAATTCGGAACGTGCCATAGCGGTATTGCGAGCATATCGCTACGTGAAGTGTATGCGAGATAGCAAAGAACCAATAACGTATTCTGCATTTAACAAAATGATGAAGAAACTTGAAGCTACAGGTGCACGTCCCTCAACAGCCGCTTCTGATGCTACGACAGTGGAGCAAACGGTGCAATCCATGCCGGTGGTTGCTGCCCATGGGGAGTGCATAGTTGCTTGAGAAATTTTGAGGCAGACAGGAGCGTCGTAAAGAAGTGTCTGGTGAGCAATACGAATAACTTCGCACCTGTATCCCTACAAGTTGCGATAAAACCAAGAACTGAAAGCTCCTGATTTTGACTCTTGCCGAGATTTTGTGAATTTGGGTATTCAATAACAAGGAAGAGTAGCACTACTGGATTCACACTGTGCTTTGGACAGATGAAGCACATTTCACACTCTCTAGGGCTGTTAACACCCACAACTGTTGAGTGTGAACCACAGAAGATCCACATGCATTTGTTGAGTACCCTTGCAACAGCCTGGAGTGGTAGTCTGGCGTGGCTTCATTTCTGATTTCATGATTGAATCATTTTTTTTCCCGAGGAAGTCACACAGACGGGTTTCAAAACAGTTTCTGTTACTGGTCTCAGTGATATGTAGCACTCTTACAGAACAATATTATTCCTGAATTTCAAGCGTGACAGGCACTCCAAACACAGTCACCTTTATGCAAAATGGAGCACCACCTCATATATATTTTCTTGTGCAACAACTGCTACGCTCACCATTTCGGGAGAATCACATTATCAGCCACTACTTTCATTACGCATGGCCTTCAAGATCTCCCGATATGACACCCTGTGGCTTTTGGCTGTGAGTATTCCTGGTCAAAAATATACCGCGGCATCACCAGCAGCACTGAAAGATGCCATCTGGCAAATTGTGTCTGCCATAACGCAAGAAATGTTACTAAATGCTGTGAACGGTGTGGTGACTAGTCTCACAGCTGTACTTCTCAATGATGGACAGCACATTGAACATTTACTGTAATACTAATTAACTGTATTTAAGCTGACTTGTAAGTTGTCAACATTTTTTCATTTGTAAATCATCTTTTGATGCAACAAAACACTATAGAGCCATCCGTTGATGGTCAATTGTACTAATTTGTTTCGTTGCCATACAAAACCGGGATTTATTTTCCATCCGTTTGTTTTAAACCATATCATTGTATCCTGATTTGTTTTAGAATTATTCATTTTTAAAGTTCCCCTTGACTTTTGGATCACATGGTAAATTGCGACAGCTTTTGGACAAGGAACTTTTTCTTTAGTACCATGTTCTTTTGTTGGATTTACAGATATTATAATCGCTTGATTGTGTGCCGTAGCACAAAACAGAAGCGGGAATTAGTCTCTCCATTGTTATAATAAGTCTAATGTATTATAGCGGCTTTTGGGCTTCCCACATGTATATTTTGTAAGATCATGTAGTTGGGAAGTAATCTTCTGAAGGTCAACGAAATGGTTAAATAACCTAATTAGAATTCCCAATTTTCTACGCTTTTAGATTGAAGAAGATGATGAGGATATTGAATCAAATGTGTAGCAAAGAAACTACTAACTAAATTTAAAAAAACTGTTTCCAAATTAATAATCTCTTAATTATATTTCTTAAATTTCATACGCTAATAACGCATGTGTACGTGTGCAGCTAATATGGTACTTAAAGATTCTTCTGTCAAGCGGAGAACTCAATTTGTTGTTATAGACATATACTAATAACAAATTCTGCGTCTAGTGATTTATAATTAGTGTTAGAAAACATTAAATATTAAATAATAAAAATTATTAATGTAGAACGTGTTAAATATGTATTCTTTCAGTTCATTAGGCATAATTTAAAATTTTCTACATAAGATTTAAGATGTAATATGTTCCACACAAAACAGTTAAGGAAGAAAATATTATTTACAACTATATATGCTAAAGTTATTTATTAAAATATTCATCGCCAACTCATATCTCATTTAAACATTAGAATTTTTCTTTAATAAATTCTGAAATAACCCAAATAATATTGCATAATATATAAAATACGGCATAACAAAATAGGCAAATAAAAATAAAACAAAAACAGTCAAAATATTAAAGTCATTTTCGTAAAGCTTGCATTACTGAATGAAAACAACATGAATTATCTACACAAATTTTATGTATAACGTAACTGTTGGCTAGGAAATATTTTTTGAGTGCAGAATGATATATATATTTTATACAAATATTTCAGCAGTTGGATTCTCAAATTAAAATATAACTTAATTTTAGAGTAGGATTTGTTAGAAATGCAATATTAATATGTTACTGTAATATTACAAAGCACACAAACACACATTTTCATCAGAAAATATATCCCCCGCCCTCTAGAGAATATTAGGTTGAGCTACTGATGCATCAAAAGAATAAACTTTCATATAACTTGTTTAAATCCATTGGGAAAAATAGTCAGATAAACATTCTTCCCAAAACTTTATAAGACTTCGAAACAACACCAAAAACATCTAGTAGAAGTTACTTTAGTACAAACGAGGAATACATAGTGAGTGCATGTTTCTTACCATTAAATATATATTTTTGCGTGCTTATAATTGAAATTTGTCTTAGCTGGAATAAAATCTTCAATTATAGTTAAACATTTATTTGAGGCATTTATTAGGCTACATTTAAGGAATAATTTAAGACTGACATCTCAAGATTTTACAAAATTCCTGCAAAACAAACTAATTTCATATTTGCGGAAGGTTTGTGTTCTGAACACTTCGGCAAGCATTGCTACTGTCAGATTGCGGGTATATGTCTGGAAACATTAAGTGTGTAGTGTAGGATTGATGCATGTTAAAACTTTCGTGACCGTTATATAATGGTGTACCAGCTCATGCGTCATTTATGGCAGAGTACCATAATGTGAAATTACTGACATTTTGTCACCAATGTTTATTGATATACGTTTCTATATTCACAAACTTTTAATCTCTTGACTGCACATAAAATTATATTCCCCAAGGAATTTTTGCAGATAGATAAAAGATAGATCTAAGAAAATATTCTATTAAGATATCAAAGCGAACTTTCGCTGCCTTGTTGCTTATCTCATGTCCAAAACCATATCGAAGAGATTTTTTTTATGTCACCCTATAAAGCATTGTGAGAACTAATGCCAACAGACCACGAACCATGGACGAAAAGAGAGGACGACACCTGAGCTGTAAGCCCCTCTCCTGTCTTTCATACCGCGCCAGTGGCAGGACTTTCAGCCTCAACACATACATAAAGCATGAGTGCTTTTGCATCAGTGATTTTTAACCACTGTGCCATGACACTTTTGTGTGTCGCCAAATTTTTAAGGTGCGCCACTAAATGTTGTTTAAAATTATTAATTATACTCTCTAAAAAATAAAATCTGTAACCGAATCATTCAGCCGTTTTATGGAAACTAAGGTATTCGTGGTATACTTTGTGATACCCCCTGCCCTGGGGTATCATCTCTTCATCCACGTGACCTTGGTTTGTAGGAATAAATGATTGACCACTCGAGCTCTTCATAATAAATCTAATTCATTATAGTCTCAATTTATATTAATCGAATTAACACAAGTCTTACTAGAGAATCAGATCAGAAATGATACAATGTTATTATCAATATTAAGTTAAAATAGCACTTGAAATCCTACTCACTATATTTATGATAAATTAACCACCGAATCTTTATCTATAGTAGATTTCTAAATAAGCCATAGTCGGTTCTGTAATTAAACTTTAATAATCAATCTCATACCGATATCACACGACGATCAGCAACCAAGCTTTATGTTTGTCTTTCTCTTGTCTTCTATTATTTGAATATTAATCTTCTATTATTTGAATATTAATCTATATATATATATATATATATATAAAATATTTTTCTGCATTAAGAGTTTGGAAGAGTGTGTTACATAATAGTAGTGAGTGGTTTTATCATACTCTCTGAGTTTTTACATACTCTGAATTTTTGTTTATTTTATTTTATTTGGTTTTTCCTACCGAGTTACAAAGGGGGAAGGTTGGCGCCTTCAAACTAGTTTAACCCCACTTATTCGGTCCTAAGTCCGAAATTGCTTTCTGACTCGCTAGGTTCTTCTTTTTTGTAGCTTCTTTTTTTATTTCTCTATAATTTTGTTCTTCATGTTCAGCTTTTATATTTTTATTACGATATTTCTTGTTATGTTCATTATCTATTATTTCTTGTTTTTGATATATAATACATATTTCTTTCATATATATATATACATATATATATATATATATATATATATATATATATATATATATATATATATATATTATCCGACTGGATCCACCTTCTATTCAACTTTCCGGCTACTAGCCGACTTCTATATGACTCCTATATATCTCCTATATGACTCCCCAGCCGACTAAGTCGCAAATGCAAAAGCTCCAATATATATTCATTAATCTGCATATCGCGTTTTTTTCGTGAGAAGGTTGGATTGAAATGCCATTCTGGCCCAAAACGTTTCCCCAAGAGGATTAGTTAGAAGGCACGATAAAGCCTTTTTTACAACTTATCTGTCATGGATAGATGGATATAAAAAATGTTTGGGTTCGTAATCCATTTGTGTATGAATACATCTGTATATGAATTAACTTTTTAATGAAAAGGGAACACTAAGTTTGATTGTAATAATCGAGATTTAATTTCCAAACATTAGGATGAGTCAATTCATTTTGGATTGAAATTAGCGACGATTTTCTCATAAAACCAAAAAAAGGAAAGCATTAAAAGTATTGTTACTGTTTTCTACATCATACTTGCGTGAATTCGGATTGTCAGCATTGTTAAATACAAAAATGGAAATGATACAGACTTTTAAAGGTGGAAGACGAAATGAGAGTGGCATTATCATTTTTAATATAAACGAAATTATTAAAACCAATGAAGTTCAACTTTCGTATTAATAATTTTCTTATAATTGATTTGCAATAATTTACTCAATAAAATAAATAACTGTTGTAAATATTTGTCTATATATATCTTCTTCACATCATTTTTTTTCCTTTGTTCCATTACAACGTGCGATTAATACTTACTTCTGTGAGTCCGTGTGATACTTTGTGGTGCATCGGGATTTTATACTTGTTTTCAATAAAAACAAATAATATAAAAAAAAATTAAATCAAGCCCTACTTAGATCAACAAAGAAAAAATTTATTTTTGCTACTTTTTTATTAAATAGTTACAATTAATATAAATATGTATGTACATATGGCAGAATCACAACGTTAAGTGGAAATTAATTTTTATTAATTATCATTAAAGTATCTTGTAGAAACAATCGTGTAGAAAAATTTCAGTTCAACTGAATGCTTCAAACGTGAGAAAAAAAATCTTTTAAAGTTTTGACCCTAGTCGCTAAAAATGAAACCAACGTGGCCGTATCTGTAATTCTTTAAATAACTAGTTTCAATCAATTAATTTTAATTAATTATAAGTAAATTATCGTATTTTTATCCAAAACAATAGTGTATTTGAAAATTTCAGCTCAAATAAGCGCTTTAGAGGAAAAAAATATTTTCAAGTTAAATTATTAAGTCGCCAAAAGGGTCACTTAGTCGCCAAAAATGAAGGCGACGTGGCTGTATTTTTAATTCTTTGAATAATTAGTTATATTCATTTAATTTTTATTAATTATAATTAAATTACTGTATTATCATCCAAAATAAACATGTATAAAAAATTTCAGCTGCATTGAGCGTTTTAAAATGTATTTTATTAATGATTGAAAATTCCACAAAGATAAATAAATAAATATATAGAGAGTGTGAGATAATAGTAGTAATGGAAAAAAATTACTCAATAAACATTTTGGTGTCTTTGTCCTACTTATTACTTTGTTTAACATTGAATATATTAATAACTATTTTGCATAGTAAAAATAATCATAAACTAGTTTACATTGTGTATTTATATATGAGTAAAACTCTTTTAAACTTATAATTGTGTTATTTTGGTGCCAAATTTTGTAATTGTTAAATGTGTACCGACACAATAAAGGTTGAGAGTCATTGCTTCACATGAGGGGTGACAAAATCGCCACCCAAAACTAAACATTTTTACGGCCCTACCAAACAATAATACAAAACAAAGTATCAAAATTTTTCCCGAAATAGGAAAGATAGTAGCAGAGAAGGGATATCAAGTGCCAGGACATAAATATCATTTTTTGCTCTTTTATTTATGTTTATTACAATTTATTATTCGAAATAAAATTACGTTCCTACGAATATTGATTTTTTGCGGCCCTCTTAAAGTTAAACCTTGTTTTGTTTTTTACCTAAGTAAGCTGTTGAGTTTGAAACCCATGCTCTACATCCCGAGTGTGGGCAGACTTTTCCAGTTTCTAATTTTTTTTCATCGTGTTGCGTCCAGCCAGTGTCGGAAGTGTAATAATCTAAGGTAAAGGTCTACATTCAATATAACTTAATAATAAATATGGAATATGTACTTATTTTAATAACCACAATAAAGTACACTTTTAAGACAGCGTTTAAAGCAACACGCAAGTTAAAAACATTATAATAATAGCCTCAAATATAATAATATCAAATGACGCATTTGTTACGAAACTATTCAAAATACATTAAAAAATAAAACATGTTCATCTAAGGTTAGTGCTCCTAGCCAGTGGCGTAACGGATAATATCAGGGCTCCCTGCAAAGTTGGGTTTGGGGCCCCACCGGATCTTACAAAGGATTGTAAAACCATAACGTAGCATAGGCTTTGGGCCCCCCACGATGCGGGTGTTTACGTCACGCCACTGCTCGTAGTGAAAACCAGTAGAACACTTAGATGCTGTCAGCCAATATTGAATGTTTCGGTATACTTTTACTAACTGCTAATCTTCAGGCGGTCATCCCAATATATCTTGGCGGTCTGCTGGTCGACCGCGATCCACTTAATGCCCATCCCGGCTCTACATGGTCCTTCTTTAGGAGCACAAGGGCTTTTACTCATGACACGCCAGTTATGTTCCCGTGATCAGAAACTCTAGGTTGCTTTGGCATTTCAATATCCTACAGTAGCGATATTCAACCTGCAGCCCGCGCGCTGCATGTGCCCCACCAGGCCTTTTTAAGTGACCAGGGCATAGCCTATTGCTGTTAGAAATTCATTTATTTATGAAAATTTGGTGGGAAAATCTTTGTTAAAAAATCAAATACATCGATTTTTCTTTTTGCTGTCGGTGTCGTGTGGGTGTGAATTAATATATATATATATTTTTCTGATTTGCAATAATAGACAACAATGGAGTAGCGACCATTTTATGAGTAGAAACTATTTTTTCATATTTTACAAGAGAAAAATATGCGAAGAAAATAGGTTGTTTCAAAACGATTTCGAAGTTGTCTATTTTGTAGTGATAGTAAGCATGTGTGGATCAGTAATTGTCTGATTCGTCGCGAAAGTGTTGTATTTAAAAAAATACCAATAAACAGGAATCGTTCAATAACACTTTGCCTCGAAGATCTCTTTCAAAAGGTGATAAATAGGATTTCCTAAATAATCTTTACAACTGCAAAAAAGTGTTTTGTCAGTGGTAATGTCACAGCCATAACAACAACCCTATGACATTTGTTATATTATTGGTAATCGTATGGAACCGTTTACTGATGCAGATATTGTGAAGGAGTGATTCTTAAATGCTTCAAATTTGGAAAAAAGTAAGTGACAAAAATAAAAATAATAATAATTTTAAAAAAAGCAAAATATATATAAGAGTTTTAATATTTTGATCAGTTTTCCACATTTTAAATTTTCTATTTCATATTGATCTTAAAGCAGTTCTACCCCCTCTCTTCCATTGATTCTTATTGTCCGGCCCGCGTGAAATAGCTGACATATGTATGCGGCCCGGCAGAAAAAAAGGTTGAGTACCTCTGCCCTATAGTGTTCTATCTGTAATTACTTCTAAGCTTCAACTATAGACATGTTAATAAATATTTGTAACTAAATTACTTCTCTTGGTGTCTCTTGAGCAACATCCCATAATTTCCCTTCTATACGGCATACTAGATATATTGAATTACAAAGGGTTAAATTAAATAATAAACATTAGACACAATTGAATATTAAATTTAGTATGCAGTGCTTCTATTATTTCGATATTTAAGGTAACAGGTTTTCAACATTTTACATCAGGTTCTGTCTAGACGATTTTGACTTAGTTCTAACCACCCGATTTCTAATTTTAAGTATAATTACTGTGTGAGTTTTGAACCCCTGCGAGAATAGAGCGTATATATTTACAAGAGTGGCTATTAGCAAGAAAATATATATATATATATATATATATATATATATATATATATATAATACAATCTGTTTATATTTTTTTCAGCAGACAAGACCAGATGACACTACTGAAGGCTTTAATAGGAGAGTGAAAAATGTTTTTTAGTAATTATAATGAATCACATAATTGTTCAGCAGACGAGAAGTAAAATCTTTATTAGAGCGTTCACTTAAAGATGTTTTTTTTATCTTTAATAAGCAGTCTACTTATTTAAAAAATAATTACCCTTACTTTGTACCTTTTAACGTATATTTAAAAAATATTAAAACACGAAAAGAAATAATTATTAATGAAGCTATGGTAGACAATTAAGCAATAACAAAATTTATTCAAATACTGAAGTAAAATAATAGCTGAAAATATTTATATTTTCCTGTTACTTTAGCGTTTCATTTTAAAAATTATACTGTTATTTTAAAAAAGACCACATAAGCAAGAGATATATCGAATGCTTTCTAATTTAAACCTAATTTTCTTAGGAATTTTAGATTGTTTCAAAATCATGCTAAAAATAAAAAGGGAATAGTTTAAAAGTTGTAAAACAAATGAGTTTGTCATCATGTAAGTCACTTCTCAAAATTTTGGAGTCTATAAGCAAAATCAATACTTTTTTCATGTGTGTCCTTACATGACCTACTTCTAAGATCCTTTTAGATATATATTTAAACTCTAACTATTATATTTTATTCTCATGACATTTTAAAATGTAATTTGGAATCTACATGATATATATTTCCTTCAGTGTGCATTTAAATAAGTATTCTTTACAAAAATTTAATAATTCCTTTCTATATAAATATCCAATTAAGCAATCTCACTTTGGTTTAAATAACATTTTCAGGATTCTCAATTGCGAACATTCTTAGGTTGAAGATTGTAATGAAGGTATTGAATCAAATAAAGCAAAGATAATGTCACACACATACACACAATCCTCTGTTTTTTTCTTTACATTTTCTTATCATGAAACAAATAAGTGTCTACTTTTTACATATCTGACTTCATAGTACGTATTAAATTTTACTTTATTGACATGAACATCTGACATTGTGTTATTAATGTTATTTTTCACTTAATACTATTAAAAGAAAAAAATGTGTTAATTCATATAACTTTCATTACAGTTAAACAATGGAGAAATTATTCATCACCAATTTCCAAAATATTTACCAACAGATCTGCGTAAGTATGAAAATGTCAGAATAGGCTTCACGATAAGAAATTTTTGCTGAAGATATTTTGGTGTAGATGTGTTTCGGTAATTAATGGACTAAATTCATATGACATCATAGTCACATAATAATGGCAACCACTTGTTTCTAGCCAATCTGTTCAAATACTCATGCGACGTCACAGTCATGATAAATGCAATCATCTATTTTCAGCTAATCAGATCATACACTTCGTTGTTACCAGATTACGTTTTTTATAGAAACTTTCTTTTAAAAAAATAATATTTGTCACTTTATTTAAATATACATACACAAAATAAGATTTTTTTTAAAAAAAAAATTGTTGAAGTTTCTTATAACTACAGTTGAACATCTTTAATCAATTATGAAATTTGAAATTTTATCTAAGTCTTACGAAAATAAAAAGTACAAGTTAGTTTAATCTCAGTTTCGAATTCTATGTAGAGTACGAGTTTGCCTTTATCAAGCGACTGTCCATTAATGCGAATTTAATCCATTTAAAAGATGAGCGAATAAAAATAGAGAATAAATGCTATGTGTTTAGAGTTTGAAATTTCTGTAGAAAATATTACACAAGCCTATAAGCCACCAATAATCCAGTGAAACTAAATTGGGCGTTACAAAAATTATCAAAATGTTTCTTTTCTACAAAATTGTATTCATAAAATATACAACTGTATTGACTTAATTCGTTCGAGGTTCAAACGTCCTTTGTGTTAGGTGCGGGAGTGTGCTAGCTCAGGTGTCGTTCTTGTCAATTGACCGTGGTTCAAGATTAAGAGGTTCATCGTCAAAAACCTAGTTTTTCATCTCGGACGTAAAATCAAATCAAATCAAATCATTTTCTCTTAACTGAGGATCAAAATTACGAAGCTTTTTGCTAAGAAACTTCGTATTATTTGGAAGTGAATAAAAAGTTGAAAAACTCATAAAATTAAGCTTTTATATGCATGATACTTATATAATTCCACATATATGTATATAAATATATCCTAATTCATTCCTAAATTGGGAATATTGTGAAAAGAAATTTTCAAAGGGAAACTAGGAAAAACAATCAGAAATTTATGTGAGTTTATCAAGGGGAAAAAATTAAAGTAATTTACTACTTAGAAACCTAATTTATATACTCCAACTACAGTACATAGAATAACTTAGCATTTTTTGTCACAGCGCAATTTCGTTTTTGGTTACCGTAATTAGGTAAGATAAAATTTACAAACCACGAGGGAGAAAACCTATTAGCTCGTTCTCAAACATATCCGTGATGTTAAAGGATTTAATAAACAGGTGTGAGACAGAGAAGTGAAAATAGTATGGTAATCGTATTGAGACATACCGATCAATGACGGTTGCTTCCGATGTGTTTGTGTAAAACACACCTTCTCATGGGATTTATAACTTCTTCAAATATATTTCAATTTATTTAGACAAGAGTTGTCATTTTTGAACTAAATAAAAACATATGTTTATAAATTTTCTTTTCCTTTTAACTCTTGAATTAATTTGTTTGTGTTGAGAATTTTGACTTCATGTCCATGAAGTAGAAAGTTAGTTGCTTAGAGGAGTTAATTTTTAATTGAATTACATGTCCAACGCTAAAAGAAATTAACTTTGTGATATATGGCTCCATAAATTTAAGGTTTTTGGACGCAATCGTAGAGGGAAATTTTACTTTTGTTTACACGTTCTTATAAAATATATCTTATGATAATAAGAATCTCTATGCTATTTATTTTCAATGACAGTTAAGTAATATTAAATGCATTCATTTATACTGCTTGCTTTTGTAATATAGTTGAATTCGCTTTTATTTTAGGATTAAAAATTCGTAGTAACTGATAAATGAGTTAAATAATTCGATTCGTTGAAGTTATCACCCCAACACAGAAATCTATAACACTTTTAGTGAGTTATTTTTGTTTAATTTTCGCATTTTTGTTACTAGTCTGAAGTACTCTAGAAATATGTGTACGTAGTCGGCAGTAAAGATATAATGGAATGAAATACCTATGGGAATTTCCATCCTAAGTGCAGGATTACTAAGAGATTCTTACTTCTAAGTATTTTTGTGGATTTTCTATTAAAAGAATTAAAATAAACATATTTTTCTTCATAATCCATGAGAGAGAGAGATAACTTAATATTACATTTTCATAAACTAACTTTTTTAAGGTTTAATTATAACCAATTTCCTGAAAGAACTATTTCTTGTTCCTTATTTTTTTACATTCAGTTAAAATTCATGAGCTCATTTATAATTTCAACCCGTTTAAATGAAACACTTAGTAATTGAAAACCCTCATCTTTTAAAAAATTAGTGTAATCATGTTCACAAATTCAAAAATTTAATTTTAAAATGAAAAATGTTTATGTTGTCATTGTTAAAAAAGTGCATTTGTCATATGAATTCTTAGTTATTAAATTACTCACTTTTTGGCTTCTTTAAAAAGAAAACAATCTAACATTAAATTGAGATTCAAAGACATTTATTACGTTTTTTTTTTGTTTGATAAAACAAGTTTTTCTGTTATTTAACTTCTCAGTCATTGAATTGTTTATTTTTTTTTAGTTTTTTCAAATAAATTAAACAGTAATTGGATGAAGTTTTAATTGATGAACGTTGAGTATAGTGTGATGAAAAATTGTTTCTAAATAATAGTTCCTTTAGCTGCAATCAAAAATTATATTTTAAACCGTAATATATTTTTATCGATATATATTCCTTCTTTTTGAGTTCAGCAAAGTATTATACCTCCTTTTATATACCTTATTAACGTACATTAATTTTTAAATTTTATATCGTTTGGTATATAAAAAACCTCAATAAATAGATATCTTTCATAATACTTGTGCATTCTCTTCTAAAACTACTTTTAAGGAAACCAATTTTTATTTACGGACCTGATTTGATAATCATTGTATGTAGAAAATAATCAAAACGTTTTATAAATTTCCATTTTATAATTTTTCTATATGGAATCTTTTCTTTTCATATTACATTAGCAAGAAAAATAGCCTTACAAGTAAATAATTTCCTTAAAAGTCATCTCCAAATGTAATCTTATTTATGAAAGGATTTAAATGCTTTTAAGATTGACAGGGGTTTAGATACTTTCCACACTTAAGCTTAATTTGATGTGGCAGAGATGTAATACTTTTCAAGACCAATAATAGAAAAATAAATATAAACGATCTTTGTTTTTTGGAAAGATTAAGCTATTTCTCTTTTGTTCTTATCTATTTCTCTTTTTAAAACTAATAAATGTTGTGTACGTATTTAGAATTTCACACTTTCACAGCTGAAGCCTCAAATGCGACAGCCGGTATTGAAGGTGAAAAGCAACAACAAAATGTATAGAAACATTATTGGAAAAAAAATTCCGCACGAAACAAAGTTTAGATGGGCAATTCAATTTGGACAGAATTCTTTTTGTAAAATAATTTGTAAATGTCTTAAATTTTGGAGATATAAAAATAAAAAATATCATAGGAATTTTCAAAATTTTTATTTGTCGCAACGGGTTTGTGTACAGAACTTTAACAACTTAATGGTCTTATAATTTTAAAACAAAAACGGTCATAAAATTGCATACTTTTTTTTTATTCAAGAAAATTATATAAAACTAAATGTATTTACAATATATGTAATTATTTTTAAATTTTCGGTTAATTTTTTGCTTGAAATACAAAAAATTATTTTTCTAAGAAACATCAACATTTAGGATTATTATGAATGAATGTTGGTTTTTCAACAAAGAAAATTGTTTTAAAAAAATGTTTTATTAATAATGGAGAATTTTATCACATTTATGCACAATGTAAATACACATTAGTAATTTTTTCTTGCGAGATACATTTCAAAGCTTGAGATGCAAAAGCCAGCATTTTCAGGCAACAAAACAGAACAATCAACACTGCTCTCAGATTCACTAACCGAGTTTTCAAACAATCAATTACTCCAGAATCAGTCTCACATCCATTTATACTAAAAATAGATTGATTGATTGATTGTATATTAACGTCGCACTGTTCAGCTACACGAGGGCTTTTGGCGACGGACCACTACTAAAAATAGAATCCGATTCACTTAATATAACTACTCTACAATGCAATGGATGTCAAATTTTCACTACTGGTGACCCAATTTTCAATCATAATTTTATCGCGACCTCCAAAGAATAATAATGCACTTTTTGGGGGCGTTAAAGCTACAATACGATCATAATTATAAACCATACACATTAATAAGATAAGTATTAAATTTTGTATGCGTTACTTTTAAGTAATATATATATATATATATATATATATATATATATATATATATATATTTACAGTTTAGTACATTTATATATATTATATACATTTATATACGTTTACATTTATATATATATTTACATTTCACTATAAAAGCGTGCTTTTTAGTTTGTTTTTAAACTATAATTTATTTTATAGTTTTTTTACACAATACTTATATACGACAAAAATCTCAATTCCAGTGAATAATTTAATGAAGAGAAAATATACTTACCTACTTTCAAGGATTTTTCAATTTTTCTTTAATAATTTCAGAAAAATTTAAATAAAACCAAAGAAAATGCTCCAAATGTGCGTGCCCTTAATAAAGGACATAAATCATAGACACTTTTCGCTAACAATATAGGAACGTTATTTTCCAGCAGAACTGTCATATTTTGCTCACGTTATTGTAGTTTTGCTGCCATTTGATGATCTACAAATAGCATTTTGAATTTTTTATTCTTTGCGTCTTTTTGACAAGGCGAAGTGCTATATTTATGGCTTCATAGAGTTTTTAAAGCTTTATTTGAAAATTTCAATTCAACTCAAGCGTTTCATATGTCTATTTCTTTTTTCATATTTACTTCCACTATCTTGATTAATATGCATTATTTCAGCAGGTTCTTCAATTGCTTTAACAGTTTCAACTTGCTTCAATGCAGATCACATATGCCCATTTTTTCATATTCTACTCATTTACATTTATAAACCATAAAAATACATTTTGGCCAAATAATCCTTCAAAGTGCTCAATATATATCGTAAAACTCATTCAAATGGGGGGAAAGCGACAGAAAAGTATTATTTACAACTTTCCTAAAAGAAAAAGAGAAGAGTGAGTAAATTTGAAGGTTAAATATATGATAATTAAAAGTAGTATTTTAAGGATTAAAAAAGAAACGTAATAAAAAAAATTCTCTCATCGTGGGGCTACAGCAAATAAAAAAAATGTCTTTTTTTATTTGGTTTTTGGATAAAAGACAATTAATGAGCTTTAGAAGTGGAATCTTTTATTTTTGATGATCACCAGATGATATATATAAATTATATCAGTTTAAATGTGTATTTTTTTATTATGTCAGAAAGCATTTTGTTTTACTTCATTCCAAAAAATTATTTTTTTTAAACCTTTTATTTTCAATATGCTTGCCCCCTTCTAGGAGGCACGCCCCACAGTTTGAGAAACGCTGCCATAATGTATACAGTATTAAAATATACGTATATATTATCCCCCCAGCATTCAACCCACGTGTATTCACAAAGAGTGGAACCAAGTAACTGAGCTAAATTTACAAAGGCATATCGCCAATACATATATTTGATTGTGCTAACATCTTGTATAAAGTAAAATACCTATCTCTAAATACGTTACTAATAATTTGATACTGCCGTGCTGTGTATAGATTAAGAAATAAACATGATTACGGGCATAATAAATGTATAATTTTAATCTTCTTAACGCTTTACTTTGAACAGTCCAGCCTAGAAATATCAAATGCGCTATAAAAAGAGGGGGAAATTTCACCCTGTGATTTTCACGGGAGCGAGAAGAAAGGGGTTAATATACATAACTAACTTTGTGAATAATATTTGATAAATTTCTTTAAAAAATTAAAGTACAGATGTACCTTATCAAAACATTGGAAGTAGTTTAAGTAATAGGTTTTACTGAACACAGAAATATACAGTAAATAAATCAAACTATCAGTTTTACGTTCATCATTACACATTATTACTTTGTTCTTATTTAATATGTATCAGTAAGTTTTAAAAAAGATTGGGGGATACAGATTTGAAAGTTTACAGAGTTTGAAAGAGTATGAAACTCAACGAATCACTCAACATAACAAAACCGCTCATTGTTTTTTTATGATCTTCTATCATTCATTCAATGTATGTTCTTTCAATTCGCTAAGCGTAGCCACAATGTATTTTCTTCCACAATTTATATTTTTATCACCATCCTAACTGAATACTTTTAATGCTTCTCAGTTGAAGGCTCCCGCAAAAACAACGCCATTACATAAATCTTGTCGTGGCGTGCTTTTATTGCTTTGTTAACGTCGCCAAATTTTCCTCTGAGGTTGTTTCCACTGAGGTTGTTTTTCTTCCAAACAACATTTCGAAACATAATCTCTCAAGTGTAGTTGTTAAAATTAGTCAAAATTACGTTGTTTCAATTTCCAAATAAAAAAAAAGAAATATATATATTTCTGAAGTATAACTTAATTTGAATAAAATTTTTGAACGATTCCACAGTTATTGAATAAAGAAAATTCGATTGGAAATTCAATTTTCTTTTCAGATGGATAAACAAATTACCCAGAATTCTTTGCTTTCACCAAAAGATGTTTATTTTCTTCTACTATAAAGTGAGGTCTGATTCTAAACAAAGCTTAAATGCTTATATTAGGTTGGGGAAAAATAAATCCATTATTTTTTCGGTAGATGAGTGTAGTGTCGATATCTCGAGAAGTATCGATCAAATAATTTCAAATTTATGCTTGTTGTGAAGAGGACATTTCACAATAAAAAATTTATTTTGGTTCTTTTGTTTAGCCCATTTAGCTGTGAGTTACAGGGTGTTAAAAATGGAAGTCAACAAAGAGAAAATTTAGTTCATTTGACAGTGTTTCTTTGATAAGGCGAAAATACAAGCCAGGTGGCTGAAATTGTGGATGTTGTTTATGGTGCCGATACTGTAACAGCTCATTAGGTGCAATTTTGGTTTCCTTGATTACGTTCAGGAATTTTTGATGTTAAATATGCACCTCGCACTTGCAGGTCCGTCATCAAAAATGTCGATAAAATCACAGAAATAATCGAAGTTGACTGGCATTTTAGTAGTCGCAGTATCGCCCAAGAGCGAAAAATCGACCATAAAACAGTTTTATACCATTTGCGCCAAGTTGGATTAAAAAAGAAGCTCCATGTTTGAGGGCCACACCAATTAACACCAAAAACATGATGGATCGAATTTCCATCTGCAAAGTCTTGGCGAAACGAAATGAAATGGACAATTTGTGACAAATCTATACGGAACTTTATCACTAACCTTCTGAGTCGTCCTTTTTAGGGAAATTTAATTCCCTACCTATTTCCAATCAACTCCAAAAAGCGGACAGGATTCCTTGTTATGCAGATTAGATAAAGTATTTAAGTCAAACGGAATAGTACAGTTAGAGCAGTAGGAGATAGAGATTGAAGCAGAAAGTTATAGTGAAGTTAAATTGAAGATTTCTTGTTGGAGATAATTTAATCTCAAGAAGAGTTGAGATTCCGTTTGGTAAATATTGAATTATAATTAAAGTCTCATTAAAGTTTTAGGGGTGAGATTAAAGTTAAATGTTCAATAGGAACAATGTTAAATATCAATCTGGGATCTCTTATCGTGGTAATCTCTGCGTGATCGTTATTTAATTGTTAATTAATTGGATCATTAATTAAGTTAATTTAAAGGATATTACCTTTAAAACCTCATAATACTAGTTAGATATATTTGTTAAAAAGTCTTTGATTCTATTTGGATAAGATAACCAAATAAAGAAAGTTGTTTATAAAAATGGCTACTGGTTCTTATCTGAATCCTATTTATTCTCGTTCTCAAAGTGAGGTCCAAGGAGACCTTCACAAATTTCCTTAACGGATGGTGACTGGGGATGAGAAATGGGTCACATACGACAATATTGGGCGAAAACGATCGTGGTCAAAGTGCGATGAAGAAGCTCAAACTGTGGTCAAACCAGAACTAACGTCCAGGAAGGTTCTACTGTGTATTTGGTGGGACTGGAAAGGAATTATTTATTAGGAGTTGATGCCGCATGGTCAAACACTAAATTCAGATCTCTACTTTCAGCAACTGGACCGTTTGAAGCTAGCAATTGACCAGAATTGGCCAACAGACGAGGTGTTGCGTTCTATCAGGACAACGCCAGGCCACATACTTCTGAAGTGATTCGCCAGAAACTCTGGGAGCTTGGTCAGGAAGTTTTAAATGAATGCACCCTATAGTCCAGACCTGGAACCAAGCGATTGCCCCCTTTTTCTCGCATTGCAAAACTTCCTGAGTGAAAGAAATTTGGATCAAGAGAAGATTGTGAAACCGATTACTAGAGTTTTTCGCGAATAAGGGCCAAGATTTAAACAAGAGAGGCATTATAAAGCTACCTTTAAAATGGCAACAGATTATACAACAAAACGGTGCATATTTGAACCAAATCAGGCATTTGGAAGTATGCTAAATAAAGTCTTGATTTTCATGCAAAAATAATGGATTTCTCTTTTTCCAACCTAATATCTTGGATTGTTCATTACCAAATAACATGAAGCATTTGTTCCAGAATTTTAAGGTAAATATGAGATTTTTTTTTTTTATGAAAGTGAATATTTTTTTTACTACATTCAAAATTGTGATTTTGAAAAAGTGTGTAAATAAAGATTGTTTTTTTTTGCGTATTTAAGGCTAGTTACATTTATAATATACATAAAAATTACTAATGAATATTATTACAAGAAAAAAATTCTTTAAATACCTTTATGAATCTCCTTTTATGAAAAATGATTCTATAATCATAGTACTTTGCTTATATGTAGCTAAGATTTCTGTAGAGATCCTCAACTAGAGTTTTTCGATTATTCCCATAATTTTACGATAAATTGAAATAAAAACAGGGTTTTTTTTGTAAAAATATCCTTACTCTGATATATTAAAATATAAATAAAGTTCTAAATTACATTTTTCAAAATTCCTTGCCCAGACTTTGTATGGAAGTCTTAGCTATATATAAGCAAAATATTATGATTATCGAAGCATTTTTCCAAAAAAAAATAATATTTTGAAACTATGTAATTTTTCTTTACCTTTTTAGCTGAAAATGTGCATTCAAATAATTTTTTACTGTAATTATATTCTTAAACAATTTTATATATATACTAGCTATTACCCACCCACTTCGCTGTATGTTTCATAATGTAGTATGTATTTTATTTATATATAAACACTGTTTTTGGAAAAACCCTTTTGTTGTTGCTCTCTCAATTAGCCTGCTTATACCAATTTTCAAGACTGCTTGCGTCTAATAGATGAAACACACAAAAAAAAACTATCTGTAACACCTCTTAATCCCCCCCTAATGCCACTTGAGGTTTGATATTTACTTAACCCATTTTGTAGAGGATCTATACTCCATGAAATGAATCTGCTTACCAATTTACAAGACTTAACATCTGGTATAAAAAAGTGGAAAAAAAATATGTATAATGTCTCTAATCCCCTGCAACGCCACTTGGGGGTCATTTTTCATAAAAAAATCCATTTTGTAGTGAATCTCTACTCCATGAGAGGAATATGTTTACTTATCTTTAAGCTTGTGCGTGTAATAGTTTAAAAATAGAAGTAATTGTCTATACCAAGGGTGGTGAATCAGCGGCACGTGTGCCATAAAGGCCACGTGACACAACATTTTGGGCACGCAAGGGAACAAAATGGTCTGAATTTTATTTCAAAATAGCAGACTTCACTATGAAGTATTACGAACAAACACGAGGGATCGGTCGTGTGACGGCGGGGTCAGAGAGCACCCTCTTTTGTTTTTGTCTTACTTTATTTACGTCCTGGACTACATTTGTCTATGATGCAAAATTTGTCTACGCATAACATAGTCAATTTTGTTGACGCAATAGTATTTTAAAGTTTGTGTTATATTTACGATTTTTCACTGTTATTTAGCATGGCTAGTTCAGCAAAAGTGCAAGATAGTAAGCGTAACAGAGAATTTCAAATTTAGTGAATCTAGAAATATATGGCATTATTAGTAAAAGTGACAAAACGGTGTTTATTTTATGTTATGGAACTGTGGTATGCAGAACGTGGTCTGTAAAACGGCATTTTGAAACAAATCAGAAATCCTCCTCTCAAAGAAAGTGAACTGCAGCAAAAATAATTAATTGCTTAGAGATCTTTTGGCAGATGACTCCAATTCAGCATGCATTCTACTAAGAGTAACATCATACAATCCTAATATAAGTTATTTGTCATCCAATCCGCAACAACAGAAGTCACACTAATGTTTACTTTAATTTGAATTACACGTATAACTAAAACATTCACAGCTGTTTAGTGCAAAAGGTATTTTTTCCTAGTAAATAAAGACATTTGAATTGTTAGTATTTTGTTTTATTATTTTCCAATCACAAGTCAAAATTGGTTGATGGCACGTCTATAACTCATTAAACACTTCTTGAGAAAAAATGGCACGTTGATGCACAAAGGTTAACCACCCCTGGTCTATACCGTCACTTAATACCCCCGCAACGCTCCTTGGGGTCAATTTTCGCAAAATCCATTCTTAGCGGATCTCTATTCCATAACAGGAAATGCTTACCAAATTTCAAGTCTTTCAGCTTAATAGTTCCGGAGATATCGTCATGAGTGTGTGAGACAGTAGCTCTTTTCCTTTATATGTATTGATATAAGCAGCGACCCGCAGTTTTCCCCACGTAATTCCTGTTTCCTTAGGGAATAAGGGGATATAATACTTGATGTTACTCCCTGATAACGTAGCTTTTTATTGGTGAAGAAATTTTTAAAATCGGCTTTTAGTGGTTTAGGCGCGAGAGCTTAACAAGCAAACAAACTCACATTCGTATTTGTAATATTATTAGGATTGGGATTCTAAATCAAGTGACACTACATACTAACATAAATATTAATTTAAACGCTTTTGCAAAATACCAGTTTTCAACGTAGTCAGATACCTTAACTTGATTATAAATAGCTTGCGAATGCTAGCAAGGAGTTTTAATCGTGACCATGACTTGACCATCATAATGTTTATTAAATAATTTCAAATGTTTGTTCTTTACGTAATAAAATCCCTTTAAAAACTCATTTTAGTTTATTTTTTAAACCATTTCTTATGTATGTATTTTGATATATTTTTCACAGAAAGGAACTAGTGTTATAAATTTCGGTTAGAAATGCTTCAAGCAAAATGACTCAAAATATTTTGACGCATTTCCATAATTGGGTTTGATAAGAGTTTTCTGTATTATCAAGTTACTAAACACACAGTTTTGCGTCATGTAACCCAATTTTCCAAACTTCATTTGATTAAGATTTACTTCTGGCCAAATGAAACCCAAAGGTATTTGAATTAAGGATAGCTTGATGGTAAAAACAATTGATAATTAGTCATAGAACCGAATATTAGAAATTACTTAATTGTGTTAATTCCCTAATTAGATGCCGTTGGATATAGTTTATAGCTTCAAGGAGGTGTTTCAGGTTTATTTTATTTTTCTACAGATGTTCGGATTGAATATGATAAAATAATGGTTTTCTTAAGTATGAATATTTAATAAATACAAATAAATGCGTGAGTGTCAATCTAATACACTGATGTTCATGATTGAGAGGAAATTGTGGATATTCGCTGGTTGGATTGGTGAATCAGTTCTCCAGACCTCATCTCTAATGAGCAGAGATACTCAACTTTTTTTTCCCGCCGGGCTACAGATATATGACATCTATTTCACGTGGGCCTCAACATGAGAATTAATAGAGAAGGGGTGCAATAAGATGTAAGATATTTATTTAAAATGTGAAAAATTGATTAAACAGTATTCAAGCTCTTAGTTTTGCAATTTTTTTAGACTATATTAAACTCTTTATAAAGCACTAAAAAAAAAAAAAAACGATTTACGAATTTTTTATCGAGTTATATGTATGGTAGTTTCGATTTTCTTTCATCTATCACCCCAAGCATTTTTTTTACATTATATTATCACGGAAAAAGCTGCCATGTATTTTGATAATTTGTTTTTTCTTCTTTTTATAAAGACTCATTTATTTTTATTTCAAACTTTAGTTTATCAAGTGCAGGATGGCAGAAAAGAGTTTATGTTGAATTACAGACTGAAATCAGTATTATTTGTTTAAAATTAGTTATACTTGTGTGCTTGTGCATTTTTGTTTCAAATTTATTAAAATAATTACTTTGATTTAACTAAAACGGATAATTCTTTTCAGAACGAAAGATCATTTTATATTTTAATGGTTGTTAATAGTAGTAGGTACTGATCCTATAATGGTAAAATACAGAAAAACTAAAATCATCATACTAAAAGAAAAAGAAATTATCTGAAAAATTAATTGATTTTTTTGCGCTAAGGGCCATGACCGGGCCACTCAGAAATGCCCAGTGGGCTACATGGGGCCCGCGGGTCACAGATTGAGTGTTGCTGCTTCAGAGCATATCTGAGACGCTCTGAGGAGAGCAATTGCAATTCGCGAACACCCTTCGAGAACCTTCCAAGATCGGAAAACAATGTTCCTGAATGAGTAGGATCAATTGCCATATGAACTAATTTTCTTTATTTCCGTTGTAAAATCACCGCGTGAGGCCTTTCACCTGAAAGAGGGGACAATATCCTCTATGAACAAATTTTCTTCATTATGTACATTCTGCAACTGCTCTTTTATATCTTTCGACATCGATAAGTGCTATGCACGACCACGCTTGTGTATTTTAGCTGTTGATTTTTTTTTCATTATAGGAGCTATATATGTATACATACCAAATTTTATTACTCGACAAAATCAAAAAAGTCTCTTAATTTTGAACTGTGTACATTTTAAGTGCATTAAATAAACTTTATTCAATATAATCTCAAATAAAATCCTCAACTATCAGATAGCATCGTTTTGTTATTTCGTGTCATGTGTGGTTGTTTGAAATTTTATTTGGAAAATTCAGTGAACTTATGAAGAGAATTTGTTATCTATTTTGTCTATAACATATTAAAATAGCAATATTTAAGGTATCAGGCCATAAGTTTGGATGAATGATTTTTAAAAAATGTATGATTGAGAGAATACATTTTCTTTTAAGGGGGCATAGTACCTTTAAACGGCGAAATAATCCATTTTTCAAAAATATTTTTAAAAATTAATACAGACTGTTAGGAGCATTTTAAAACAAACCGCGTCAAAATCGGACCAAAAGTACGGCAATAGCAACAAAAAATGTCAAACGTCAGCACTGGATTGTCCATTTAAATCCAATGTAAACAAACCATGTTCGTTAGTTTCGGTTTTGAAATCGATGGTGTTATTGAAATTATTTTTCCCCAGTTGTTGCTAATTTTTAATTTTATCTATTTTTAATGAGAGAAGGAAGTTTGCAATTCAACACTGCCCTAGTTCGAAGTATTGCTTGTTTACATTTGTATTTCATACTGTTTACTGCTGCTTTATTGAGTGTTATCTCGTTATTCTCGTAATTCGTATGCTTTTTAAATTTTTGTTGATTGAAGTTTTTTTTGCATCTTTTAATTAGTAAAAAAATGTCTAGTAAAGCTCAACGTAGAGGCAGTGACTATCGCCGAAAACGAAAGCGTTTTCA
Organism: Trichonephila clavipes; assembly: GCA_019973935.1. Classification (NCBI taxonomy): domain Eukaryota; kingdom Metazoa; phylum Arthropoda; class Arachnida; order Araneae; family Nephilidae; genus Trichonephila; species Trichonephila clavipes. The sequence goes on from BMAU01001169.1 coordinate 119,610, forward strand.
TGCGAATTAATACACTTGAAATGTATCAGATACGCTTGCTGTTGACTGCATATCTGCTTCCGCTAAGAAATTGTGCAAAGAAAATTATCTTGACAAGGAAGTAAGAAATTCCTATCGATCTAATGGATATAGAATGATAAACATTGATATTTTATTATCTGAACTATCCAAATATTTAATATGTCCTAACTGCAATACTAAAGTAGTTCTAAAAGAAAAGATTTTGTATGGATTGGTATCTGAGTTTTATGTTGAATGCTACTCATGCAGTACATTGACCACTTTTAAAAGAGTTCCTCAGTTATTGCTTCAAGTAAGGACTATGAAGTTAATACACGAATAACCTATGCTATGCGTACAGTAGGATTGGGTTTTTGTGGAATAAAGAATTTTTGCACAGCAATGGATTTGCCATCCCCAGTATCACAAAAGTCATATGAAAGGATAATGCGAAAAATAAATTTGGCCAGTCGTGAAGTAGCAGACGACTCCATGAAAAATGCTGCGAAAGAAGAAGTATCAGCTTCTGGAAGTAATGAAATCTGTGTCAGTGGTGACGGTACGTGGAAAACACGTGGACACATTTCCCGTATTGGTGTTTGTAGTGTCATTGGAGATGTTACAGGGAAAGTGATTGATGTTGCTGTTCTCTCTTCATATTGTAAAGGATGTGCAAAATGGCGAGGTCCAAAATCTGGACATTCATATGAAGAGTGGAAATTGAAACATCAACCACACTGTGTAAAGAACCATATTGGTTCTTCCAGTAAAATGGAAGTAGACGGTATGAAGGAAATATTTCAAAGATCGGTGCCACAACGAAATGCGAAATATATTAAGTATATCGGCGATGGGGACACAAAAACCTTCCCAGAGCTTCAAAGGACAGCACCATATTCTATCGAAAAAGTTGAATGTGTTGGCCACATACAAAAGCGTATGGGTGCTAGACTGCGAAAATTAAAAACAATGAATCGTGGCAAAAAATTATCAGACGGTAAGAGTATCAGCAGTAAAAATCGTCTGACTGATAAGTTCATCGATACAATTACCACCTATTATGGCAATGCTATTAGACAGAATAATAGCTCCGTTAGTGATATGCGTCAGGCCATATGGGCAATTTATTGTCATTATAGGTCCACTGATGAGGAACCTATGCATCACTTCTGCCCAATTGGTGATACTTCGTGGTGCAAATATCAAAAGGCAGTTGCTACGAATAGTGCTTCTTTATTCAAACATAAAAATATTGTACCAATTGCCGTAATGGATGAAATAAAGCCTATAATAGCAGAACTATCTGCACCAAAATTGCTGAAAAAAATGTGTGGGGGTAAAACACAAAACGCTAATGAGTTGTTCAACTCGACTGTTTGGAAGTACTGCCCCAAAACTTCTGTGTGTGTGTGTGTGTGGGTCATCTAAAAAATATTGTAGACATAGTAGTAAATGAGGCTATAGTGATGTTTAATGAGGGAATGACGGGACGTATAAAGATAATGAAAGCTCTTGGCTTTAAAATAGGACATTTTACTGTTACCTCTGCCTTTAAGGCCAATTATGCACGCATAAAAAATGCCGAAATTAAATCAAAATCATATACATTAGAGGCCCGTAGGGCTAGCAGAATGAGAAAAAAGCCACAAATGAGCATTTTGCAGAACTAGAAGGTCCTACATATGAAGCAGGATCATTTTAAATATTATGTATTAAGTTTTATTTGAAATATTGAAATGTCATTCTTTAAACTTGATTTTCTCAGTTTCAATTTTTTACACTTTCCCGCAAGATTGTAAAAAAGGTTTTTACTCTAGAGCTACAAAAATTGGCATGCATATTCTAGTCATAGATCTTAATTCTGTATGCCATAATTATGTTTTATGGTTTAATACATTTTGATTTGCAACTGTATAAAAATTGAAATTTTTAAAAAAAATATTTTTTATGAATTTTTTAATTTTAAAAAATATTTTAAAAAATATATAAGATACTTTTCAATTAAGTGGTATACAGAATAAAGGTTACATTTAAATTCAATTTAATGCAAAAATTGAGATTCTAAAGTGTATAATTTAAAAATTATCTTGCGGGAAAAGGAGGTAAGTAATATTTTTTTTTACAATTTGGTATATATATTTATCTTCTTTTTTAAAATTTTGTATTTATTAAAGAACAAAATTTCTCTAGTTTTCTTACAGTTTATACATTGTTATAGATAATATATAAAATTCAGATCAAAATTATCAAAATTTGTTAACTTATGATGAATCGTAACATGTAAATGACAACGAACAATTTTGGTTCTCGCAAGGTACTATGCCCCCTTAAATACTCTTGTTCAAAATTGAAGTCATAAACACATGATCTTTGAAAACTGATAAACTCTTTGCTGTATTTCCGCGAAATGCCGCATATAGGCGGATTGCAGCGTGAGAAAGAATATAACAAAACATCCATAGAGAAAAAAGATTTTAATTTTGAATTAAGATCCTGGATGCATCAAAAAATGGGAAATCATGTGGTCAGATCTAAAGAATTTAACTCATTAAAAGTCTGTTGAATATGAAATGTGACCACCGTGCAACTGTATACAACAGTGCTTCTGAAACTTTTAATGTTGGCGACCCAATATTCAATCGTATATTTCATCGTCCCCCTTCCATACAATAACAATGTATTGAATTCAATTATAGTATACTTCGACGATAAATCTACAATGCGACTTTAAATTCTTAAGTACCACTGACATTTATAAACGTCTCACTCAGCCAGGGAATTAATTCCCCAGGGACGTATATATATGTCTTTCCAAAGTACAATCTTTTGCGAAGGATTTACTAATTTCAGAGAATTTGCTTATTTATTTCTTTTCAACCCTTCCCCCATACTCCACATACGCTTGCCTACTTGATAAAACGGGGAATTGGGGAACGAATCGCCTAATGTTTAATCAGCATTTAAGGGATCAATTATAAACCATACAAATTATCAAGATAAGTGTTAGTTTTTGCATATACTTTTATATAAGACAAGCCCATGGGGACACTGGTAATTATTAAATTTGTTCTTAGTTTTGTTAAATTAATTATAAAATACATTATGCAGTACCGCAGTGGTTCTCAAACTTTAACTACCGGCAACCCAATTTTCAATCATAATTTTTATCGCGCCCCCCCCACCCAAAAATAATAATGTATTGAAAGCAATAATAATGCACTTTGGGGGGGAGGGTGCTAAAGCTACAATACGATTTTAATTATAAACCGTACAAATTAACAAGATAAGTATTAAATTTTGCATGTTCATAGAAAATATTTTTTAACATAAGTGGTCGCGCAGGGAGCTCGATCAAAACTAGTAACTTGATTGTAAAAAAAAAAAAACATTTGCAATTCCCCAAAAAAATAAGGGCAAAATGTGATAAATTCATTTTAGTTCCCATTAAGACTGTCATATTGGAGGATACTCTGTCAAGGTCATTGGTAACAAGTAAACAGTTTTCCCAGAATTAACGATTTAGTGAACATCAGATGACTCTGCGCATAGCGCGACCGATCCCGTGTTAAAAGTGTATTTAAAAAAAGGATATTAGTTCTAAAATCGAATTGCGTAAAACTACATCTTGGCCAAATAATCCTTCAAAGTACTCAATATGCTTATCCATATATCATATAACTCATTCACATGGAAAAAAAGCAACAGAAAAATATTATCTACGACTTTCCTAAAAGAAAAACAGATAGAGTGAAACATACCAGTAAGTTTGAAGGTCAGATATATGATAGTCAAAAGTAGTATTATAGGAGTTAAAGAAACGTAATAAAAAATCTATCATCGTGTGATTACAGTAAAGCAAACAAAATGTCTTTTTTTATTTGGTTATAGGATAAAAGATAGCTAATGAGTGTTTGAAGTGGAATCTTTTATTTGTGATGATCACCAGATGATATATATATATAAATAATATCAGTCTAAATGTGCATTTTTTATTATGTCAGAAAGCATTTTGATTTTCTTCATTCCAAGAAATTATTTTCTTAAACCTTTTATTTTCAATATGCTCGCGCCCCCAGGGTGGCGTGCACCACAGTTTGAGAAACACTGCAGTAGTGATATATCTATAAGTATAAATCTGTAGTTAATTTTTTATTGTGTCAGAATGTATTTTGTTCAGTAGATTAACAAATTTTTTAATAATCCTCTGTTTTTGACTTTTCAATATGCTCGTGCCCCCCTCGTAGGATTATCACACTTTCCTAGGGGGCGTGCCCCACAGTTTGAGAAACACTGGTATACAAGCTTCATAATAATTTGTCATCTGTTTATAGGGGTATCAAAGAATATTTGTGGCAACAAAGCCGATCCTTCTACAAGCATTATTTTTTATTCCTAGAGGGTCCTGGAAGAGACGATACCCTGAAAATGGCTTTTTCTAGAGCATCCCAAATATATACATTAAGATTTTTATCTGGAGACCTCGCGGGTGAATATCTCCTCCCTGATGGAACTAATCATCAATGTGAGTTATGTGAGTCCGTCCATAGAAATGTCGCCCGAACTTATAGCTCAGAGAAAAATCTCATACAGGCTTTCAGGATCTCATCCATTTAGCGCTGTGAGTTGATAATACTCGCATAAAAAACCTACAGAAGTGTACGACTGTCCAACATTATGTCGCCACACACAAGGATTCCTTTGTTGTGAAATTTGTCGATTTTCGTTAGGTAGGAGGGATGAAACCATTTTCTGTCCAGATGAAAAGTCGACGAAAAGCACTTTTTCTCTGGAATTTCGGCTTATCACTGAAAAGAACACGTTTCAGTTCTTGCGATATCCACGGCTGATGTTTTCAGCAGCTCAAAGGTCCCGTGTTTCCGGTAGGATGCAGTCAAAAGAACACAAAAGACTGGACGCCGGAGCTTCATGGCGACTCTATAACGTTTACGAGGAAATTCTTCTTTCTGACACAACAGCAAGGTCACGAACAAGCTGAGGAACCATTGTGTACTTAGTTGTCATGAACAGCCCATTTAACATTGTTCAGTATAGAGAGAGAGGTTTCTAACTCTCCTCAATGCAACATTCACTAAACAGCAGAAAAAGATCTGATCTGTTTAAAAGGTATCGGTCTAGTAAATATACAAAAACGAACGGTAAAAAGCATGCTTTCCAAAGCTGAAGGTTAATATTGTACCACCCGTTCTTCAATATATATAAACACAGATTCTAAACATTTTCCTTTAAGCAATTTAAAATTATGGCGAAAAACATGTTTGGGACTTTAATTTTGGACAGGAGTGCATTTATTGTCACCTGAATTGTGATATACATAAAAAAAAATCTTTAAAGAATATTATTCCAAGAAAAAATTAACTGAAAGAACATATTTTCAAAATAGTTTTCTTTTACGGAAATTATCCTGTGTTAAGCCTTTATTGCTTACATATATTTAAGGTGTCTGTAAGGAGCCTAAACTAGGATTTTTGAAATATATGATTTGGAAGCGAATGCATTCATGTTTTAATAAACCAGAGTAGATAATTTTTAGCAAAAAAAAAAAAGGATTATAATAATATGATTTTTCGAATAAAACCTTATTCAGGCTGTGTAGAGATGTCTTAGCTACGTACTATATGAACAATATTGTTATTATTATTAATATAAGCATTTTCCATAACAAAAGATTATTTTACAAATTTGTGATTTTCCTTCAATTATTGTCAAAAAAATGCCTTAAATATATTTTTAAATTCCTACTATTAGCTTGCACTCTCAATATATTTATTTATTTATCTTGGTGGAATTTTCAATTGTTAATAAAATACATCTAAAAGCGCTCAATTAAGTTGAAATTTTATAAACATGATTATTTTGGATGACAATACAATAATTGAATTATAATTAATAAAAATTAATTTTTTGATTAACACTAATTATTTAAAGAATTACAAATACAGGCACGTTGACATCTTTTTTGGTGACTTGTGTCAAAACTTGAAAAGTTTATTTCTCACGTTTTAAAGCGTTCAGTTTAACTGAAATTTTATGTACACGATTGTTTTGGATGACAATACGATACTTTAATGCTAATTAATAAAAATGAAATACCTCTGAATGTTGTGATTCTGTCATATGTATATACATATTTATATTAATTGTATCTATTTAATAAGAAGTAGCTAATATAAAATTTTTCTTTCTTGATTTAAGTAGGAATTGACTTAATTTTTTTATATTACTTGTTTTTGTTTTAATATTCTTAAAGCAATTTTATATCGAATATTTTAAGAGAAATTTAAAGTGGTTTGAAAATGCATTTGCTAGAACATATTTTCACAAACACACATTGTATTATCGCATGATGAGAAATTTAATACCCGGTTACTTTTAATATACATCACCTGCATTTAAGTCTAGCCTTGAAGAAAGCTTCTTTCTGTCTAAAAGAAATGAAGACACTTTACTAAAAAAAACTTAGAAAAGTTATTTTTTGCAATTAAAAAAATAATAACTTTCTTTTATGAATGATATTCTATTAAAGTACTCAAAAGCCACATAAATTGCATATTTAATTATAACATGAAAAGGAATAATAATTTGGTACATTTAAACTTTTTTTTATTTACTCGAATAATTTAAGAACTTTTATGAAACGGGACTCTCTCGAACAGAATGCAGAATTCAATTATTTTTTTATTTAAAGAAATTACTTACAATTATTGATTTAAAGTGTATAAAAAGTAAACAAATATTATGTGGTATGACAAACAATTAAAAGCAGTGTTGAATAAAAATACAAATATCAACTAATAAATTCTCGAAAATAGATAATTTTTAACTCATCGTACTCTCAATATCATTAATCTACGAAGACATTTACAGTGGTTCTCTTTAAAAATATAACTCCCGATTTAAGTACCTATGCCTTTCCCTATTGCGTTTAAAAACGCTCAATTACAATTATGAGAAATGCAGTTCACTTCAGTTTATGCATTTTTTATAAACAACTTTACAAAAGGAAAACATATTCTGTATGAAAGAAAAGGTCGGTAAAGCCGAATAAAACCATTTAAATCAAGGGTGGGTGGACGTTTTCAGAGTATGAGCTATTTTTAATGTTTCTAAGGTGTTACTGTCCCCCCTCCCAGTGCGTAGGTGTTGCTATTCTATGTTAAAATTTTATGTTTTATTTTCTTGACCCTTGTTTTCGACATTGTACCCATCTTTTAAAACATGTCAGATTACTATGTTTACAGAAAAAGCGCAAGTAACACAAAATTGTCAAGTTGTATGCCTGAAAAAATATGATAGTTATTGTTAAATCGTGGACGTACTAATTGTAGCCAGCAGAGAACATACGAGAACCAATAAATCTGAAACTGACGTAAGTGTTTAAATTTTTCCCTGAAGAATCCCGAGGCATTGAGGGACGTGACATAAACACAAGAGCCCATTTTCTTGAAAGCGCGGGGTGCGGGATGTTGTTTCATAGCTAAGCCTTTGTTACTGCCAGAAGAGCTCTCCTCAACATTAATTCTCCCCTTCAGTCGGCGTATGCGGAAACATTCATTTATATAGCTGACATTGCAGTGATAGTGTTTTTACCCTACGGCGCCCGTGAACGTGTTAAGTATCATCGTACACTTTCAGTTAATGTACATATGTCATCTGCACATTTATCAAATCACTTGCTCAAGTAAACACAGTCGTATCTATTAAGAAAAGCCGGATCATCAAGTTTAACTGTTCAATAAATATGTTTCTTTTAGTATGTACTTCTTTTGCCTTAGTAAAGGCGGTCACCCAAAAATGCCTTGGTGGTACACCGGTGAATAGCGATTGACTTATTGCCCATCCCAGATTTAAACAAAGCAAAAAAAGGAGTATTTTACTCACAAAAGGTACTAACGTATTATACAGTCTACTAATTTCACCAGAAGAAAAGACGTCACAAAATAAGAAATGTGGCCAAATGCCATTTTTATCATAATTGTATCCGAACATGCGTAAAACGGCTTTTTACTATTGGTTAGTTATTGGGGGTCTTTTGATTTGCCGAAATTGGTCGAGTGTATAATACGTAAATACAAGTCAATCTTCCAAATTGATGTTGTTGTTGTCTTGTACATACAGTGCTAGGATTGCCATGTAGTGAAATCAAATTGCGCCGAAGGCGTCCAAAATGTTATGTTGATGACTTTTAGCGAAATGAGCATTTGATCGTCAGCTGGGCAGTTTAGCCAATGTAGAAGAACATTTAAAAAATTGGTTAGGAGAAAGTTCAATGTCAGGACAGTGAGGACAAATATTATAACTTCTTTAAGGCCCATAACACCTAGAGGGCGCATTGCCAGGTGGCGGTTCCCAGGGAAACACCTCCATTGGATCTTCATATGGGTGGTAGAACTGAACTGAACTCTGTGGAGCAAAAGTCCATGAGGGCCAATGTCAACTGTGCCTATCTCAGTTTACGTGATCTTACGATCTGAGGTGCATGTGTAGATGTTTCTATCAGGTAGTGGGTCTGACGTCAAACCCACACTGTTCTGCTCCCAAGCAAGCTTGATCCTCATTTATCAGGCTACTGAGAGGATGAAAGGCTGGGTAGACCTTGCCCAGTCTGGGAGTTGAACAGTGGACTTGTGGTGTGGAAGCACGATACACAATCAATCACTAAGCTTCATATGAGTGATAGAAGAGAAATAAAACACCTTCTGTAGACCAACAGGAATAAGTCCAACCTATAGGCTCAGGAAAAATTAATTTCTATAATCAGTGTAATTTTGAAATCTATTTTTTTCTTCATACGATGCCCGTGCTTGGCTTCTTGACCTTTTGACGCTGAGCCTTCCAATACCGACTGACGTAGACGTCTGTCGGGTATTCACCGAGTCCTGTGCATTAGAGCATATGGTTCATTCTGGTCATCCATCTTCTCAAAACGTCATGTCCTGTAGTTAGGTGAAAGTGGGCAACAGCCTCGGTTCTCTCCAGGTGCATCGGGATTGGACCCACGGAGGCTAGAGTTCCCCATGGTTTCCAAGGCTCTTTGTTTTTTGGGTCACTGTAGTACAATTGTCGATTTTGAAATTAGTCATGCTAGCGCCTCCGAGGCAGCCGTGTTTTGCAGTCAGTGATCACGTCGATACATTTGTTACGTGGACAGTCAATTTCCTTTAACTTAATATAATTGGTACTCGAAGAAAAATCTTAAAAATTAATAGGCAGAAAAATAAAAACTACATTCTTTGTTGAACTACATTTAAATGTCGATTTAAAAATATGTACTATTTCAAAAAAATTACATGTTAAGAGAATGCATACTTTTCACAAACACATAACGTTTTTAACAATCCGAATTAAGTTATGGGAAAAATAGTGAAAGATCAATTTTATAAAATGGGCGAATTGACCCATACAAGGTAGAAAGTTTAAATGAAATCGAAAGAATTTCGTAAATGAAATTAAATTGCTCGAAATAGTTACACGGGAAACCGAATACTTCTCTGTCCTTTTAGGATTCTTTGAAATAACCCTTAAATCGTATACATTGAAGTCCGAATTTATTTCTTTTTGTGACTGGATTTTCCGAAAAAAATAGTGATAAGGTATTCTGAAAAAATCGAATCAATTTGTTAGAGATCCCATTTCGTTTATTTCTATTTGTTCTTTTGTATGTTACAGACTTTTAAAGAAGAATAAATGTCCATTTTTAAGGCGAAAGGAATTGTATGTAGTTTATTTATTTTACTTTCATTTCCTTTCTAAGGGAATTGTAATGTATATTCATGTTACTTCTCTGTGTAATGTATCAATTTTACTTTTGTTTTTTTTTCAATATTTTTTTAAAAATAACTATATTTTGAACACTAACTGCTTTATTAAAGAAACACACTTACTGTAACTTTCCGTTTGCACTCCACAATTCTTTAAATTTTATGAAACAACTTGCAAATATAATTATATTGAATTCAATGGCGCAACAGTCCATGAGGGCCAAGCCTACTGTTCATATCGCAATTTTTGTGACCCAAGATTCTGGGGTGCATGTGCAAATGTTTCGGTCAAGTGCTCATCCTGACGCGAAACACATAGTGTACAGTTCCCAAGCAAGCTTTGTACTGATTAATCGACTCACTAAAGGGATAAAAGATAAAAGAAAGAGTCAATCTTGCCCACCCCGGAATTTGAGCCCCGGACCAGCGGTGGGGAAGCAAGATACACTATCACTCAGCCACTGGGCTTCTAGATAATTATTTAATTCGCATAAAAAATGGTATGTGCGTATTTTACCATGGAATGATTTCGCCAAATCAAAAACATCGCCAAACGCTGTCAGAGTATACGCGAACACGATTGTTGTGTCTGTACTTTCGCAGAAACAATCCTCTATTATATCCTGCATATCGTTGCAAGTCTTTTCATTTGGCCAACTGAATGACAGTATAGTACAGAAGAAACTTTCTCAATCAATTCTGAGTAAATTGCATAAATCTAAGATTTGTATTTAAATCTATTAAAATTTAATATGAAATATCACTAAAATTTAATACCAAATATCTCTAAAAATCTCAAATTTAAATTTAAATTTACTTCAAGCGAATTTCGATGTAATAACTATTGAAAGATTTTTTTCACATGCATATTTCGACAACTATATATTAAATTTGAGTGCAATTACATTGAATTAAACTTATGACTCTGATAATAATTTGATTTTTCGATAATAATATTGTATTAATACTTTACAATAAATAAAATAAAGTTTTGGAAGAAATCTATTTCACAAAACTTTTTTTATTTTCATATGTGTAATGAAGCACACAGAATGAAATGATGAATAACGATGAAATAATAAACCGCTTGTGGAAAAAGAGTTTTACAGAGAAAATACACTTCCCACCTATAACTTGATGAGATTATAGCAAACCTAGAATGTGTGAGTAGGATCACATTACAACGAATACTTTTCGGGTTATACTAATCCTCTTGAGGAATCTATTCTTTAACTGTGATTTTAGTTGAAAAACAGTTTTCCGTAGAGACCATTTGATTTAATGCAAATGCAAATACTATTAAAATCCTGACATTAGGTATGTGAAGTTGATGGTTAATCGTTGAGATCACATTCATCGTAAAATCTAAGAATAAGATAAGCGAATTCCGACTGGGAGATCGCGTTTCCTGAGATTAACATTCGTCGTGAAAGTAAATAACACTGGAGCTGACCGAGCTATCATATTTCGAGAAGGATCATCACAAGAAGCTCCTACTGAAGCTAAGAAATTTTCAATAATCTTATATGTCAGATTAAGTGTTAAGATTTGAAATTACTCCCAGAGTTAAGCTATAAAGTTGTATATTATTCATAAAGTGTTAAATATAGAATAAAAGTAGCTATTTTATTGCGATCATGTCTGCTTCTTCCACGAACCCTCTTAAACCCACGACCTTCGGGCCACGATAACATTATTGGCGACATATTTGGCGACAAATTTTAAGAAAAATAATATCGCCAAGGAACACCCTAGAACTCTCTAGAATCGAACGCTCTGGAAATTTCAGTGAGGTTATATAAGGGACCACCGGTTTCAGAAAGGAGGTTAGTCGAGTTCAAAATAGTCTTGTACGTTGTCTGCAATAAGACAGAGAGACGTTATTTGCCTGAATTTCTGCGAGTGTAACAATTCCAGAGAGCAATTTCTGAAGTATACACACACATTGTAAAGCTTATTTGTAACAAATACATTTTTCCATTACTGTAAATACATTTTTTTAAAGATTTCTCTGTATATATTGTCGATTTGTCTTCGCGCTGTCATTTGTTCATCGTCAACCATCAAAAGTTCAATTATTCCATTATTTGAAGTCTGCGGCTGCTTTACACCTACGCTACAAGTCATAGGTAATTTTAAAATAACCCAAGTAATTTAACAATAAGTTCGCAGCATTACTGTGTAAATGAATTATTTCCTCGCCATTTTAGAGTGCCAAATACTATCTTGGACAGTTCTACTAATAGTTTGTCAAACTAAACAGAAAAGTAATAAATATCAGTTTTGTCGGCTATTAAACTTCCATGAATTCCCACGTCCACTCTAGGGAATGAAAACAAGTATACTATTAGTAATATTAGCACTTAAATCCAGAATATTTAACTTGCATGCGCAGTGACAAAATGAAATTATTGTTACTGAATATTACCAAAAAAAATAGCATACTTCAATAAATTGAGAAAATGGCAAATCTAAAAATAATCTTTATGTTGAAATAAAAACAAACATATTAAATAAAATTGCATTAAAATCTAAATTGGAAATTGTAACTCAGCAAGAACTTGTTTAAACAAAAATATTTATTAAATAACGAAGATTAAAATTCTGAGTTAATAGAGAAATACAATAAAGTCCTTGCACAAGTAATTTAAACTGGAAAAAAAGGGTTAATCAAATAAAATTAACTGACACAAACGAAAAAGATAAGCCCCAAAGAAGTGCAAATATACAAATGAAGTAGTTGTAAGAACATATGTAAATGAATTCAACAATGCAATGGAAAACTGTGCTGAATTCAGCAATAATTAAAAACTTAGAAAAAAAAGAAAAAAAGAATAAGCTATACTTGTGTGTCTTTCTTGATTTTCTTATTTTTTTACAAAGAATACAATTATCGAACAAGGGCAGGGGAGGATTCAACGGCTAATTTATACTACAGTTCTTTATTTAAATATTTACAAAGATTGCTCACCAAAAATGGAAAATTTTGAGGTACATCGTAAAACCTTTGTGTGTTAATTTCATAGCATTATTAATATTAATGAAAACAAGTAATAAGAAAATGAAGACAATTCCTACTAAGGTCAACATTTTTTTAATTTTAATTAATTTTTACCAAATAATTACAATCAATATAAATAAGTATAAACGTATGACACAGATATAAAATTTCGTGGTAGTTAATTTTTATTAATTATCATTAGAGTATCGTACTGTCATTCCGAACAATTGAATATATAAATTTCAGTTCAACCGAATGCTTTAAAATGTGAGAAAAAAGTACTTTAAAGTTTTGACCCAAGTCGCGCTAAAAATGAAGTCAACTTAACTCTCGGTATTTGTAATTCTTTAAATAATTAATTTCAGTCAATTTTAATAATTTATAAGTAAATTATAGTATTTTCACCCCAAACAATCATGTATAGAAAATTTCAACTCAAATGAGTGCTTTAAAATGTGAGAAAAATCCCTTCAAAATTTTGGCACAAGTAGCCAAAAGGGTCGATAAGTCACCAAAAATGATGTCATCCTGGCTGTAACTTTAATTCTTTGATTAATTAGTTTTAATTAATTAATTTTTATTAATAATAATTAAATTACCATATTGTCATCCAAAATAATCATTCATGTAAAATTTCAGCTCAATTGAGCGCTTTAAAATGTGTTTTATTAACGATTGAAACTTGAACAAGATAGAGGGAGATTGGGAACTAATAGTAAAAATTGGATGAAAAAATACTGTGGAGCATTCGATGTTAAATATTAAAGTAAAAGAGTTAAATTCGGTGTTAGGTTCAATAAAGTATATCTTTAGTATAAGAGTTATTTATTAATTTATAAGTACTTAAAGACAACACATATCTTTAAGAAAAATAATGAGCAAAGTATATGGGTGCATTTTTATAGCGACGATATTCTTTCCACAATTAGTCTCTTCTGAAGATTAAATGGTTTCTAAAGGCCCTTTCTGCTGTTTGGGGTGGTCAGTTATAGTTATGATCGATGCGGTTATAATATCAGATTTTTCACTTTTGATGAACTTAAAGGTATTCGACTATGTCCGGAACCATGATTTTGCAAAAGCGTAAAAATGGATAATATTTATTACATTTAGAGTCATTTAGATTAGAAAATGTATAAAAAATTGTTTTAAGAATAGTATTACAATAAAAAATTATTTAAGTACAATATTTTGACGAAAAATGAATATGGAATGACCCATTTTCAAAATATTCTCCTTTTGTGAAATATGCTTCTATTATAATTATAATTTTGACTGTATTTAGCTCAGACTTCTGTACAGAGGCTCAACCAGAATTGTTGAAATATGTAACTTAGAAGTTGGTTTGTCCATGTTTTACGACAACAGATGGGAGAAATTTTAAGAAAAAAAAAACCGATAATTATTTCAATGAGTCGTAACTCTGAAAATAATGTAAATTTTTCAAAAATCATAGTTGAGCCTCTGTACAGATGTCTAAGCTATATACACGTAAAATATAATTAGAATAGAAGCAATTTTCACAAAAGGAGAACATTTTGAAAAAGGTTATTCTATGTTAATTTTTGGCCGAAATATTTTATTTAAATATTTTTTTTCAAAATGTCCTTAAAACAATTTTATACATGTATTCTAATGTAAGTGACACTAAATATCATGAAAATTATCCATTTATGCGCTTTTTTAAAATCACGGTTCCGGACGCAGTCGGATACCTTAAAAGGAAATTATTTTTGGTGTCAAATCGGAAATCTTTTGTGGTAATATTTTATCTAAATGAAGCTCAGTGGCTGAGTGGTTAGTGAATCGCGCTTCCACTTAACATGTTCGATGTTCTAACCTTGGGCTGGGCAAGGCTGACTGATCCTTTCATTCCTTTAGTGGTTCGATCAATGAGTACCAAACTTGTTTGGGAACTTTGCACTGAAACATCTGCTGATACATCTCAGGACCCAAGGCTGCGTATACTGAGTTGGGCACAGTATGCCTTGGCCTTCTTGGGCTGCCGTGCCACTGAGTTAAGTTATTTTATCTAAATATTCCACAAATAAAAATATTACTTATATTTTAATTTAATACTTTAATTTAATTTGTTAAACTTATATATGTGCTCCCTTGACCGGATGTCGTTACATTCCTTCGAAAAGGGGCCGTCAAGGGGTTGTCGCTCCCCTGTTGGGGTCGAAATATCCATAACATTTTTAAAATGTAACTCTGCACGATTGCAAATATCTAATCACACACACAGAGAGATTCAGCCTGGAAGACAGTAGTGAGTTCTGCACCATAATTTGCAGGTGATTCGGTTCACTATTTAAAGAGACGTGCGTCAATTTCGACAGATTCTTTTATCCTAAAATTTCCAATAAACAGAAGGCTATCCAGCCTCTTATCAAATATGCCCTTTATAATATTTACCTAAATCCAAACTGTCATTTTTTCATGAAAAAATGTATCAATCAAGCAGATAATTTTAAAAGATTCAGTAATGTTTCCCTTTATACTTTTGTTTTCATTTTACTAGAAAAAAAATTTAAAGAAATGAGAAAGAATTAGAGAAGGAATATTTGCTTTTTTTTATATACCGTGGAATCCGGCGTATAACGCTCACTTTGAACACAAAATTAAGATCGAAAATTAAGAGTGTGCGTTATACGCCGGGTATAAAAACGAAAGCTTTAAAAATAACAAAAATAATGGTCACAAAAAAATTTACTTCTAAATGTATCGAAACACTGTTTATTTAAAAGAAATAATTTGCCTTATGAGCAAGAACAGTTGTAGTTCTAGAAGAATACTGTTTTTTTTTTTTCAAAAGTTTGGGATAGTATCTCGAATAAATTACTTCCAAACATAAAAAAAATGAATACGAATGTTTCAGATTTCTTCGTTAAAAAGGGGGTGTGCATTATACGGCGAATATACCTAAAAATTAAAAAAATTAGCTTGAAAGTATAGGTGTACGTTATCTACCAGGGCGCGTTATACGCCCGATTTTACGGTATAAATTTATATATCCTTAGGAAAAATACTAGTCTACATTACAAATACATAGTCTACTTTATGCTTTGATATAAGGCGGCGAGTGATTCCTTTCAAATACAATTTTTTTTGTTTAACTTTTTTTAAAAAAATATTTCTTCAAAAAATTAAGTACACATAAAATTAGAAAAGGTAGCTAGTTTTAAATAAACATTTTTAGAGATTGCATATGAATTTAGTTTATGTCCAACCCACCACCTAACTTTTTTCAAGATTTCATCTAAACTGTTTTCGTAAAATGAACAGTTCTGTGTGTTGCTGACTTTAAGGTCGTTTGATTTAAGGGACCTTAGCTTGTTGGCGAATTCTAAATGTATATTTTTGGATACCACCTCTTTGGGTTTTTTCATACCCTGCGCGTGAATGGCCGTTACAGTTCTAAATGCATGAACATGCTTAAAAATCTTTCTTATGCAATGACGCTTTACTGTACGTAATATAAAGAAATGTAATATTTAAGTAATTTAATAGATACAGTGCTTAATAGATATTGTACACCAGTATTTTCGGATGAAAAAAGTCTCTTTGCGGGGATGATGAAGCGTATACTAGCAAGCATGAATCGTCTATTGAAATCCATACATGTAATTTAAGGTATCCGACTACGTTTGGAACCGTAATTTTCAAAAGCGTATAAATGGATAATTTCCATGATATTTAGTGTCACTTAGATTAGAATATATGCATAAAATCGGTTTAAGGACATTTTGACAAAAAATTATTTAAATACAATATTTTGGCAAAAAATTAACTTAGAATAATCTTTTTTCCAAATGTTCTCCTTTTGTGAAAAATGCTTCTATTAGAATAATATTTCTCCTATATGTAACTCAGACTTCTGTTCAGGGATTCAACTAGAATTTTTGAAATATAAAGCTTAGAAGGGGGTTTATTCCTTTTTTACGACAACACAGGGGAGCAAATTTAAGAAAAAAACGTGAATAATTATTTCAATTGGTGGTAACTCTGAAAATAATGTGAATTTTTCAAAAATTCTAGTCTAGCCTCTTAGAGAGTTTTGAGCTATATACAGGCAAAATATTATTATAACAGAAGCATTTTTCACAAAAGTAGAGCATTTGGAAAAAAGGTTATTCAAAGTTAATTTTTTTTGCCAATGTATTATATTTAAATACTTTTTTTTGTCAAAATGCCCTTAAAACAATGTTATGCATGTATTCTACTCTGAGTGACACTAAATATCATGAAAATTATCCATTTATGCACTTTTTCTAAAATCTCGGTTCCGAACGTAGTCGCATACCTTAACTCAGGGAATACTTACCGTCCTTGATAAATTTACCACATCATACTCAATGGATAGAAACCCTAATCGTTAGTGTATGACAATATTTTTTATGTTGTTGAACGTTGCGACAATAAATGCTCAAATTATTTTGTTAAGTATACAAAAACCATCAACTAAACATCGAACCAGAAACTGATTTGTAAAGAGTTTTGAATTTCGATTAACAGAAGAATGTAAAACAAAGTTGGCAGTAGTAAAGTTCGTTGTAGTAAAATATAGATAAATCCAGTTCTAAGTCATATATTTCAAAAATTCTAGTTCAGCCGCTGTACAGAGGTCTGAGCTATACACAGGTAAAATATTTTTGTAATAGAAGCAATTTTCACAAAAGGAGAACATTTTGAAAAAAGGTTATTCTAAGTTAATTTTTTGCCAAAATATTGTATTTAATTTTTTTTTGTCAAAATGTCAATAAAACAATTTTATACATGTTTTCTAATCTAAGTGACACTAAAAATCATGAAAAGTATCCATTTATGCACTTTTTTAAGATCACCGTTCCGAACGTAGTCGGATACCTTAAATGAATGTTATTTTTTAAAATTGCAATAAAGTAATAACTAAACACGTTTTGAAATACTTACGAGGAAAACAAATGACAAAAGATACATACTGCCATTACGTATTTGAAAGAAAGTTTTTTTTTATTCAAGGATATAATTTTATTTCAGTTTGCAATTCTACCGTTGCCATGTAACTGATGCCAACTCGAGAACTTGGTGCCCGCATTTTGGACATCTTCCTTCTAGTAATCAAAAAAAAAAAAAAAAGATTTTGTACTTTTGTTTCGTGATTCTTGCCTGCCTTACAAGGACAGTACGCAAAAAAATAATCTTTGTTAGATGAAGATTTTTTCATATGTTATCAGTGTTGTGTGAGCCATGTTACAATTCTTCAGCATAGTAAACCACGTTAAATTCTCATCTGTTTATCTTACTTTTTTCTCCTAGTACTTTACGTTTAATTTGAAAAAATTATTTAATTTATCTGAAAACATTAAAATTTTTTTTATTTCTTAAATTTTGAGCGAAGATTAATATATATATATATATATATATATATATATATATATATATATATATATATCTTTTGAGAAATCACATATATTAAAAACTCTTAAAACTATACCTTTCTCAATCATCATTTAAAAGATCAAACATAAAACTATTTATTTAATGCTAACTAATATATTACTATGAAAGTCCAGGTATTGTTTTTAATGAGGTTTTTTCTGTCCTTGTCTTCTATCTCGTTACAAAATTTTTATACAAAATACCCCAATTCAATATGCCAACGCAAGTACTTCCAAATGGTTTTATAAATAACAGTTTAGTAATTTATTTAGTTAAAATGTAAATGTGTGCATTACCAATTATTATTGAATACCATAAATATTTTTTTGAAAAAAGATCCCTCTATTTTAAAGTTATTGCTAAGCCAACCAAAATTATATATTTCACTTTTTAATGTGAAAACATAAATAAGAAGTTTTTCTGCACAAAAAAATCTATGACAACTTAAGATGCATTTTATCTTAAGAATAACCATCATTTTACCGATGGAACACAACTTTCGGCGATTTGAAAAAATTTTTAACCTCTTCTGTCGAAGGTTCTTCTCTTGAAGATATAAAAAGTGTCACATCTTCAAAGAAATATTATAATTTACTGCAAATTATTTTCCTCATTTCTGTGGAAGAGTATCTTTCGAGCAAAAATGTCCAAGACGGGTTTCGAATTATTGTCATTTATTGCTTCACTTACCATTGCTGTTGTCTCATTTCAAATGATTTATTCTCACAGAGGTGTTGAGAATCAGAGCTTTTTTTAAAATTATTACTGCTTCTCCTTTTAGGATTATGGAAAGTAAAAATATTGACTACTTTACAATAAATTCACATATCTCTCAGAGTTAAATGCTGGATCGTAAACATTTCTAAATTTTGTTCCAACTATCTAAAAGATAGGATAATGCATTTATTCCAATTTCTTCGCAAATGAATATTCGTATTTACTAAAATATGTTATTTGCTCTACAGATTGTTCGAAAGTTACCCTCGTAAAAAGTAAACACGCGGCAGAACTGTACGCAAGGTGATTACAATTTTAGTTCTACTTTCAAAATGCTGTAAAAAAGAACCACAGGTCAGAATAACTTCATAGTTGAACTGAATGTACTTGAAAAGAAGGAAATGGTATGGCATAAAAAAATTTTCCAAAGTGTATCAACAGATACAACTGTAAGTGACAAAACGAAAGGGAATTTGGTTACAAGTAACATTTTGAATCGAATTACAACGGCTTTGGCATGATTTGCACATTAAACCAATTGTACTGCTTAACCCTTTATTTACCGATGGTACTTAAAGTACTACTCACTTTAAATTACGTAGAATAACCATTTTTTGAATACTCTGACGATACTTTGCAGAAATATTCTTTTAAATCCACTCTTCCAAGATATATGGCCGCACGGGTTCTATGATGAGTATTCTAGCCTGGAAGGCGAATAGTTTTATTGCAGAAATTGCGTTTTCAGCTGAGGGCGCATTCAGTGGATTGCGACGATTGTCATTTTTGTTCCGAAAGAATAGTTAAAGTGAAATGGTAATTGTCTTATTTTTGTATGTTAGTGAAGACCTTAGGAAACAATTTGACAATTTATTTTTACTAAACAGTGTGTATTATTAATTCAACAGTTGAATAGTTTTAATTATTTAATTAGCTCTAACTAATTAAATTTACCAAAGTTGAGTATTTTGTTTATGTATATTCCTTGATTTTCAATGTAATGATTGAAAAAAAAATATTGCTTGAAAAAATCTTCAGTAAATCATAACGCGGTAGATAAAGGGTTAATACTCGTGATGGTTTTGTTTTTTGACGAAAATGATTACTTCAAATCCTTTTACAGTTGTTGTACAATTAATGAAAACATTAAACCAGGAAAAAATTATCGGGTTTTAAGTGTCCTTGGATGATAAATCAGATAAAAAGAAAAGAATGAAATTTTTAATTATTTATTTTTATACCCCCTTTCCTTTTCTCCCTTGTTCAAATATTTTCAATTCAAATTTGTCAAACTGAGCAGTGGTTCTTTTTTAGAGCATTTTGAAAGAGAGACTATAAGTATGATCACCCTGCATATGTATGTGTATGCCTGTACGCGTTTGAATAAACATACCTTTTTGTGGCTAAAATATATGTATACGGTGATTATTTTTAAAAATAGAGCTAATATCTAAAGGTTATGTAAAAGAAAATATAATACACTATTTTATCGAATCTAAGCCATCATCGATTCTAAGTAACACCCAAAACTATCAAAGAATTTTTGTGAAAAATGAAAATAGTGTAAATGGGCTTATGGATATCCAATTTTACTAAACTAAAATAAATTTAAAGTGGAAGCAAATAAGAAGTGATGAAAAAATTACATGAACTTGTAATTGGTCCAATTACCCTATTCAAAGAGAATTTTTCTTCGGTTCTAAGCCACAACCGATTTTTAAAAGCATTAACATTGGGGGAAAATGCGGCTTAGACTCGAGTAAATACGGTATTTTGAAATTCTTGTTTTGAAAAAAGTTACTGTAACTTTGTAATGAACTATTTCGTGAGATTTCCTCTTAAATTAACCTCTTAATGAATGGGGTAATATTCTTCAAAGTTTATTTAGATCTTAACTATCGTCTCTTTTCTTACAGTGGATACAGATTGAGGAAATTAGTTTAAGATACAAAACTGCATGAATCACAGAGATAAGGGGGGAAGTAGATAATTCGTTAGTTAGTTGAGAAGTTAACAATTAGCAGAGTACAGGTGTTTTTTCTTTCAGACACGGAGGCCTCAATTAGTTAGTATTCCGTTGCCTAAACCCAATAATTATTGGCTTTGATAGTGAAGTCTTATTTTAGAAGGTTCTAAGATAAGTCTTACTGTACTTTGAATCCAAGATTTCATCTTAAACATGAGATCTTTTGTTATTTTGTGAGAGCTACAGTTCTGAAAATATCCGAGAGGTATTCGGTCCCAATTGATTCGGATAAACGACGTTCTACTGTATTTAAATTAGTTACTTTATTGAGACTTTTTATAATTATTAAATTTGTATAAATAATATTCATGAGTCAAAAATATTTTTATGTATTCATCTCAATAGTTCTGTAAGCAAATGGAACAATAAAAGACAGTTTATGTTTCATAGAGTTTAAATACGACTATTGTACCATCAAAAAACCAATTATTTTAAAATTTTAATTGAAATTATACTTTACGTTTTTTTAAATAAATAATATCCTTAAATATTCTTAATGTTACAATTTTCTTGGAATTCCTTTAGTTTACGAAAGATAATGATATCTTTACGACAGAATCTGACTATGATATTGTCATTCATTTATTTGTAAAAAAAAATAATGCAATTGGAATAAATTAATCAAAGTCTAATACATCCATGAAAAAATCAAAATGTATTACTCTACGTCTTTTGTAATTAATATTGATTAAAAAAACTACTTGCTACTCAGCCTAGTTTTTGATTTATATTAAAATTAAATTACAAAAAAAAAACTTTTAAAAATTAAACAAAATAAATAAAAAAACTTCCCTTTCATAGCTTTCTTTTCATAATCATTGAGGTTGGAGAACAACTTCTGAAGTGATTTGGAAACATTGTCTCCTTTAAAAGACATTTTTTATTTTAAAAAATGCAATATCTTATCGAATAATTTAATCTAAATTAAATTTCCTTTTCTCAGATAAAGTTTTTGAATTTTGAGTTTGAAAGAAATATGATGACATTTTCTAATGTAATTAAGATTATTTTAGATATTTTTTTTTAAAAAAGAGCTGCAGCATTCAATGCTTTTCTATAGTCTTAACAATATTAAAAGTAAGTAAACCTCAAAAAATAATTGATCTTAAAAATATTCTGTTAGTGAATAAGATGTTTTATAATAGAAACAATAAAATTCAAAAAATGAGATGTATATGAATAACAACAATATTGGGCTTGTTATGCTTTGCTTTTCATAAAACGTAAATTATTAGGTATAAGATTTAAACAAATTAGCTTTGCTGTTACTTAGTAATTTTGAATAATCTTTCGAATTATTTGCAAATTGAAACCAATAGCTTTGTTATAATAAAAATTCCATTTTTTTTCTCGTTAAATCAATGTAAAAACTGAAATACCAATTGTTTTCCTCACATAAACACTAATATTTATGTGTGACTATTAAAATGGGATTCGCGATCAAAATTATTAAAAAAAGAGCATTTCCATATCAGTGTAAATTTTTCAATAAGTTACAACTCTCACTTCTTTAAGAAAAGAAAATATATTGTGTTTCAGTCAAGTCATTTATTCAAAATGATTTTTTTTAAATATTAAGTTGAATTAACTATTATATTGACTTAGTCAAATAATTAAAATTGATAATAAATAAAACAAGAAGATTCCTAATTTTTCGAAACTCGTTCAAAAATAACCTAAAAATGAATATTTAATCAAAACAGAAACTATAAATACCCTTTGATACCAGAACTCAGCTAATTTCTATTTTCTTCCACATTCACTTAAAACTACACAAGAAGAAACAAGTAATATAAAAAAGTCCAGTCAATTCCTACTGAGATCAACAAAAAAATTTTTTATTTTAGCTACTTTTTATTAAATAGTTACAATTCATATAAATATGATATACATATGACATAATTTACAACATTAAGTGATAATGGATTTTTATAAATTATCATTTAAGTATCGTATTGTCATTCAAAACAATCGTTATATAAAATTTGAGTTCAACTGAATACTTTAAAACGTGAGAAATAAACTTTTCAAGTTTTGACACAAGTCACCAAAAAAGATGCCAACGTGGCGGTATTTGTAATTCTTTAAATAATTAGTTTTAATCAATTTATCTTTATTAATTATAGTTAAATTACTGTATTGTCATCCAAAATAATCATGTATGTAAAATTTCTGCTCAATTGAGCGCTTTCAATTGTATTTTATCAACGATTGAAAATTCCACCAAGATAAATAAATAAATATATAAATAGTGTGAGCTAATAGTAGGATTTGAAAAATACCCCATATTATTTTTAAAAAAACACATTGGCATACCATTCTCAAAAAAATAGCACTTTTCGTCTTCATCTAATTAAAACAACAAACGAAACGAAGAAAACCACTACTACACTTTGTGTTTAAAGCAAAACGCTTTGATTGTACCAATGCAGCAACAATATATAAATCCTTCATTTTCCTTACTGCTTCTAATCTAACCAACAGACTAACACCTAACATAACAGCAAACACATTGGTTATACCACTGGCCTAACAATATGAATCCTTTTTTCTTCTTGCACATTCTCTGAATCAAAATAATCAATATCTTTCCATCCACGCTCAAGGATAATACTAAATTGAATTTCAAGTGAAGTATAATAAGACATTCATCAATTACAGCCATTGGAGATGAATATTGACAGGCGAAATACAAACATCATCCACGAGCTCCTTGAAATGCTTTCAAATCGAAAATTATTCATCCTTACGTCTCAACTAAAATTCCGAAGTTTAATTAATTGATTGAGATCTATTTAGATTACACCATACACAGACAATTCTTCACAGAAATCTGTCTTAGTTCCCTTGTTTAGATGTAAACATCGCAGTTGTAGTGGTTTCATTTTGTGTTTAGGCGTAAAGAAATAGCTTGAATAAGACTTGATTGATAAATCTGTGGTATTTTTAAGTTTATTTAATTGAATACTGAACATTTCAAGCATGAAAACGAGGTAAAAAAGGTTATTATTTTAAACATATATTAAGCTAGTGTGCACATAAAGAGCTACCTGTATTTAAGTCTACTCAGTAGAGATTGAATATGTCCTAAACCACAAGTTAGCATTCTATTAAATTCAATTACATCTTAAAAATTTATGATTCAGAGTAACTTATTACTTGGAAAGTTTAAATATTGCCTTAAGAGAAATGCCATACTTTTATAACTTTTAATTGAGTAACATAAAATAACATTCTGAACTATATAAAAACTTAATTTTTAAAGGTATACGATCACCCTAAAATTGTAAATTTTGCCAAAAATTGACATTTCTTTTAATGATTTTATTTTATAGGCCACCTTGTTAGCCTTATAAAAATACCAATATATTTTTTTATTTTCCATTCACTAGAACAAAAGCTACAAGTGTGTCAGTAAAAGCCCCCCGATGCCACAACTTTAAACAAGATGTCAGATTTTGAAATGCGTTTTACTTGAAATTTGTTTGTTTGGAAAATGCTGAAACGGGGATAGATATTGCTCAAAATTTTTTGAAAATAATTAACAGGAGATTTCTGTGTAATAGTAGAAGTGTTTTAACCTTTAGATTTATCACAATCGCTGTTTTATTACAAAATTTATACTCTCCTATGTAAATATTTACTATATTTTAAACAATTTCGTAAAATAACTAATATAAAGTGCTTTATTTCCTGTAAAAATGAAAATATCTCTTATCCTGAAGATCATTTCAAAAATGAATAGCAATGTAACACATCAAAATTCAAAACTTGAGAATTTGTTAATGAACCTTTTGTACATATTGCACCCCTTTAATGTAAATATTTGTTTTTTTTTTTTCTTAATTTTAGTATTTTTATCTTAATATGTTCTCAATATATCTAAAAACCATAAAAAATAACCTTATTTCCATTTTTTTTTTGAAAAATGTTGCCGTAAGTAGTCGGATATCTTCACAAATGTACGAGTGATAGTTAAAAAAAACAGTTCCTACTAAAATCAAAATATTAAACCTTAAATAGTTTAAATATAGTTATTTATCTTTATTCTTAAAATTTTGCAACTAATATTCCTAAGAAAATTGGAGAAATTATCAGGTTGTGATAGTCCCTAGGGACCTCACTTTGAGAACTAGAATAATTATGAGACATAAAAGAACCAGTAGCCATTTTTATAAATAACTTTCTTTATTTGGATATCTTTCCCAAATAAAATCAAAGACTTATTAACAAATTCGACTTCTAATATTATGAGGTTTTAAAGATAATATCTTTTAAATTAACTTAATTAGTTAATAATTCAATTAATTAATTTATTAAATAATGATCACGCAGAAATTACCACGATAAGAGATCCCAGAGTTATATTTAATAATGTTCTTATTGAACATTTAACTTTAATCTGACTCTTAAAACTTGAGTGAGATTTTAACTTCAAAAAGATATTTACCACTCGGAATCTCAATTCTTCATGAGGTTAATTTTTCTTCAACAACAATATTTCAATTCAAAATCACTATAACTCTATGTTTCAATGTCTATCTCCTACTGCTCTAACTTTACTATTTCGTTTGACTTAAATACTGAATCTAATCTGCATAACAAGGAATCCTGTCCGCTTTTTGGAGTTGATTGGAAATAGGTAGGGAATTAAATTTCCCTAAAAAGGTCGGTTCAGAAGGTTAGTGATAAAGTTCCGTATAGATTCGTCACAATCCTCCAAAAGAAAACGGATTTATTCGAAGGACTCAAATGTCCTGAAAATAAATTACGTAAATCCTATCTTTGTCTTACAGTACTGACGATATTAATTCTAACTGTATATTATTGAAACATCTTCCGTAATGAAAAATGACAAAATTAAGAATTAGAATTAATTGCCAAACCTCATAATATTTTACAAGTTTAAATTAATCCCTGCACTCTATCCATTCGGCAAGGGGCGTGGGAAAAACCACCCTAGTGGTGGCAAAAACCAGCCCCATAGAGTATGACTTATACATTATACAAAAAAATACAATACAATCTTCTGTGGCACTGGAACATCGAAGACTTCAGGGTCAGCTACCCTGAAAGATTGATATCCATTTGAGAAGTAGGTAAAAGCAGACATGAAGTTATATATTTGTTACATGAATGTTAAATACAATAAATATCTGGTTCCTTTGCCTTCCCATTCGAAAAACTTGATGCGCTAGTTAGTGTTAATGGTTAATCCTATCTAACTTCGCCGCGCTCTAAGGCACCAGATGTGAAACAAAACATACATAGAAACACACATATCATATAATAATAATCATTTTGTAATAAACAAATAACACAAACAACCAAATGAATTGTCGCATCTTAGCGAAGTCATACATCGAAGTAAACAAATGCAAAATTTACAGATGTTTTCTCCAAAATACAAAAAGTAACACAAAAGTCGTTTTTTTCTGTTATAGAAAAAAAAAAAAACACACAATGCAGTGTCCACTTTTGTCAGTCTTCTTAATTTTAGAGTCCGCCCGTGACTTGCTTTAATTGCAAAAATTCTTAATTGGTTCGTACCGCGGAGATAAAGAAACAATACAACCTGGATTTTGACTGTTAAATCCTATGCACTGGATCTCCATTCAACGCTTCCATACTGAGGCTTCTTCTGCGGAATGTGCTGCCAGGTATGCCGTTGATTTCGATGTTGTTGAGGTCCTCATGGATTCTGTCTTTTTCTTGTATACGGCTTCGTAGATAGTATGGGCAAGGTCTCCTTGTATTGGTTTGATTCGACCGGACTGGTTTCTCCGCTTGTTCGTTGCGTCTTCTCGTTGTCGCTCTGGTCTGACGGGTTTGGTTATCACGTTCCCTAACTTCCATTCGGGATCCACTTGTAGTCGTAGCAGTCCTGCGATCAGGCAACTTTGATGGACCTGTAATGGACTCTACTCCTGGTGAAGAGGTATTAGGTCTCTTAAATTTATAAGTTCTGGATGAGATCGAGGATGGAATCGACCTCTTGACTCCCTGCCTTTGTTCAGGAGCGTGTCTTTTCCGGTCTTGATGATCAGATCCTTGTCGGGATCTCTTCTTACATATCTTGGACCGTTTTAAAGCTTGGTTCTTCGACGCAGTACTATTAATTTTACGTTTATTTCTGCGGATCTCCCGTGTGGTGTTACTCTGCCGTGATCTACACCTCTCATTTTCCTGACTAGAGGTTTTCCTATGCTCTTTAAACTGTCCTTGATGTGATCTATTTGACCCATGACTAACTTCTTGTTCGTCATACAGATTTTCTACCGGACTATCCGAACTAATCGTGTCTGACTGACGAGGTCGGTACACTCGAACCTGATCAATATTAACAGTTATATTTCTTCCGTTTTTCCAAATAACTAAATTATTTCCTTTTTATTTCTAAAACCTTATAGGGACCTTCAAACTTAGGCATAAATTTTCCCACCTGTTTCCTACCCGCAGCACTTAAGAAATGTGTTTGAAGTAAAACCAAATCGTTCACTTTGATGTGAACATCCCTCCTTCTGAGATTGTAATGTTTTTCCCAAGACTTATGCTTTTTTGCATATTTCGTCTTGCCTCATCGAATAATCTTTCGATGTTATTACCAACATATTTCGCATCCTCCGTAACATTTATGAGCTTGCTAAACGGAGTTATGATTTTCCTTCCCAAAAACAACTCAGCCGGAGTTTTATTTGTCGTCTCATTTACCGCCGTGCGCAATGCGAAAGCGAACTCGTGTAGAAATTGGTCCCAGTTTTCATGATTTTCTTCAACAAAAGAAGCTATCATTTGAACTAAATTTCTATTCACTCTCTCCGTGAGATTAGACTGTGGTCGGTACGTTACCGTTTTCATATGTTTGATGTCCAACCTGTGACTGAGATGTTCAAACACGTCAGAAATAAATTGGGGGCCGTTATCACTTATCAAAGAAATCGGAGCTCCGTAACGCGCTATATAGGTATTAAAAAGGCATTAGCTATTGTCTGGGCTGAAGCTTTACGAAGAGGAATCAGCTCACACCACTTAGTGAAGTGGTCAGTTATAACTAATATGAATTTATATCTCTCGGGTCGGGATGCGGGGTAGGGGCCTACTAGGTCTAGCGTTACAATTTCATTTGGATATTTCGAAACTATAGGCATTAAACGACCAGCTGGTAGCGCGTTTTTATAATTAAACTTTTGACACCGGTCACAGGTTGAAACATATTCAAATATATATTTTCTCATAAATGGAAAATAGCACGTGTCACGAAGTTTAAGATATGTCTTCCTCTTTCCGAGATGTCCTGCTAATGGCAGATCATGAAATTCTTTCATTATATCTTTTCGAAGAGAACCAGGAATATAAACTCTTAGTTCTCCCAGAGTAGAAAAAATACTTCGCGTAAAAGAGGAGACCATTTATTAACTTGAAGTCCTGGGACCAACTCTCGCATACCGTCACATTAACAGAACCGTCATCAGGGTTTTCTAAGTATCGATAAATATGTCCTAATTCAGGATCTTCCCTCTGTTCCTTAATGAATTGTTCACGGGAATTTATTGCGAGGGCTCTAAGAGCTGCGCACGAAATTTGCGATCCCTCGACACTGTCTACTGGATTTCTTGATAAAAGGTCTGCGACCACGTTTTGAACACCAGGTCTGTGCTCCCATTCTATGTTAAACTCTCACAATTTCAATGCCCATCGGATCATCCTACTTGATAAATTCTTACCATTGGTTAACTTCGTTAACGCTGCGTGATCTGTAATCACTTTTATAGGTAGGGGTCCAAAATAAGTTTTAAACTTATTTAGAGCCCAAATTACCGCCAAACATTCTATTTCGGTAACCGTATAATTACGTTCTGCTTTATTAAGGGTTCGAGACGCGAAAGCAATAGGTTTTTGATTTTGTTGAAGCACAGCACCAATTCCGACCCCACTTGCATCAGTGAATAAATTGAACTGTTCAGAAAATTTGGTAATTGCAAAATCGGTGCCTCCGTTAGTGTGCGTTTGATCTGATCAAAAGAATCCTGTGCTTCTCCCGACCAGTTAAACTTCGCCCCCTTTTTCTTTAATTGGTACAATGGTTCGCATATATCTGCGTATCGCGGAATAAATTTTTGGTACCAACCCGTCATCCCTAAAAATTTTGACACTTCTCTATTATTTTTGGGAGGTTTCATTTCCGTAATTGCCTGAATTTTCTTATTGTCAGTTTCGATTCCTTCTTTACTAATAATCAGGCCTAAATATTTGAGTTTGTCACGAGCGAAGTGACATTTTTCTTTATTTAACGTTAGCCCTGCGTCTCGTAATAAGGTAAAAACCTGAGTTAAATGATCTAGATGGTCTTTAAACGATGGTGATGTAATAATAACATCATCCATATAAACCAACACGAAACGCCCAATAACAGGTTTGAGAATAATGTCGATGGCCCGTTGGAAATTAGGTGCCGCCCCAGAAAGACCAAAAGGCATGCGTAGGAATGCAAAAGTGCCATTGCGAGTGATAAACGCTGTTTTTTCTATGTCCTTTGACTAATCGCCAACTGAAAATAGCCACTTCTGAGATCTAGAGTGGACATAACGTTGGTGTGAGGGATATTGGTGAGTAAGTCATCAATAACCGGTAATGGATATCGAGGATATTTGGTAATTCCATTTAGTTTCCGATAATCGATCGCGAAACGATACGCCTCGGGAGAATCTGGAGGAATGTCATTGTTGTTCTTTCGAGTTAATACGACTGGAGATGCATAGGGCGAATTAATAGGACAAATTGTACCATCCCGTAACATCTTATCTATGTGATAATCAATAATGCCTTGTTTGACCCGGTCGTACTTGTATGGTCTCGACACTACCGGTCCCTTATCTCCAGTATCTATCTCATGATATACAACATGCGTTAATCCCGGTTGATCGGAAAATAAGCCTTTAAAATTATTAAATAAGGCTTTTAATTGCTTCTGTTGCTCGTCATCAAGTTTCGATTCTGTGAGATCAATATCAACGAGTTTCTCCTCTTTAGGCGTTTGTTTGATCAGATGATCTGGAATGATTAAGGATTTCTGATCAAAATCTAATGTTAATCGCGACGCCTTCATAAAATCAATCCCCAAAATGCACTGATACTGCATGTTATCAAGTATATGGAATTCCCAGGGTTTCTGAAATTCCCTGATTCTAATTTGTAATTCGACTCTACCCAAATGACTGCACGGGGCTCCTTGTGCTGTCACGACTCTGTCTTTCGTCTTTTGACGAGGTCGGTATGAAAAATAATTGCGGTATACCTCCTCCGAAATAAAAGATTTCTCTGCTCCCGTGTCCCATAGTGCTGTAATAAAGGTTTCATTTAATAGAATAGGGACATACGGTAATTCGACTGGGGTCATTCTTATAGATGATACTCTGATAGGTCGATGATCCCAAACTGGAGGATTTTCCGTACCCCGCGATCGATTACCCCCATATTCACATCGATCGCTTAAAAGTTTAAATTTCTACTTCGTTCATTTTGACCTCGAAATGAACTATTTCTCGACCCACTTTGTCGACCGCCTTGACTGTGGAATGGTTGATCCGATTGTCCACCTTGGCGTCTACCCTCGAATCTGCGATTATTTGTGAAACCTTGGTTTTCGAACCGATTAAATTCCCTTTGTGGGAGGCTATTATTGGCGTATCTCTCATTATTTCTGTTTTCCCTCCAATTTTCCTGTCTATGCCGGGTATTAAAACGATTGTTTTCATGATGGTCTGAACTTCTAAATCCCTCACTCGAACCTCTGATTTGTCTATGCATAAAACGTTCTTCGTATTTATCAACGATTTGTAGGAGATTGGCAGTATTTCGTGGATGTCTAACTTCGACATAATCCAAAATTTGAGGTTCTAATCGACTAACGACGTGATCTATTAATTTTTCCTCCGACATTTCTAGTTTAAGTATTTTATGAATTTTCAACAATTCATAAATAAAGTCCGAAGGCTGTTGATCTCGTCTTTGTGATGAGGAATAAAATCGCGTTTCTAGTTCTGACCTGTTTCTGACCACGGGAAATTGTTCCGACAATGCCTGTTTTAAGTGCGCGTAGTCTGTTGTCTTATCTTCAATGACTCTATAACCTAGAACTTCGAACCAGTCGAGTGCTCGACCTTTGAGATGACCTTTCAAGTAAGCACATGCCAGTTGTGCAGGTATCTCATAATACGCGAGATTATGATCAATATTCTCCAAAAAATCATCTATGTTCTCAATCCCCGAAAAATATTGTTCCGGAATGATTCTAAAACTGGATCCGACTCTATTCTCGGGATTTATACGTTGGGCGCCATTGTGATAGTCCCTAGGGACCTCACTTTGAGAACTAGAATAATTATGAGACATAAAAGAACCAGTAGCCATTTTTATAAATAACTTTCTTTATTTGGATATCTTTCCCAAATAAAATCAAAGACTTATTAACAAATTCGACTTCTAATATTATGAGGTTTTAAAGATAATATCTTTTAAATTAACTTAATTAGTTAATAATTCAATTAATTAATTTATTAAATAATGATCACGCAGAAATTACCACGATAAGAGATCCCAGAGTTATATTTAATAATGTTCTTATTGAACATTTAACTTTAATCTGACTCTTAAAACTTGAGTGAGATTTTAACTTCAAAAAGATATTTACCACTCGGAATCTCAATTCTTCTTAAGGTTAACTTTTCTTCAACAACAATATTTCAATTCAAAATCATTATAACTCTATGTTTCAATGTCTATCTCCTACTGCTCTAACTTTACTATTTCGTTTGACTTAAATACTGAATCTAATCTGCATAACAAGGAATCCTGTCCGCTTTTTGGAGTTGATTGGAAATAGGTAGGGAATTAAATTTCCCTAAAAAGGTCGGTTCAGAAGGTTAGTGATAAAGTTCCGTATAGATTCGTCACAAGGTGATAAGGGGCATTTGAAATTACGGCATATCGGCTTAAGATGAAATTAATAATTCTAACTCTGTTGCGTAGCTTTTAGAAACTTCGGGTATAATATGAAGAAATTTATGAAATTTTGTAAAACTGATACAGAAAAATTTAAATTAAAAATTAGGCATAAAAATTTCATCTTCAATATATCGTTAACGGTAGTTAATTAATTCTTTGAATTTAAATAGATTTCTTCAGAGGATCAGAATTATTAATTTTTTAGTTGGAATATAGAATGTCTCCTCATTTTATTGAAATTGATTGCAGAGGCGATATAGTTGCGTAAAATACGGTAATATGCTTCGTTTTGTTATCATACGTCATGTTGCATTTTATTCGTTTTGATAAAATTTTAAAGCACTTTTATGAATATTTTGCATGTTAATGTTTGTTTATTATGAACAATATTGAATAATTCATTGCTAGTGTACATGCAAACCATACCTCAAAAAGTTAGATTTGAACAAGCGTATAATAGAGTGTGTTTGCCTGTGAAGCGTATGTTGATAATCACTCAAAATAAAATTTAAGAAAAAATAAAAGCACTACTTTGTAACTTGCATAAATTGTATTATATATAAACGTAGAAAAATGTAAGAGATGAGTGAATTCTTTGTATATGAATTGTACACTTCAGTTTGAAGTAGAGTTTGAAATTTTATGTATAATATATCATTTTAAAGTATTACAAATTTATTTTTATTCGTTTTGTTTTAGTTGAAACACTGTACTCTTAAAAAAAATCGAAATCACTCTTACAGATTTGATAGTTTATTATACACATATTATTAACCTCTTAAGTGCCACCGGCGTATATATCCGTCTTGCTGAATCAATCCTTTAAATGCCCTGGACGTATATATCCGTTATTCCAAAGTACGATTACTTTTATTTACGCTGATATCAGAAAAACTATACTGAAGGCTTTGGAATGCAATAAAATAACCTTCGCAGTTTTTGTGAAGGATTTACATATTTCAGGTAAATATTTGCTTATCTGTGCCTTTGTGTGTGTGTCCTCCTTCCCCTCCGACAAAACATAGAATATGCGCTCCTATGAGAAAAATGGTGGCACTCGGGAGCCAATCGTGTTACTTTTAATCAGCAATTAAGGGGTTAACGGGCTGATCTCTTTGATTTTTTGTCCTTCTTAATCGCTGGATACAATTTATCCCATTAAACAAAAAATTAATTATAATCAATGTAAATTGTAAAGTATTAGAACGATTGTCAAGAATTATTTTTGAAGAAATAAATTTAATTCTGAGAAGATGAAACACACTGATGAAATTGAAAATTATAATGTTTCCCCTAGTAAACTACTCTTATTAATAAAAAAGAAAATTGAGCCCTTAAGTTAAGAAAGAACTTTCTTTTGGGCTGCTTTTAACTCTTTTCGTGGACCTTGGGAAGAATAATTCCCATCTACGTGACCTTACAAAATATTAAGCGCAAAACTCATTATAATACATTGGGGCTTGCTATTTTAACAAAGAGACGACAGAGTTCAGTAGTAATATTTTATTTACGTATTCACCTTGCCATCATAAGCAGTTTCATAGTGTGGTAAGCGAACAAGAGAAACAGAAGTTTAGACCTGCTAACATTCTGTGTAGCATTAACTCGTTAGTTAATAGACGGATATTCCTCAATTAAGATGGAAAATACGTTCTGCTAGCTTCCAAAGAAAGGGGTGTGCAGTTCCGAATGATGTGCGCTTAGCCAGTGTGAGAAATCCTATGCCAAACCTAGTTTCTAACTATAGACGATGTAGGAAATGCCACAGAAAGGGACAAGAAAAGAGGACCTCCTTCATACATGCAGAATAGAATGTCACCTTGTAGACCGCAATATACTTTTCATTATTTCATGGCAAATAATCACCTATTAAATACAGTTTTCTTTAGGACGATGAAGGGCTCTTTAAAAAAGATTCTTCCCACCTTTAAAATTTAAATGTAAATATAATATTCTTAAAAATAAAATATATTTCCTTAAATGCTAATGTTTAATTGTTAATGAAATATAAGAAACTACGAGAAATTCTAAGGAGAAATAAAGATCCACGAAAGGGTTAAGAAAATATCTTCCAATAATCTAATATTGATTTCTCACTTACGATACTGTTGGTGATTATTCATTTAATCAAATATTACTTCCAGATCTTCTACACTTGACTTACACTAATGTTTAGCAATGCCTTTAAGCGATTGCCGGTCATCAATCACAATAAATCTTCGGATAACATTCGGATATACAATTTCAATAATTACAATCCTTGAGCATTTAGTGTGTTTCATATTAACTGAAACTTTCCCATAAACACTCTTATTGTTGAATTCAGTTCTCTTTAATAATTAACTTAAGTCAGTTTTACGCTTATGTTCAATTTCCTTTGATCGATTTCTATTGTAAGTCCATCACACTAATTTGAAATGGAACAAGAAAGGATACGAGCTTGGAACATTAAATGATTGATGATAAATCGAAAATAAAACGCATGTGTAGTGTAAAGTAATTTTCCTTTTTTTCTGAAGATTGATTTGAAATGATGATTAATAAGGGCAATGACAATGCAAACATCGTGAATTCTTTTTTTTCTTCATGAGACAAAAAACAGTTAGGGAAAATAGGCTCCAAATGATTTAAATTTGAGGAATGTGAAGTTAAAAATATGCTCTTATTTCCTTTAGATGACGTTATAATAAAACATGTGATTAGATTTTATCTGGATTCCAAGCTAAACATGTCCTTTTATGCATTAAAAAAGAGAGACACTAGCAGCAGCCATCTCGAAAACAGAGTTTTGTCATATAGCCTTTTGAATTCAGTAACTTTTAAAACTTGTCTAATGACCGAACAAAGATCATGAGAAAGATGAGAAACGTTTAGATGTCTTGTAAACGAGTCAATTTTTGCCGTACTAAACAGAAGGCAGCTAGCTTTAAAAATAAAATGCATGGTTCCCTTTTACATTTAATCCAATGGCCCTCTCTTCTGTTCTACTCTCTCAAATTCTCGAAAGCTACATTGTCTTCCCACAGTTTTGCTCAACTAGAAGTTGCGTTCTTTGTACGTTACTACTTGTATAATGAAAATGGAGAAATATTTTTATTGATTCTTCTGTGATAACGTCCTACCTGGAGAAACCCTCTCTTCAGCTACTCGACCTAGATTTGTGGGAAGGAATGATTGAAGACCCAAGCTAGCCATAATAAAACCAATTTATTATTATGAATTACGATATCAAAGACAATCTTACTCTAGGAAGGAGATCAGGAGTGATATATTGTAACCCTAAATCTTATGTGAATAAGCGCCTGAAGTTCTAACCACTTAACTCTAAGTAAAGTTATCTTATGAATCTCAATCTTCCTTATGTTATATGAATAGTTAAAGCCCGTTCTATAATTACGATTCTAAGTTCAGATCCTTACCATAAGCTCGCGGCGTTCAGCACCTCAGCTTCCTTTCCACCTTCTTCTCTTCGTTTTCCTCCCACGATTACTAAACCACCACTACATATCTACTAACTTCTCTGACTATCAAGGTTTCTTCCTGAGAGGGTTGGCTGTGAAATAATTCAATTGATGGCCCAAAAAATTACCCAAGAGGATTAGTTGAACTACACTCGGTAAAGCTCCGTCACACTTCAAACTCAATCACATTGTACCGATGAGTTTGGCACTAATTTTTTCCTTACGGCAGCGGTTCTTAAACTGTGGTCAAATCAGTCCGCGGAGTCTTTCGTGCAACTTTAAGATTTTTCTCTTTTACAGGCTCTGAAAGGCATCGTGGAAAAATTAAAAGATGTGCCAACCTAGACTAAATAACTAATAATGCCCTCCAATGAAAGAACTCTACTAGAGCATGTACTTTGATCAAGAATATTAGACAGAGAAAGGTAATAAAAATCTGGGGGTAGCGATGACAGGTTGACACATAAAAGGGGACAGCAGAGAATGAAAGTCTTAAGAACCGCTGTCCTATAGCATTCCCTTTTCAATCAACTTTGTTTCTGAGTGTGAAAGGAATACTCTCTTCACTTCTCACTAGATATGAAAAGGGGAGAAACCTCTAACACAGGGGAAGAGCGTAAACTAGTACACAGTTGCCTCGAAAGAAATCGGTCTAAAACTCTTGTTACACTCCCTTTCTACTCACTGTATAGAACAACCATGAACTTTCATTGGCTGTTATTGCTGTTGGATGGCTTGACCAGGGGTTCTCTCTTCAGATTCAGGCTTACTGAGCCATTTTTATAAGATACACTTTATGTTGGACCCTTACATTTGCGGATCTAGTAGACTGGTTTGAGACTATACAGCAGTTGTCTCCCGATGATTTTCCACATTATTCTATTATCTGCACTCAAAAATGGGGATCTATGCTCATTTTTTTAATTTGATCTTGAATATAAATTGATTATTGCAAGACTCACACATGGAAGTCTCCTAGCAGAAGTAAGAACGGTACTTACGTCTTATAAAGTCAACCAATGTTATCAAAGGAAATTACACCAGCAATTTAAAAGGATATCACCAAATGCTGTTATTGTATTTTACTGTGTCCAAACGAGCGCTGTTTCAACTATTGGCTTCAGATTGCGACATTTAGTGACATCTTTTAAGTTGACGAGATTGGTCGATGGTATAATACATAAATAACTAGAAAACAGAACGCGGAATCCGGAAGGTGTGCTTATAAAAAATTTCCTTCTTGAGCCAAAGTTCCCATCAAATCTACTCGTAGGTAATCGGCTTACAATATTCTTCTTTGTTTAATATGGTGTATCTTTCAGTATTTTTTAGTAATTTTCGAGGAATTTGATGAAATAAACACGTTATTTTAATTTTGAGTACCTGGTGTGAATGAAAATGTATTAAAAAATATAAATCACAAAATCTAATGAATTATTTTGACTCTCAATGATGCATTTATAAATAACGTTTAAAACAAAATACTATTAAAAACTTAAAGAAAATTTTTTCAACGTATTAAAAACTGATTAATTCCCTTAAATTGAAATTACAATGATCATCTTAATTGAAAACAGTACGTATTGTCTCACTGAAGAAAGAAAAAAGTCTTAATTTAAAATATTACTCTACTAGCAATATTTTATGTTTTGTTCAGGAAAGTAAATTTCTCCTTGATTCATTTTAAAGATGTCATCACCAGCTTATTCATCATAATTAAAGAATAAAAATGTTTATATTTCCAATTATACTAGTGATTAAGATGCATGAGGTTGAGAGGAAAACTTTTAATTGAATTGCAGGATTTTTACTATGCTTATTTTCTAGGTAAGGAAAATAATCATTCAATCGATTTTACACTGGCCTTAATATCGATATATTAAAACCAGTTTTAAAGACATTTGAGTGTTTTCGCATTCGAAGTTATATTTTGAATAGGATATCTGAATTTAAAAGGAATTTATTTGAAATGAGTAAATATCTATGACCTTAGACATGGAGAACAATAAATTAAAAAATGTTCAATTCAGGTACAAGTTTTTTAGTCCAATAAGATGAAAGAATAACGAGGTCTAAGGAAAGTAAAAACTTATCTTGGCTTGATAGTGTCAAAGAGAGATGTTTGATTATATTTATAAAAGGGCAATTGAAAGGCATTATAATACACTTTCATTATTTTGAGGAGTAAAATGGAATTTCATCATGCCAAGTACGAGAGAAAATCAAGCAGTAAAGGGACTTTTGAAATTTCTCTTTCCAAGGTTTGGGAAAAGCACTTGTATTCAGCGCTGAAAGAGGAGTAGCCAGTTACACTTCTGTACACATGTCCCTCGTCTTCCCTCGCAGTCGTTGGGGTGTAGCAGACAGTTCAACAAGGCAACCTCATTGCTGATCTGTAACAAGGTGGAAAGGAGGGAAGTGATTCGCCTTTTGTTTGTGGAAGGGGTGATTCCAGCACATGCTACTTGCCATCTATTGGGGAAGTGGTCCCTATGTGTTTTTGTCTCAGGAAACCAGACGAGGATGTTGACACTACTCTTTTATTTTCACACTCGGTTGCTCAGGGAGTATGTCGGAACGCTTGCGATGGGCACCGTAATTCTGCACTCTCGCTCCTCTGATCTCCCCCACACACTCTGAAACTCTTAATTCGCGTTTCGCTTAATACACTTAATCACCACCGCGCGGCACCCACTGCGCATGCTCGAACATACCCTCCCCCCGGCCTTGCAATATTAATATTCAACAATAGCACAATACAGTTTCACAATTCACAACAAGTTTCACAAAAATTACACAATTGTTTTCAAAATTATTATATATATAAGGTACTATAAATTTTCAGTAAAACAAAGTTAAAATTACAATTGCACAATTTAAAGATAAACATATAATTTCTTAAATGGAAATTGACCTTAACTATTTATATCTATATGTAGAATACAAATCTTAGTTATAGGCCTCTTAAATTCTCCGGTCTTTGTTTTAATTCTGACTGTTCTCATTTACCATCAGAAGCATGATAGACCTCAACGACGCGCCCTAAAAGCAGT
Source organism: Trichonephila clavipes (assembly GCA_019973935.1). Lineage (NCBI taxonomy): Eukaryota > Metazoa > Arthropoda > Arachnida > Araneae > Nephilidae > Trichonephila > Trichonephila clavipes. Next base: position 158,075 of record BMAU01001169.1, read on the forward strand.
TGCAAACTGGTGTAAAATCCTCCTTTACAATTACCATTGTACCACACATTACATTGTCCTTCTAGATCATCCACTTTCCTCTCTGTTGGAGAGTATTCAGATAATCGGTACTCCATTTTTTCCAAACTACCTGAATTATTTTGTTGTTCTCTGCCAACGGCTTAATCTATTGTCACTAATATTAATTACTAGGGGCTCAAGAATAGAATTAACTGATCTACCAATCAAGAAATGCGCAGGCGTTAATACCTCAAATTTCTCAAAATCATTGGATATTGGTGTAAAAAAGGGGTCTGGAATTTAAAATTCCTTCTACCTGGATAATCACTGTTTCAAACTTCTCGTATGTGAGTCGGGATCTTCCCAGTGCTCGCTTGAGGTGATATTTCACTGACTTTATGCCCGCCTCCCAAAGACCTCCCATGTGTGGGCCCCTTGGTGGAATAAAATTCCATTCAATACCTTCCTCAGTGAAATATGCCGTCAGATTTTGATCTGGAAAGTTAAGGGTCTTATAAAATACCTTTAGTTGAGAATTCGCACCAACAAAATTTGTTGCATTATCCGTAAAAATTTGGAACATTTTCCTCGCCTAGACATGAATCTCTTAAGGGTCGCAATTATCGCATCCGAAGTCAAATCGGAAAGAATTTCTAAGTGAACGGCACGAGTCACAAAGCAAATGCAAACACAAACATTAATTTTATTCAAAACGCCCTTTCTCTGGTGCTTGTAAGTTACAAAATATGGACCTCCCAAATCTAGTCCAGTTATACTGAATGAAGGGGCCACATTTACTCTTTCATATGGAAGATTGCCCATTATTTGAGAAGAGGGAATTGGTTTACACTTGAAACACACCACACAAGTATGAACCGTTTTCCTAGCTAGGTTTCTACCTCCTAAAGCCCAAAATCTCAATCTTACTGCATTCAGCAGTCCTTGTGGATCAACGTGAAATAATTTCTTATGCAAAGTTATGAAATATATTTTACTCAATTTAGAATTTTTAGCCAGTATAGCTGGATGCTTTTGGCTGTAGGGTATGGAAGCTTTTTCCAGCCTTCCAATAATTTTCAGGATTCCTTTATCATCTTGAAATATGTTCAAAGATTTAAGACTACCTGACGGGTCACTTAAGTTAATGCCACTCTGGTCTTGCTTAATAAGCAAGGTTTCTGCATCATTTACCTCACTTGTAGTTAAAGGTCCCCTCTTTTTCACCTTAGGATCTGCAATTTTCAATAAATCTATAAATATAAGAAACAATATGTATTATTTTAAAATAATTATTAGAAAGGTCCATAAGATGGTTGAAAAAGTCAAAGTTCTTGGAATTTAGCAATGAAGTCTCCAGAGTTCTCTCAGACACCCTTAGTTCACAGTCAAAGTCATCTCTCTGGGTTGGTTCCGCAATGACAGTAGTTGAATAAGTACTCTGTAGAAGCTCAGGATAATGCCACCATAGAGAGTCGTCAAGAAGCTCCTCAGGAAGTAGTCCTCTAGATAACACATCTGCAGGATTCTGTTCTGATGCAATGTGATGCCACTGGTCACAGGAACTTAATTGATGAATCTTAGACACTCGATTAGCCACGAACGTCTTCAATTCTCTTGATTCTCGATGTATCCATGAAATCACAATAGTCGAAACCGACCAAAAATGCACAGCTGTAATCTGAAGATTCAATGCCTCCTTCACCTTCTTCATCAATTTAGCGGCAACAACTGCCCCACACAGTTCAAGTCTTGGAATGGAAATCTGCTTCAGAGGCGACACTCGGCTTTTACTCGTTACGAGACACACTTTGACTTCTCCAAGGGCAGATACAGACTTGAGATAAATGGATGAACCATACGCCTTTTCCGATGCATCGATAATTGCATGTTAATCAATGCTCTCCGCTCTGTGAATCACAATACAACGGTCAATAGAGATGTTATTCACGGCTTCCAAAGAGTCGATAAATCGACGCCACTCCTTTTCTTCTTGAAAATGAAGTTCATCACTCCATCCCAATTCCAGCAACCACAATCTTTGCATAAATATCTTTGCCCAAGTTATGATCGGTCCGAGGAGACCCAAAGGGTCAAAGATTCTTGGAAAGTAGACAAAAGCATTCTTTTGGTGAATGAAGTTGGCCTTTGTTGCTCTATTCTGAAAAGAAAACAGTCTAACTTAGGATTCCAAATTATTCCAAGTGATTTAGTCTCCTCAGACTCCAAAAAAGCATACTCTTGTAGATTGGAAGTTATCTCGGGTAAATTTCCACACCACTTATGAAGATGCATCCCTGCGGTCTTGGACATTTCTATTAATTGATGCTGCAATTCGATTACCTCTTCTATACTCTTGGATTCCGATAGTATGTCATCCATGTAGCAGTCACTCAGCACCACAGGAGCTGCTAAAGGAAAATTATTAGCTTCATCCATCGCTAACTGTTTCAAAGTTCTCGTGGCTAGATAAGGTGCGCTAACTGTGTCGTAGGTTACTGTAGTTAACTCGTACGTTTTTATTGGTTCTCCTATGCCTTTCTTCCACAGAACTCTTTGCAAACACGTTTGCTCCGGATGTATGTTTATCATGCGAAACATTTTCTCTATATCCATAGTAAAGGCATACTTGTGCTTTCGGTAGCGAACCATAATGGAAAAGAGGTCTTCTTGGACCAGTCCGCCATTAAATTGAATTGAATTTACGAGATTTCCACTCGTTGAAGGACTTGATGCATTAAAAACAGTTCTCAGTTTAGTTGTAGACTTTTCGGGGCGATAAACACCATGGTGTGGCATGTAAAATTAAACTCCAGATCCATCTGCCTTGATTTCCCTCATGTGGCCAAAATCGTCATATTCCTGTAAAAATTTCTCATACAGGGACAAATATTCGTTATCTCTACTTAGTCGTTTCCACAAGGATTTTAATCTCTGAATCGCGGTTTGTCTGGATTCACAAAGACATGAAGGATCTTCTTTTAATGGTATAGCCACCGTATATCTCCCCTGGTCATCTCTCGAATAAGTGTTTTTAAAATGCTCTTCACAAATATCTAATTCACTGGTTTTAACAGAATCGATTTCTACATTTTCGATTTCCCAAAACTTCTTAATTGAATGCTCTAGATTATTCACAGCCTGAATAAACCCACAATGTTCTTTTCCCTTCACCTCTGAAGAAGTAGATCCGGAATCGACAAATCCGAAAACAGTGTTTTGAAAAATAACATTTGAACCCCCTCCGTCTTGAACTGTCCGTGTAACATTGATTCATAAAATACTTCTGCACCTAATAGCATTTGCACGCGCTCTGGAATATTGAAATTTTTGTCAGCTAATTTAAGATTGGGAATATTATTCAGATTAAAATCGATTTTCGTTGTTGGAACAAGATCTTCCGTTATTGTTGGTACCAAAAAAAAGTCTAATGTTTTAATTTAACTCCCTTCTTTATTGCTAATAAATACTGAAACACGCGAGTCTATTGGAATTACTTTTTTGCTTAGTCCTGAAACCGAAACATAAGTTTTGTATTTTTTCAATCCAATCAAATCGCATAAGCTCCTCGTTAAAAAGTTAAAAGTACTTCCACTGCTTAGAATTGCTTTGACTGGGAATAAACCATTTTCACATTTTATATAACAAATTGCTGAGCTTAGCAAAACACATTTTTTTCTGTTTATACTCGTTGCGGTTAATAAGTTACGCATTTCTACTCGCGATTCGAAGACTGGGGCTGATGTGTTAAGAGGTTCAAAGGTGGAATTCGTTACTTCCTGGTTTTTTGTATAATGTATCGTTTTATGATGTCTCTTTTGACACTCAGAGCAAACAAATCTCGATTTACAGTCTTTCGCTCTATGAGATGTAGAAAGGCAATTAAAGCAAAGGTTATTAGTTTTAATCAGATCAATTCTCTTATTTATGAGAAGTTTTAAATACACTGCACACTTATATAATGGATGCGATTCAGTGCAACAAATACATTTAGAATCTTTAATCTCACTAAAAAATACCCTTGACGCGTTTTTCACTGGATTATTTCTAGGAAGGACATTCTGCAAAGGTTTGAAGCTTTTCCCCCGAGAAGTGTTATACAAGTCTATCTATTTGGCAAGCTCTAGTTGGCGAAACCAATCATTTCCTGCTCGAACGGAAATGTGTGACGCTACGTCTTTTTCAAGCGAACTGAAAATTTTGTCGGACACAATAAGATCGTTCAAGTTGTCAAAATCAGAGACTTTCCTTAATTTTAAGTAATACTGCCAATTTGTAATTAAGCGAGAAGTATATTGAATAAATGTTTCATTTGGATGAAGCGTAGCTTTTTAAAATTGTTCAAGGAATTGATTTGCACTTGGCTCATATTCTCTTAGGATTATTGATTTTAGTTGTTCATAATTGTTAAGCTCGTCATCTTTAACATATGTTAACACATTTGAAGCTTTTTCTCCCAACAAATTTAATAAAATCTCCGACTTGAATTTCTCGGGCACATTTTTTGATACAAAGGCTCTTTCTAACGAAGCGAAAAAGAATGCCCAACCTTCAGGTCTATTAGGCACCTTCACCGTTAAGATTCGAACACATTTCACCAACGCATCCAGCGTGTTACAACCCTCACCTGTTCTCTCGTTATCTGAATTAACTCTAACATTTAAACGAGCTAGTTCAAGCTCAAGCTCCTTTTCTCATAACCTATTTTCCGCTTCTTTTTTACGGTGTTCCTCTATTCGCTTACGGTCCTCGATCGTATATTGAATTAATTCTTTAACAAATTCAACATCCTCTTTAAAATATTTATTTTCTTTAATAAATTCAGTTAAATCAACGATAGTTACTTTTTCAGCAACAGTTTCACCAAGTTCAAGAGCTACGATCCGAAGATCTTCCTTACGGCAGTTCTTAAACATTTTTCTAAAATTAATTTAGTCCTCAATTTATAATAATAAAAACACAAAAAAGACCACTACTCACGTCACCTTGAATAGCTCACTTTTCCGGCTCGGCTTGACGGACCATATTGGGAATGTGGTCCCTATGTGTTTTTGTCTCAGGAAACCAGACGAAGATGTTGACACAACTCTTTTATTTTCACACTCGGTTGCTCAGGGAGTATGTCGGAACGCTTGCGATGGGCACCATAATTCCGCGCTCTCGCTCGTCTGATCTCCCACACGCACTCTGAAACTCTTAATTCGCGTTTCGCTTAATACATTTAATCACCGCCGCACGGCGCCCACTGCGCATGCTCGAACACCATTCCTTCTATCACTATACCCTCAACGATTGGCGCATCGGCCTCAGTGGTAGATGTTGATGAACTGCCCATTTTTTTGTCGAAACGTAAACAAATTATTCCATGTTTGAATTGTTCTGTCCAATCATACTGCACTTGCATGTCAATAATTTCCACAGTTTTTTCACATATACTACAAACTAAAAACGAATCATCGTCTTCCTTTCCTTCTTGGTGCAGATTGACAATGGACCTGATCCGTTGAACGGTCTGCTATACTACAACGACTACGAGAGAAAACGAATGACTCGTTGTGTAGAAGTATTGTTGACTGCTCCTCATTTAGCGTTGGGTACTTCAGGTATTGTGAAACCTTGAACAAAAAATTATAAAATTCCCTTTACTTTTTGACTTTCCCTCATAAATATGAGTTAACAGCAAATTATTTATGTAAATTTTCATGCTTTTATAAGTACCCAGCTAGAATTTACTTACTTTCTGTATGTTTTTTCCATGAAAATGCTATATTTTTTATCCGTTTCTGAAAATATATGTGTATGAAAATAAATGTTAACTTATTTTATAAGACGAAATAAATTTTGCTGCCAATTTATTTTATTTAATTCCAGCAAAATTGCAAATCATTGATAACCGACCAAGTTGAAAAGGTGTTCCTTAGGTGTTAAGTGTTACGGACCATTATAAGAAAAAAGAAAAATTAGTATCAAGAAAGAAAAAAAGAAGATATAACACTGCAGATTATTAAGTTGTTCTTCTAATATTTACTTTAATCTAAATAATAAAATTATTTATAAATGTATATTTTGAAGAAGGAAACTGTAACAATAATCCGTGCACGAAAAATGGGCTAACTCTAAGACAATTCTTTAACATTTTTTCATATTTGTAATATTTATGCAATAAGCCTTCTATAGTGTAATAAACTGCATTTTTCAAGATAGCTTAAATGCTTATAAAATATTTTTTTCTTAAAATATTTTTATCATGTGGTTTGTTACACTACAAATATATCAAGAAGTTTATCAATGAACTTAAAATTACATTATGTCTAACGTATTTTGATGTATGCTGTTTTTCTTAACAATGAAAATTTTGCTAAAATTAAGAAAAAGTAAAATTTCTATTTTAAAACAAACATGATACATTTTATTTATTTAATAATTATGACTCCTTAAACATGTCACGCTCTTAAAAATTTTAAAATCCTTCTGAAAATTAATTTTTGAAAAAGTGGTCTCGGAATTTAGTCAGATACTTCAAAATGTATGATATTTCTATTGTAATTCAAATGATAATAAATTCCATACTCCAAATACATTCAAAATTTATCAAAGAAAAATAGGTTGGTATTTTTACTTTAGAACCTCAGTTAAAAAAATTGTATTGAATAAAAGTCAAATTTAATTATAATGCTTAAAATTGCTTCCTCAGATGGAAATATTTTATTTTTATATACAAAAGAATACATGCTCCAATTAGAAAATCCCATTTACATTTGAATGTGTGGTAAAATGAAACAAGTATTGTTTACATGCAAAAAAATAATTTATAATAGTAGATTTGAAATTTGTTTCATTTACAGTATTAATTGTACAAAAACTCAAACACATCCATTCCCATCTTCCCTTCGAATGATAATAAAGTAATTCAAGCTTCAGAAGAAAAGATTACATGATTACATAATTGAAAAACAAATACATCCAAAGCTGTTTAATAAGCAATTATGTAATTAGATTGCTAATATAGTGGCTCAGTTGTAATTATGTTGCATTCGTTTAATCTGTAACTAATACTTCATTTATTCATTTAATAACTATTAGGCAATTTTATTGAATATAATAAGATAATTTTCATCTAATGAGTTTAAATATTTTTTTTTCTTTTTCATAAGCGGCATAAACAAAAATGATCAAATGACTGTTTAATGATACTTACGCTTTTGAATCGGAATGGTTCTCTACGCATACGCAAACATAAAGATTCTAAATATATAAATATATCAAATTTCACTCAAATCAAACAGTTAGGTTTTCTTTGTATAATTGAGATAATTATTTGCCTCTAAATTTGGATGTAATATAGATGTGTTATACTGTATAAATATATATATATTTCATTTCCAGTAGATAAAAAAAGAGAAAAAAAGGAAATTATTTCTTTTTTTTCTGAATAAAAGTATAGTGAAATGCGTTTATTCCAAAAACACGTAAGACGAAATATCGGTTAACATGAAATAATAAAACAGTCACAACCAACTATTATGAATTTCATTCATTTTTTTTGTTTACATGAAACTGTATCAACTATTGTTTTATCGGGAGAATTCATTACAGTAGATCAGGGGCTTTTACCCCTGTGCCCGCGGGCGCCAATGAACCCGCGCTATATACTACAACTTTATATTAATTTATCAGTATCAACCGTGGCCAAACCGAAACTCAAGTAAATCAACAATTTGATCTCAACTTAAGGTATCCAACTATGTTCGGAACCGTCATTTTAAAAAAGCGCATGAAGGGTAATTTTCATGGTATTTAGTGTGACTCCGATTAGAATACATGCATAAAATTGTTTTAAGGACATTTTGACAAAAAAAAATTATTTAAATATAATATTTCGGCAAAATATTAACTTAGAATATTCTTTTTTTCTAAATGTTCTCCTTTTGTGAAAAATGGTTCTATTTTAATAATATTTTGCCTGTATATAGCTCAAAACTCTCTACAGAGGCTCAACTAGAATTTTTGAAAAAAGTCACGTTATTTTCAGAGTTACCACTAATTGAAAAAAATATTGGCGTTTTTTTCTTAAAATTGCTGCCCTGTGTTGTCGTAAAATATGAATAAACCCACTTTTAAGTTATATATTTCAAAAATTCTAGTTGAGCCTCCGAACACAGGTTTGAGCTATATACAGGCAAAATATTATTATAATAGAAGCATTATTCATAAAAGGAGAACATTTGGAGAAAAAAATATTATTCTAAGTTAATTTTTTGCCAAAATATTGTGTTTAAATAATTTTTTTTTTGTCAAAATGTCCTTAAAACAATTTTATACATATTTTCTAATCAGAGTGACATTAAATAGCATGAAAATTATCCATTTATACTTTTTTAATATCACGGTTCCGAACGTAGTCGTATACCTTAACAATAGCAATCTCGAAGATACTGTAAAATTGGGAATATCTCCTTATATGTCTGACTTTAAAATATCAGTAGATAATATGCGATGCAAAAATCGCATTAAACGTCACTGCTTTGAAGTTTTTTTCTGTCTTTTTTGCTAAGGATATTGTTTATGACGCTTACGATTGCAATAAAATTTAGAAATAGAAAGATTCGTAATACTTCCTTGAACTGTCCCCGCCAGCAGTTTCCTGCTTTTAAGAAGTGCCCAGACGGAGAATAAGGTTAAAAACCAGCATTTGATAATGTGTTTTCAGCCGTAAATAAGGCAAACAAAGACAATTTGAAGTTTTTCAAAACTCAAAAGATATCATTGATACAGATTCCCCAGACGAAAATTAAATGGATAACGCAGCTCCTGTTTCCACGTCATCCAAAATGAGAATCATCATGTCGTGAAATGTATGTGCTGTTGTTTAGACGCACATTTTAATATTGAAATGAATTACAAAATGGATGACATGGAACAATTTGATGCTAAAAAGAGACAATACACAAGGGAAAATATCAGATTATTTTCCTAAAATTAAATAAATGTTTGTTTTTCAAAAACTTCAAAACTTTGTATTAAATTTCAAGAAGATGTTGTAAAAGTGTTTGTTTCATTGATTTTTATTAAATGGATGCGGCGAATTTTGAGAAAATTTATGGTTGCGTAAAAGTTCATGATTTTGAAAAAATAATTTATTTATATCACATCGTATATACGAGGGCTGTTCAATAAGTAATAGGATTAAGATTATATAAAAAAACAGAATACCTTTAATCGTTATCATTTACATGTTTTTTTTTCCAAAATAACTTCCGTGGCACGTAATGCATTTATTCCAAAGTTCTGTCCATTTCTTAAAAACATGTAAAAGTCCATTTTGTGAGACCTGTTTCAAAACCGCCTCCAAAACCTTTAAATGTGTTTTTTTCTTGCAAAACGTTTGCCTCGAAATGGTTTCTTGAGGTAACAGCCATAAATTGTATGGAGGGAGATCAGGACTGTATGAAAGGGTGAGTAAAATTTTAATGTTGTTCTGCTGCGAAACATCCAGTACGCAACGAGAAATATGTGGTCGGGGATTGCCAGGGTGCAATAGGAAGCCATTTCGAAGCAATTGACGTTTTCTTTCAATGTGCTGCACCATTGTTCGCATGAAATTTGTGTTGTACAAGTCGTTTACGGTAGTACTGGGTTCAAACGAGTGTTGATACACAATTCCTTCATAACAAAAAAAAATATGTTCATAACTTTACTAGCCAATTTCACAGTTTTTACTTTCTAGGGAGTAGCTGAAGATGGTTGTTTCCATTCACTGCTTTGTAGTTTTATGGTAGGATCATAGTAATACAACCAAGCTTTGTCTGCTGTGATAAAGCGTTTTAAGATATCTTTGCCTTCTTGTTCCAGTCTTTAATCATATCGTATCATATCAAAGGTCTCCGATGCTGATTTTTGCAGACTTTTGCTTTCATTTCGACAACTGGCGGCGTCTCGTAGGCCCCCACAAACACGTTTCAGTTCAATCACGTGATACTCAAGAATGCGAGTCTGTACACGTCATCTATCGATAGCTTTTGTTAATACAGGCAGCAAACATTTTATGACACAGCAATTAGCATTCCGAATAGTGGTGTTTCGGCAGTAACATTAGTCTTATTACTTATTGAACAACCTACGCATATTTACAATGAAGTTTCTTAAAGTATTGTTTTTTTCATTGCAGTTCAGAATATGATATTTCTGAGGAATGAGGCAACGTACTGTTTTCTTGATTGTTTTCCAATTGACTCTCGTTCCACTCCAGGGTCTTGGAAGAGGGGCGATTTCTTTCTGACATCTCAGTTTTCATCCGGCTCTTGGGGGGAGTGGAGTTTCACACGATTAAAGCTTCTGGGGCACTGACAGAAGACAAGAACCCTCAATATTTAGGGATGCACGTGTGCAATAGAGGGTGGTTATCTTATCCACACAAAAAAGTCTATTTTTCAGACGTGTTATGCGAAAACGTCCCAATGCATATATACATATATATCTAAATAAAATTATTCTTTTTTAGTTTTGCGATATCCCATAACACTAAGTTCTTTTAACGCGAAAAAAGGTTTCAGTCCCCTCTATTTCGTGTTAAACGATTTTCACTGTATATAGACATGCAAATATTTACTTTTAAATCTCCAGTTACCGTTTATCAACATTTAATTTCTTATTATACTTACTTATTTTTGATTAGGTGTAGAAAACTGTTTTCATGAAATCAGAACATACATGCGCTTGCGTTTTAAACACTTTTTTCGTGATGCTGTAACTTAGTGCCTATATAATGTATTTTATTTCACATGCCGAAAATAAGAGAGAAATTACTTTTATAGGTTTCTTTCTTTTTTTTATAACTACAGGAATATCACCAATGTGTATAAATTTTCTTGTATACGTTAAAACAAATGGAAATATATTATTTTTTTAAATATAATATTTTTAATTTATTTATCATAATACAATACAGGAAGAAAGGGACTTATCCAGTAACACGCACACTAATCAGAATATTTCCTAAATTACTAGTCCTACAAGCTTGAAATTCAGGTGTTTTTTTTAACCGAGTGGAGGTTCTTTAAGAAAATGGTTTTGCAAAAACTCCCCTTCAAGAGGATTTTAGGGGGGGGGCGTTATGGTTGAAACTATGTTTGTTTAAACAATAAGACAAATAGCTTTGTTTTTTAAATGAATAGATATCCTCCAAGGATGGGTTTTGTGGAAATAAGCTCTCAAAGGATTTGCAGAGACGTTGCAGACAAAAATTCCGGTATTCAAACAATAAGACCTACAGCCTTAAAATTTTGTGCAAACATCTTTCCTCTACTAAGAGAACCAAGGCTTTCTTCAGCTTCAAGTAATCTATTTTTTAGTTTTTATCTTAAAAAAAGGGGATTCAATGATGATTTCGAAAATGTATAGGTTTAAAGCTAAAAAACCAAATAATTGCAGTTTTAAAATGTAAACAACAGCTACTTCGGTTACAACAAATCTCTTGTATCTGGAGAAAAGTACATCAACAAACATTCCCTCCCAGAACCAGTTCTTGTTAAGATTAAAACAAACATTATTACAAACATAAACATAATTTTTAAAAAATATATTTAGAGACTTAGAAAGAGACCCTTAGCTGCAAAAGAACTTTTACTAAAATGTTTGCATGAGCATACCCAGAATCCAAACGAATGCTTCATTAACTGTGTATAGAATCAAGTTCCAAAAAACACAATTGAGACACAAAATAATAGTAAATTGGTCTAATGGACGTATGGATATGATTTAATGAAGATTGCACATGTGTAAGAACAAAAGTGTTAAGAGAACTAAAAATAAATCCATGGATTAACGCCTGTAAAAGCCTTCGAAAAATTGATGAAGTGAATTTGTTAAATTGAATTTGTGAAGCCGAGATGAGAGAGACGATTAAAATAGCCAACAAAGAGGCCAGGACTCTTGAAAGACAAAATAAAAGGAAGAAGAATGCTTTAGAAGAGTTCATGCAAGATGGATACAAATCTGGAATGTTTTACATATCAAATTTTAGTGAGCTATACCAGTGCTTCTCAAACTTTCAATAGTGGCAACCCAATTTTTTCAATCATAATTTTTATCGCTTCCCCCTTATATAATAATAATAATGTACTTTGACGCTAAAGCTATGATATGACCTTAATTATAAACCGTACAAATTAATAAGATAAGTATTAAATTTTTTATATATGTTACTCTTAAGTAATATATATTTTAAGTAAATTACTTTTAAGTAATAGGTCAATTATGTTATTTTTCTTTCTCTTGTCGGAAGTAAGGCACACTACCACACTCTAATTTTTAACTTGAAACAGATTGAGAAATGATATTTCATTAAAGATTTATTTCCTTTATCATCCATTTCTAAAAGTACAAATGTCATTAAAAAATAGTCTAATCTATGTTGTTCTTTATCATATCCATTACATCTGGCATTCTCGCGAACGTTCACGTGAGTCTAGGCAACCTAACGGACGTCTGCACAAAACATGTAAAAATGCTGTATCTCGTACAATTCCAGTCAGTCTTGGCCTTATCGATTAGCTACCGAATCTCTCTTGAATGTACATTTCGTAATTCACGCGTTAATTGTAATTCACGGTATTAAGTATTTACGGCAGGGGATTAAAACAAAATATCGTAGATATATTTTTAAATCGCAGTGAGCATTCGACGATAACAAATTATCAACAAGTACACACACGAGGGCAAATTGATAGCAAGTTACGAATGGGTTAGGGATCCAGTCCAATATACTTCAGAAGGGCTTTCAACTGCCGAAAATGTGATCTTCATAGATTTCCCATCGAATGACGAAATAAAAGGGCGATTTTGTAATAAATCACTCTTTGAATTCTGGTTAGAGGTGGATGCTGAATTTTCTGCACTGAAAACAAAAGCATTTCGTATACTATTACCATTTTCAACATCATACCTTTGTGAATCCGGATTTTCTGCGATGGATACTTTGAAAAAATATAGATCTGAGCTAAATATCAAAAAATAACTCAGAGTATCAATTTCTAATATTTAGCCTTCCTTTGAAAAACTTTGCTCTGCAAGACAAGCCCATGGAAGTCACTAATAATTATTAAATTTTTCTTATACACTGGCTGAAGAACCCACTCTTAACACAAGTTTATTTTTTTTTCAAAACAATGATAATACATTATTCTTGATATAATAACTTAATTGTAAGGAGAGTAAAACGAAGTGCATGACATCGCACTTCGTTTTGTAATGTAAATTGATTTATTGAAATGAAGGCTCATATTATAAATGGTTTTGAACGAACTGTAATTTTAAGCCTCGCAGAATTAGCATTTAGAATAAATGTTGAGTAACAGAAAATGAATATAAAATTTCAATGAATTACAATTGTGTTATTTTTAATATTTAAAGAAAGAAAACTTCAAAAAGTTTTAAGCTGGGATCAGGTGTGCACTCGGTTCTAATGTTAATGGTCCACCTGGTCAGAAACACGGCGCGTTGACCAGCCTGCAGTTTTCATCCCGATGATCAGACCTGTTTCAAACGCGCTTAACAGTGAGAAATGTCTTCTAGCACGTTTATCTGGCATGTTTCGCTTACCAAAGTCTTCCTACAATCGGCGGGTAATCGTCACGTTTATGAATCTTAGAATTTGCGCTGGCTTATATAGCACCCTCTTCCTCATTGTGGCGCCACCTCGGCGTGTATAAGCGTGCGTATTAGCACAAAACTTCGATCATTTGCATATAACATTACGCTGTACTTATTTGCAAAGTTTCGCGATTGTACTTAGCTTCCTTCTTGGGTCGCTATTTTCAATGTTCCTGAGTATATATATATAACTAGATCATTTAAATAAAGATACGGGTTTGTAACTATAAAAATATATTTTAGGGTTTTATATGTTATAAAGGAAAAATACAAGTACTTAATCAACACAATGTACACGAAAGCACCTTTTGAAGTATACTTTTTCTAATCCTTTTATATCTAAAAATATTGAGCACATTTAAAAAATTTATGTCATAAATCAGGGGTGTCTAACCCAAACGACCTTGTGGACATCTTCGGAAAAACATTATAAACCCGCGGGTCGCACATAGAAATATGTGCATTTATATAAAAAAAAAAAAAACATTTATTGGAGTGGAATTTAAAACAAAATGAATTATTCCTATGATTTTCATTATTTTTCATGTATACAGACATAGATAATATAATAATATTTATATAATATAATAATAAAATGATAAAATAATGTTTAAAATATTACAGTTGCCTTCTTGAAAATTGCGGAGTTCCTTTTAAATTGATCTTTCGTTACTCATTCTTGAAATTTGATTGTACTGTCTTTCTCAAACGATTAAGTATACACTGCCTTTTATCTTAAACATCCTGAATATTTTTTTTAAACTTTAAAAAACATATCTGACTGCCTCTTGCTTTTTGGACACTCCAAACAGAAAAGGAGGAGGAGAAATGAAAGTCGCACAGAGAGAAAATCATGTACCATTCATAGTAAAGGATATGCGTAATGCACAATTCGGAATTTATTAAAAAAAAGTAATTTATTATATGGTAAAATCACAAACGTAACTATTTGATAAAATTTAAATATATTTTAATCTAAAGGACGTTTCTATTATAAAAATGATTCATTTTAAAACAATACCAGGCAAATTCACGTATATATATATATATATATATATATATATATATATAAATTGCCCGATAAATAAAGTTCAAAATAAAAAAAAAATTTAAAAAACTGAAATTTATCTTTTTTAAAAAAGAGTCGGTGGGCAGCAACTTACGTACTGGCGGGCCGCGTGTTCGACACCCCGGTCATAGAATATTAAGAAAAGTAAATAGATTGTGTGACACGGTTTTTTTGGGTGGGAGACTTTGTTTTTGAAAATCTGTTCCATCAAAAATCAAAATTGTGCTCGTTTTGCGTTATCGAGAATGTTCCGTTCCCCTTAAGTAGATATCGCTGTTTACTTAAATAGTAGTTACACTTGCAAAACGTCTAATCATCTCTATAGAAAGCAATTTTCAAACTAAAAAAAATATTTTCTCCAAGAAAATTATCAGAAGACTCAAACAGAACATTTACGCATATACTTGTATCAATTATTATTATTTATTTATTTTACGTATAGTGTTAATATTGATGAATATATATATATATATATATATATATATATATATATATATATATATATATATATATATATATATGTCCAATGACGTTTAGGAAAGTCTTCGGTAGTTCAATAGTCATAATTGTAAATGACATGCAGCTTCATACTTTTCTTCTTCATCATAACCGAAACAAAAGAAATCAAACTAAAATAATTCGTTTTTAATGCATTAATTTCAAAAATAAAAATTTTTCATTTCTAATACTCTTTACATCTGACACACTGTATTTTTGACGTAAAATGTCAAATACTTAACACTTTTTATACGAAACAGTTTTATTTAATTACCAGAAGGGACATTTTAAATTGTTATTTAATTAATCTGACTAAATTAATTTTTCCCTAAGCCTGTCAAGAAAAAATGCTTTTTTTTTAAAATAAATATTCAACCATCAACCCAAATCTATTTGGGATAACAACTCAGATTAATCAAAGAAAATTTCTTACAAACTATTATTTGATTAAAGTCATTCCATTAGTGAAATCATTCCACAGTATGGTGCTGGCAATTTAGCTAACCAAGCAAGAAGGAAATTTATCTTTTCATTTTGAAAGAGCTCCTGTCATTATTTAGCTACTTTCTGACAAAAATACTACTTTTGATTTGATTAAAACAATAATAATTCCTTAATCATTATTAAAAAAAAGAAAGTAATAATCTGGAACCATTTTCTTTAGGAATGCAGTTCATAGTACATTATTTCTAAGAAAAGAACTAGAATTGGAATAATTTTTACGACTCTTTAAATGACAAAGAGATGAAATGAATATATTGTTGCAAATTTGCTTGAATGAAAAACTGCACAAAAAACTACAATCAAATGAACAACAAAAAGTTTATTAATAGACGAGGAAACTTTGTGTACGACATGAAGACAAATTCACATATATACAAGAAAAATTAAAACAGATGTTTTTCATCCAGTAATAAACACACTCGATATAAACAAGCTCTACAGCAAGGGTGTCAAACTCAATGGCGAATGTGAGCCAAACAAATAAGATTTAACTTTAAGTGAGCTGCAAAAGAAAAGAAAGAAATCAATATTCATAGAAAATTAAGTTTATTTCGAATGATACATTGTAATAAACATGAGTAAAAGAACAAGAAACATTTAGTGTTTACGTCCTAACACTTGACATATCTTCTATGCTACTATCAGTCCTTCTCAAACTGTGGGGTGCGTCTCCATTAGGGAGAGCATGCTAACTTTACCAAAGGGCGCGTGCATGTTAAGAAGTCGAAAGCAAAAGATTATTTAAAAAAATATTATTCATTTATTGAAAGTAAAGAAACAAAATATATTCTAACATAATAAAATATAAAATAAACATTTGCACTTATATAATGCACTTATAAATGTACTAGTACTGCACAATGTATTTGATAAATAATTTAAAAATAAAAGTCAAGGACACACACACACAAGTTTAATATTTACCAATGATCCCATGGGGCTAGTAATATATAAAATTATATACAAAAATTAACACTTACCTAGTTAATTTGTACACACAGTGTATAATTCAGTTATTGGTAGGAAGTTTTTCACTGCAAAACCCTTTTTTAACAATCACCGTACCACTGAGGCGAAAACAACATGCATGGTGTGTTTCGATATGAATGTATCATAAAATCCCGCGTATAACGGGCACCACTGTATGACGCACACCTACAGTTTCAAGCTGCAATTTTTAGTTTGAGGAATATTCGCCGTATGACGCGTACCTCCTTTTTTGCGAAGGAACCTGAAATGTATGTGAGCAATGCCACATGTAAGCCATTTTTCTAGGTATTATTCCAAGCTTTAGAAAAAATAGCATACTTTAAGGGGACTTGGAACCTTTGAGCAAACTTCTTTATTTACGTATTCAAAAAATTATATTTTAACATTTTGTACAATGTTTCTATTCAAGAAAATGTTACCAGATGAAAATTTTCATATATTATTCACACAATTTTAAAAATTTAAATTTTTGGAAGAAAATTGGGAAAATTTTAAAATCCTACTCCTTTTGTAAAAATTAATTTTTTGACCCGAATTTTTTTTATAATATTCTTATGGATGTTCTC
The DNA here is from genome assembly GCA_019973935.1 of Trichonephila clavipes. Classification (NCBI taxonomy): domain Eukaryota; kingdom Metazoa; phylum Arthropoda; class Arachnida; order Araneae; family Nephilidae; genus Trichonephila; species Trichonephila clavipes. The sequence goes on from BMAU01001169.1 coordinate 175,349, forward strand.
AACAACTTTAGGGATCAATTTTAGAATAACTTCATTCGTTTTCGAGAAAAAAAATAAAATGTTGATATACAGGCTAAAAATCAACGAAAAAGCCAACATGTCTTACATTTTATTTTTTTTAAAAGTATTCAGTTTATAGCAAAACGGATCCCTAATTTTATTACATGCTTTATTTTTAACACGCAGGAAAAAAATTGAAGTGATTGGTAAATAATTGTCGAAGAAGTAGCATTTTGAATGCACTAAGGTTTCGAAAAACACAAACTGAGAAAAACCACTTTAAAATTTATAATTCTGAAAAAATAATTATTATAAGCTTAATTAAACTTAAAATACCACTTTAAGATATTAGTTATACGTTTTTCTTTAAAATAATTGCACTTTCATATGTTTTCAACCCACACATTTTTATAAATGATCAACTTTTAGAGAGTACTAATTGCACAAGAAAACTCAAGAAAAACTTTAAAAAAATTTTTTTTTTCTGTCAAGACAGAAATTTTAGCTGTTTTTCTTTTTATAATATTAAAGTATTACATTTGTATGAAAAATATATCAGGAATAAGAACTGGAATTATGAAATTATTAATATAAAATGCCTTAATTTAAAAATTTTACATGCACACATTTCACAAGGAAGAAAAATTACATTATTGTATTGCCTCGGAAATATTCTGCTTTTAATACTACACATTCTTTTTTATAGTTATTATTTATATTTATAAAATAGATTTTTTTATCATAACGCATTTTTTAGCTTTTTTTTCTAAAAAGGGTGTGGCTTAATTGCCTAATTTGTTTTCAAATGAAGTTTTATTCAACTTCTAACTTTCCGACATGCACAAGTGATATATCAATCGAAAGATAATAATGCAAAGAATAAGATTAAATGAAAATAAAAAACGACAGGTTTGTGATTTTTAGGGTACCAAGTCCCCTTAAGAACTACATACGCTTAACGTTTTTTTAATTTTAAAAATTCTCATTCTTATACCCAGTGTATAACGCGCCCCCTTGAAATTCGAACTTATTTTTGGTGTCAAAAGCGCGCGTTATACGCCGAATTTTACGGTAAATAAATTCTAACATGTTGACGAATTCCATACGTGTCGCTTTAGTAGTTGCTTATTTAAAGATATAAAGTAGTTTTCATAAATGTTCCTGAGAATCAAAATGCTAGAGACCTTAGTTGTGTATTTAATCTTTAAAAGATTTCTCTCTCCCCCCACCTTCCGCCTACATTTTCTTCCTTCCCTTATAAAAATTAAAAATCTGTTTTATGTCAATTCATTTTACAATTTTTCTCTTTATGTGCAAGTTTAAAAGGAGTAAGACTTTTTTTTTACCTGGAACATTTTTATTTGCAGCACTGCTAGAGATTTCTATTTTTAATTTCTTTTAAGATGACTATTTCCTTCCGTATTCGTACATTATTCATGTTAGTTCCTTGTATATATTAAGTTTTCTCAAAGTCAGGTGGAAACAGCATTTATTATTTCCAGTTCAAATTAAATTAAATGTCTAATAAATTCTCAAATGGCGTGGTATAGATACACTCAGGAACATTGAAAATAGCGACCCAAGAATGAAGCTAAGTACAATCGCGAAACTTTGCAAATAAGTACAGCGTAATGTGATATGCAAATGATCCAAGTTTTGTGCCAATACACATGTTCATACACGCCGAGGTGGCGCTACAATGAGGAAGAGGGTGCTATATAAGCCAGTGCAAATTCGAAGATTCATAAACTTCACGATTACCCGCCTATTGTAGGAAGATTTTGGTAAGCGAAACATGCCAGGTAACCGTACCAGAAGACATTTCTCACAGTTAAGCGAGTTTGAGAGAGACCTGATCATCGGGATGAAAACTGCAGGCTGGTCGACGCGCAATGTCGCTGGCCAGGAGGATTGTTTGGAGTGTGCCGTTAGAAATTGTTGGGAGCAGTGGACACGAGAAGATACCCACGCGTGGAAAACCGGGTGTGGAGCGACCAGGAATACCACGAGGAGAGAGAATCGAAGGATCGTGCGGCAAGCACTTGTGGACCCCACAATGACTCGTTCAACGATACGAGCCGACGTAGGCGTAGCAATTGTTCCACAAACAATTTCCAGACACTTTTCAGAAGCAAATCTTAAATTCAAGCGCCCTTTCCGTGCACTCCCTTTGACACCGGAACATCGGCAACTGCGTCTACAGGGGTGCCAAGCCAGATCAATGTGGAATGTCACAGATCGGCAAAAGGTTGTGTTTAGTGATGAATCCCGGTTTGTTTTGGGAACAGATGATAACTGTGTACGGGTGTGGAGGCGCCCTGGTGAGCGGTACAATCCCCCCACACTTTTCTACGCCACACTGCCCACACAGTTGGTGTAATGGTCTGGGGGTCATAGCCTAAGATAGCCGGTCCACTTTAATTGTAATGCGTGGAACCTTAAAGGGCTGACGTTTCCTAAATGGTCTCCCAGGGGCAATTTTCCAGCAAGATAATGCTCGTCCGCATATAGCAGCAAGAGTTGCTCAAGACTTCTTACGTCATTTTCAGACTCTTCCATGGCCAGCCCGCTCCCCCGATTTGTCTCCTGTAGAGCTTCTGTGAGATCCGCTAAAACGGCAGATGCTATCGTGTCACTTTGTACATGATTTAGAGTTGGCTGTTCAAGATTTGTGGGCCCATCTGCCTCAAAACAACATAAGATGTCTAATCAACTCAATGCCGGACAGTGTGGTGGCATGTATTGCAGCTGGAAGTGGTCCAACGCGCTATTGAAGCTTCCCAGTGTTTGTGTCATTGCACATCCTGTATTCGTTCAATTGTCTTGTTTTTCAGATCAAGTAAATCTCTCATCTCTGTCATTATGTGTATTAAATTTCATTTCAATCCGATGCTTTCTTCTTGGGTCGCTATTTTAAATGTTCCTGAGTGTATTTTCTGAGGAATGTTTAATTGTTTTATTTCTCGCCTTCGTACTCTGTCACCAAATAAAAAGTCACTGACATACTTTTAAGTTATTTTAGCACAAAAATTACCTTTACAAACATTTAGCAAGTCTTTTTTATTAGTTTATATTTAAATCTTTTTTTACTATGCGTTTTTAGAAACCGATGGGTTATTACATTAAATATTTGGTCGACGCACATGCCACTAACATCTTTGAATTTAAATCGCAAGAATTTTAATTTTGCTAAGAAACCTTTTAAATAAATATCACCAACATTGTGAGGCCAACTTTTATTACACAAAAAAATTTCGGTATTTTCGTTTTATAGCAACCATCGCCAACTCTTTTAATAACTTGCCAAGCTGGCAACCCCAATTTCCTATATGTCGCATGTGCTGAATTTGCAATCAGGTTCTTCATCTTATATGTCGTCAAAATGTTGCGATAATATCTGTATATATGTTGCGATAAGTACAGAATTTTCAAAACAAACAGCATGCTGTCATGATTCAAAAGATAAATATGTATTCGATTGCGTACATTAGTGGCGTTACAAAATACCATGGCAAAAAATAGTTATTTCACACAAAATAGGTATTAATTAGAATTGAAAAGAATTGAACAACATGCAAATAAACAATTAATGATGAAAATACAATTTTTTTAATAATAACTAAACATTCCCATCCAATTATTACCAATGAACTGCCATATTCGTCTATTATTCAGATTAAAGATGTATCACATAAAATAATCTTTTTCTGAATTTTGGCGTTATTATCTAATTATTTAAAAAACGTACTGGGATAGTTATATTAATATCTAACACGTCAGTGGCTAAAATTAATCTTACAAAACTTAGCATCGTCTTTTTTTAATTCCTTTAATGTAGCGTTTCTCAAACTGTGAACCTTGGGTGAAAATTTGTACCGTTTATCATTAATTCCTTAACTGCCGATAAAAATGTTACGCAATTCGCTTCCTAATGCCACCATTTAGCACGTAGACAAGCGTATTTTGATGGGTTTTTTGCCGCCGAGGGGGAGGAGGAGGAGGAAAGTAATAAATAAGCAAAAATCCTCTGAAATAAGTAAATCCTTCGCAAATACTTGCAAGGTCCTTTTATTGCATTCCAAAGCCTTCGGAATAATATTATGGATAGCAATGCTCAGAAAAGACCGCACTTCGGAAAAACGTATATATATGTCCAGAAAATTAATGCTTTGACGAAGAGAGACATTTATATACGTCGGTGGTACATAAGAGTTTTAACTCGTATATTGTAGCTTTAGTATCAAAATATAGTATTATGAAACTCAATACATTGATATTGTATGGAGTGGAGATGAAAGCGATGATTGAATTGTGTGTCGCATATATTGAAAGTTTGAGAAGCGCCGCTTTAATGTGAAAAAATAACAATGTTTTCTTACACTGATTATGTAAAATAATATATAACACTTAACGCATAAATGCTTTGCTGAAATCTGAACAGAGTTTTCTTTTTTAAAGTATTTGAATGCAAGTTCTCTTGCATTTATACATATATATATATATATATATATATATATATATATATATATATATATATATATATATATATATATTTCTTCTCATATTATATTAGGATATATTTTCCGTATTCTGTAAATATACTTTTAAAGTACCATCTGTTCATAAAGGTAAAGGTAAAATATATTAAAGATGATACAATTCAATAGTAAATTCATTCAGAAGGATTTTATTGTTTATATATATATATATATATATAAAATTACATACTTTTTTTTACTTAAGATCCACGATTTTAAATTTATAACACTGCGTTTATTTGTGAGCACCATTGTAATTTAAACATTTTAAGTCTTTATCTTTTAAAATTAACACACGCTTATTCCAAGAAGAAGAGTTTTGAGTGCTGAAATTAGATTTAAATACACTATCAATTCCATTGCTATTAAATATTTCTAAATACATACAGTTTAAAAATTTCAAAAAAGAATTCAAAAATGGAAATTCCTCATTTGAGGTTTTCGAGACCACAATTGATGTGTGTTTGAATCAAGTTTTTGCAAAAAGTAGATAGATTAACCAAATGTCTCTAGGGGACGCTTTTTGTCCCAGGGATTTTAAACCCCGAATAACCTCGTCTGAGGTATCTACTAACTGTCTTAATTAAACACTATTTGCATGAGATATTAAAATTTGATCCAGAAATGTTTTGATTAAAGAGGTGACAATTTGATTTTTCCTATGATAATGATTTAGTAATTAGTTCCACTCTTCTTCGTAACTATCTTCCGAATTTGGAATATGTTTTATAATAGATGCAAGCTCTTCCGTGAAAAGATCTATCACATATTAAAATTTTTGAGCCTTTGCAGGAGATTTATTGTCGTGGATAGCTGCTAAACATAAATCCTTGAAATTTAGCCATTCTGTATATTTTCCACTAAACATTAGAATATATAAGCGGGAAAGCTTGAAACTGCAAGAATTCGAAGTAATAGAATCGTTCGAAACTGAGAAACTGTTTAAATGATCAATTGCTGTCTGATATTTAGCCTTTATTTCAAAATATTTACATCCAAATTATTCGACTTCTGATTCTTCCTCAGGTAAATCAGCATCACATTTATCAAGTTCCTTAAAGATTTGATCTAATCTTTCAACTCTTGAAAGTAGTTCAGATTTACATAAACTTTCTGAAAAACTGTTAACTATTCTAGTGAGCGCCGATTTAGCATGACCTCGCATTTTTCTAGTATTAACTTCTTCCATGATAATAATTATACAGTAAAGAATATAAGAAAAATCACACTAATCTTTTACGCAGAGATGAATGCAAGAGTCCGGCTTTCAATCAGAGTATTCCAGTCGATAATAGAACAAAGAGGTCGATTTTCTTTTTCACCTGGGGAACCAGTTAATGTCCGCTACACGGGACGAAGAAAATAGGACTCTTGCTTTTAATATTTAACAACTTTAATTCTGCGTATAAAGATTTATACAAATGCCAGTAGCTTCGGGTGGCGATATCCTCTCCTAGCGAAGTACAGTAAGAACTGAACGTTTCACACAGATTTTTTTACAAAAAAATCGAAGCAAACAACTCGTTGCCATCACTCAAAAGATAAATACAGCAGATGACTTTGTTATTTGAAATGACAGTAAAACTAAATATTTTACACAAAAGACATACAAAATAGAAATTGCATATAATAATAATAATAATTAAATAGAAACTAAGTATAAAATACAGTTTTAAAAATAGAAAGATACAATTCCATCCAAACAGATGTATAGATTTCTAGATAAAATACAATGCTGTGGATTTTACCTGAAAAAACAGAGATTCTATAGCATAGCATTCTATTCAGGAATTCAAAATTGCTGACATGCGAGAAATTAAAGCAATTAAACTTATGATATATTAAAAAAATACGCCGGAATGCTTTTTTACAGATTTAAATCCTCTAAATATAAACACCAATTTTTTCCCAAGACATGTGTTTTATCTCACTGAATGCAAAACGCAAATTTTAAAATAAAATTTCTCAAACTTAGCATGAATTTGAAGTCTTAAAAGAAAGGCCAGAAAGCACTTACAAATACAACTCGTGAATAAAGCATAGAGTGAACCGGTTCCAACCTCTTTTACTCTATCCACATTCTCTATAACAAAGAATCCCTCTACCCTCTGACTGCAATGCATACTTTACGAACCACAATAATCAGCGAGAAAAGTTTCCTTAAAAGTTTCCTTTCATCGTAAATACTGAGTACTCCTCTTGAACAAGCGAACGTCGGTGTTGATATTCTGTGATATCTCCAAAGAACGTCGAGTTTGTCATGAAAATCCCACGAGTGTTACAGAAAGAATGGATCTCTGAGAGAAAAAGCCAATCACCAAACTAGTCGGAACAGGGGCGGGATTTCTATGCTGAGGAGAGGTAAAGAATTGAAAGTTATTCGTTGAGAAAAGTTTTTAGCTCGAGTTTTTGTATGGCGATTGATGTATTACGTTCAATTCTCTGGTGAATTTTTCGGACTTTATATTTTGAAGGATAATGAATTTTCGTCAAATACGGGAGACATTTTTGGAACTCTGTGTTTCATTTTCACGTTATGGATGTGGAAAATTCTCAAAGTTTGAATATTGCTTCATTTGTGAAGGATACACCATTGACAATAATCATAAAATATTAACTTCATTATATGAGAACATCAATGACCATAACGATTTTATTTTTGTAGTTATGAGAATGTTTAGTAGTTTTTAGTGGTGTAAAAAGAAAAAAAATGAAGAGTATACTTTCAGCAGATAGTATTAAGGATATTATTTAAAGTTTTAAAATATTTTCATTATCAATTTCAACTTTCCTTTTTAAAATTACCATTTTGACTGTAATTACATTTAAAATAAAATCTGTCTATTAATTTTTTTATACATTAACACTTAATTTTTTTTTTTTAATTCATTTTAATTTCAGACTTTTTTGAGATTCAAAAATTTTATTTTTATATGTTTTGATAACGCGAAAAATGAAATGTTTATACTTACGCAATCTGGTTTCGCTGGCAATATTAATTTTCCAGTGATTTGTAAATTGCTTTTTTTATACATGAGCCAAACATAATGTTAGAAGTAAAATTTTCATTTGCTGTTTACCATTTAATGTATAGTAATATTCGTAAAATATTTAAAAATTTCTTGAAATCTTTAATATAAATATTTTATTACAGTGATTTATCTACTCATTAAGAGTATAATTTTGATTTTTTTTTAAATTTCAAGGATAATTTAACGTTTATTTAATACCTTTATCCTCAAGAATAGTATTTAAATTTTATAAATAAATGTTAAACTTTAAAAATAATGAGTTTTAATGAACTAACTTAATAAATGAATTTTAAAAATAAATGTTTGTTTAAATTGTATTTTTATCATAATTTGTTTCTTCGTTTGTTCAATTTTATGTTGCACTTAATTTATTTTCAATTATCATTATTATTTACAGTTTCTATTTAATAAGTATTGTTTTACTGTCATGTCTTTTACCAACACAAATGATTGTATTTATCTTTTGCGGCATGGCAACATGGTGTTTGTTAAGTGTGTTGCTTGTGTAATACAATCTGTTTGGAGTATTGCCTCTTCAATTGTAGTATTGCCTCTCAATAAGAGAGGTTCTCAGCACAATCCTGCTGTCATTGGTTTAAATCAGGGTTATGTAACCTATGGCACGTGTGTCACATGTGGCACGCGGTACAATCCTGAGTGTCACTCTGCTCTGTTCTACGACTTTATTACTTTTTGAGTAGAATGAAGTTGATAAATTTATAATGGGCATAATTTGACAAACATCTTCAAAATTATGGAAATTAAAGGAATGACGAAAACATCTGAAATATAATTATAAAGATAAATTTACAGTTATTTTGTAAATTATCTCCACAATGTCATTGCTGGAGACATTTAATTGTTTGAAGAGAGGGAGAGAGAGATTACATGTACTCTGCTCTCCGCTTTTTATCACATAAAAAATATTTCGAGTTCACAAAGAAGTTGTTTAACAACCGAATGCTCAGAAACGTGTCAAATCGAAAGTCGCACATTATAGCCCTGATTTTGCGATATGAAATTAGATAGATAGGTGCAAGTACTAGCCTCGTATTAATATTTTTATTTAGCGTTTTATTTCACTGTAATGAAGGGAAATACGTTTACGTTGTCTATTTCTTATTTTAATAAATATGTTTAAAAATACATAATATATATACAATTTTTACTTGTTTTAATTTTTGTTGAAGAAATTGTTATGCATTTTATGTTGTTTATTTTAATATTATGGGATATCTTTAAGTGAAGCAAAATCAATGTATTATAAAAATGTAAATCTAAATGTTTTGCCTTTTCCCCCTAAATTGGCATATGTTATCACGGGAATCGAATTTTTAAAAATATGTCCTATGGGGCACCCTGAATCATATTGATAGACTGGACGCCACAGCTGAAAGATTGTTGACCCTTGGTTTAAATTTAGTTTTAAGACCAAGAATCTATTAATCCTGTTTGGCGAAAGGTATTTGTACCATAGTTTTGCGTTAATCGATTCAGTTTAGCATTAAATTCATAGTATAGAAATTTATGTAATTATTTATAATAAGTATGGGTGAAATGTCATAAACATTTCACAAAATAATTTTATTATAAACTAAACGAATAAAAAGGAAGTTAGAACCATTTAGCAAATATATTGAAATATTTCATCTCTGATTAAATAATATACATATATTAGATAATTTGATATTTTAACTTAAACAAACACTTCTTGTGTTGTTGAGAGCTGTAAAGAAAAGTAATCTGATTAATATAGTGTGTTGCTCTGGCCGTCTAGACATCTATTACAGATTTCAATTTTAAGTTTAATTAAAATGGTGTTTTTTTATTTTTATAGTAATTTACAGAGTGACGCATTTGGACAAAAAATTTTTGACTGTGATTAATGAAATGTCTAAAAACAATATATGCTACGTGTTGTTGTATATTTAAAAGAGACTAATATATGAACTAAAACTCAATGTGATGCGAAAACTTACCGTAAATATATTTGTATAAACAAAAAGGACCATACTTCAATTAAGAGTGGGTTGAGGATTTATAGACTACTAACGAGAATCAATGCATTTCTAAAGAAGATATAATCTGTTAAATTGTTTTTGGATTATAGTTAAAATTGATCACAAAACACTTTATGTACCAATGTTTCAAAATACATAACAATTTCATTAAAATGTTATCCATTTTCTGTAAAATTAAATAAAAAGTTTGTTACAAAATTATAAAAACATACGAGAAAATTAGAATGCTATACATCCCAATAGAATTATCACGGAGCACATTACTAATTCGTAAAAGCATTACATAAAATTAAAGCTGTCGGTTTTGATAACGTTATTCAAATTTTTTTTGAAGATTTCGTGGAGTGAAGAATTATTTGGGAAAAAAAATAGTTTTTATATAAAGCTTCTGTAAATCTTAAAGAGAAATGGCAAGAGGTAAATGAAGCATTTTTAAAGGGACATTTATGATGGCATTAATGTGAAGATTATAAATAAATTAAAACGATATGGGGGAAAAATGATTTTGACACATGGGATAACTGACTAATATTTTTTGTCGGATCTACAATCTGAATGACCTATGTAAATAGACTTTTCATATCACCATTGTCCCTCAATGAAGATTGATAAACAATGGTTTCCTCGAATTCCTACAAGAACAGTCCAAAAATGTTATGTCCAGAGATTTAGTTGACCGCATTTTTGGATTTCCTCTTACCATCCATCGCTCGGGGAACTGTCCACCTAAAACCTTTCTCACTTACAAACTCCAAAGTTGTTCCCCATTCCCGATGAACATATGTGTTTCAGATTTAAATTTGATAAATCTTTCTACAACTTGCGCTTGTTCTTGCGATGAAGCTTTTTGAAACTAGAATGTTGCAAAACGTGGACGTTGAGCCAACTAGATTGCATTTTCAATTAACAGAAACTCTGATATTTTCCTTATGGAACATAAAAAACTGTGTGGAAATTTTTGTTTGATTAGTTTTATTCCATGTTTTTTAAAGTGCAGCCATACTTTTTGGGCACCCTATATTAATTGAAAAATACAAAATTTACTGTCGGAATACGAAATTCGGTGTAAAAAACTTGGTTGGAATCGGCAAAATAGATGAAATTAATTGACGAATTGTTGAAGTAATTATTGACATCTTTTGAAAGATGTGACCAATGCTCCAACAACTGTTGAAAATCGATCGAAACAAATGGAAGTATCGATATTGTGATTTACGCTGTTTACATAACTTGCTCATATTTTGTCATTGTTATATTAGTAAGTTTACTTCGGTTTGGATAGGGATTCTTAGTCAAGTAATATATCTAGCTTTATGTATACTAGTTGCAACTGTCAAATTTTCACTGAATTCTATTACACAAAATTAATTATTGTATTCAATTAACAGAAAGAGTTTGTCTTGTTTCATCTTTCAAATAAAATATATTTTTATCAATTTTTCTAACAAAATAATTAAAGTTCTAATCATGTAAGGGATTTTATCAATTCTACAGGAACTCTGGAAATATACATGCTATGCAAGTTAAATCAACGTTTAATTAAATTTTTGAAAAGTATATAGTTGATATCTTTGATTGAATTTTATATAGCAACCTTTTATTCCTTATTATATAATCAAAGAAAAAAAACAAATTTAAACACTTATAAATGGATTTATAAATGTATTTTAACACCATAGATAAAGAAAAATGTAAACAAAATCTTCGATATCAAACTTTAACGAAGTTAAATAAAAAGCTTCATAATTCAAAACTTCATGTACTTGTTGGAAAACTTCATGTTTGGAAAAACATTCTTTTTAATCAAATTCAGCTTCCTTTTAGAAGAGTTTTATTAAAAGGTTACTGATAACCATTTCTTTAGAAAATATTCTTATCGTAAGGTTCTTCATTATAGTTTTTACATTTTTTCACCAAAATACATTTTCTTTTTAATGTTTATATGAAGTTAAAAGAAAAACTTATTGTTATATATTGTTTGTCTAGCACATGTTTTAGCATGACATGATTTCTTAACAAATGTATCTTAGAAGTTTTAAAATGTTATAAATGTTTCAAACTAATACTGAAATTAAATTAATAAATAAAAAATTATGTAAACATATATAATCTATGTTAATACCATATTAACATATATATAATCTATGTTACCATTTATATATATAAAACATCAAATATTATTTAATAGTATTAAGAAAATTAAAGTTAAAGAACATAGCCAAAACATTTTCTAATAGATTCTATCAATTAAAAAAATAATAATCATAGACCAAATGAAAAAAATGATACATAATTTCATAAAAATCATATATGATTAATGACTTATAAAAAATGCAATCCCTTAGCAAGTACCCTGAAATTTTTGTAGCCCTGCTTGTGGTAAATATTTTCCTCTGTTAACCGTGTATTTCTAGTTTAAAAATTATTTATTTGTTCCTTTTTTAACATTCATGTCATATTTCCTGAATAATGATGACTAAATATAGGGAAAAAAATGAATATTTTTTTTATTTTCTGTTCAAGTATAATCAAAAACAAATTTAGTTTTTAGTTATGACAAAATCAAACAGGAAGTTTGCTCTTATATATCAAAGATTCAATTACAAATGTTCTTTTGTAAATTTATATATTTGTTAAATTCACATAAAAGATGAAAAATTATATTTTATTCTCGAAACATCTCATATTGTGTCATTTTTGTCAAAATAAAATCTAAAAAAATATTGAATAAATTAAGAATTGGAAAAACCATTTTTTATTTAATATGGGGCTACATTAAAAAAGTTAACAATTGTTTTACAAAAAAAATAAAGTAAATAAGCGAACAATTATGTTTTTATGTTGACTATAATTAAAGTTTAGGTTGATTTTATAAACATATATACCATATTTTTATTCTTTATAAGTCTACAAAAAACTTTGATTGTATTTCAGAGTAATTTTTATATCACTTCAACGCAGCATGGGCAGTTTTCTTCTATTAAGTGCAAACGTTTCTTGCAACTTCTGATTGAAAAGCTTTGTATTTTTTCTTACAAAAAAAAAGAATCTACACTGCTCAAAACAATTAGGGGAGCAAGCGAAAAAGTGAAGAAACCGTGTGAGACAGCCACGTATTGGCATACAATGCATAGTACACGCGTATCAATGCGCAATACAGAAAAAAGGCGTAAAAAATTTAGAATTAAGCTTTAATTCTTTGAAAATATCGAAAAAACATGAAAAGATGATTTAGGGCAACAATTTGGTTACATGTAAACGATAAAAAAAGGTACTGTTTAGACATGATGCATGAGTTTTAATAGGGCGTGTGGTCTCCTCGAACAGCTAAGACTGCTGCACACCTGTTTGTCATGGATGCGATGAGGTTATCGATCAGGCTTTGGGGAATACTGTTCCACTCCTCAAGAAGTGCAATCTCCAAGTCTCGGACAGTAGCAGGCGGCCTTGGTCACGCAGCAATGCATCGTCCGAGCATGCCCAAACATGCTCGATTGAATTCAGGTCAGGAGAGCACGCTGGCAATTCCATACGCTGTATTGTTTCAGCTTCAAGCATGTTCTCCACCAGACGAGCTCTATGCGGTCGGGCATTATAATCCTGGAAAACAAAGGAATCTCCAATGGCTCCAGCGTAAGGGATGACATGAGGTCGAAGTATCTCGTCTGCATACCTTCGGCCCGTCAAAGTGCCATTCCGAATGATATGCAGGTCCGTACGTCCACCTATGCTGATTCCACCCCATACCATCCAACCAGCTCTTCTGTACTGTGACCTTTCACGAACGAATGCGGGGTTATTTCGAGTGCCCCTGTCCCTCCATACAAGAACACGTCGGGTGTCACACTCTAGACTGAATCGGGACTCGTCTGTAAACAGCACTTGGCTCCAATCATGTTGCTCCCAATCTCGATGTTCAGCAGTCCATCTTCTTCGGGCCGCACGGTGGCGTGGGGTCAACGGAATGCAGACCATTGGCCTACGTGCATAGAGCCTTCCCTCATGAAGCCGATTACGTACTGTTTGGCTGGACACCCTTCGTCATGTTGCCAAGAGCAACTGTCTTTGCAGCTGCGTAGCATTCTCTGTTCTGTTTCGACGGGCTGTTAACTGTATATACCGGTCATCAGTTGATGTAGTGGCGAGTGGCCGACCTGCCCCTGGTCGACGTCTAACATTTCCTGTTTCTGGGATCTAATCCACAGCCTTGCAACAACACTTCTGGAGACTCCAACATCGTCCGCGACACTACGTTGTGTTTGTCCGGATTACAGTCTACCTATAACATGCCATGCCATGGGATTCCGGTAAATCACGTTGTTGAGACATTCTCAAGTAACCTTGTCTCAAAAAAAAAATACTGCGCAATCGAATTTCACAGTTACGGCAATAAAACAGACGTTTCTGCAACATCCCGATTTCTGACCTTATCTCCTTTTTCTGGTTTTTGACGTCATGAACTTTGATTTGCATATAAATTTTTCTTCTTCCGTTTCCTGGTAGGCTTTACATTATGAATGATTCATTTTATGCTACTTATTGGTATACATCTTTGCTTAGTTTTGTTAAAATCATGTGCTCCCCTAATTGTTTTGAGCAGTGTATACTACAATTTTTTTTTTACATGCCAACTTATTTTTGTGTTTCCTTTTTAGTTTTTATTTACCTGTTATGAGGTTAAACATAATGGGCATAACAAAAATTAACTTTCAAGCATATAACTGATTTTTCTAAAATTGTGCTTGCAACCAAATTTTTTTCATCTTCAAAAATTTTTCGTTTTTATTTCTAATGACAGATTACGAACAGTTATTAACAGAAATCATCATTCTACCTAGTACATCGACAAAAGCAGGTACCTCTTTTTAGTGCGGCACCGTATAGGTGGATACCAATCGCCGCAGGTAATTTTGACGCTCAGTTTCCTCCCTAGAGGGAGGCACCTGAGCTCTGACGATACGAACCTGTACTAGGATTTAATTTTGACTAAAGCACACCTCTAGGGATCTTTTACCTATCATATAATCATCCGAAATGGCCGCTGTCGATTTTCTGCATCATGAAAATTCATCGATTTAGGCAGGGGTGGAACCCACACCCTTGGGTACAGAAGGCCAGTGACAAACCATCCACACCACCTAGCCAACATCTTCAAGATTAAAAGTTCAATAATTAATCTTCAAAAATTATAATTATTTCTGACGTTTAATGTTAAACCAGTGTTTCCCAACCTTTTTGTGCCATGCCCCACTTTAAACTTTCTAAAGTTTTTGTGCCCCCATGTAACATATATAATATTTAATATTAAAAAATTGATTTGTTCACTTAAGAAACATAAATAATGGATTCTAGGAATAAATCACTATCAAATTGTTAACAAAACACAGTAAGTAAAATTTCAAAATATATAATGAAAAACCGAAATTAAAATTCAAAATAATTCTAATAATGATTTTTCCATATTAATTTTTAATTTTAATTTAGTGATATCCTTGCGCTTGCTGCTTGCTGCAGAGAGATTTTATATTGGATTCCAATTTGGTTAGCTTAAGTCTCAAATCCCCACGTTGAGTTCTATCCAGCCGATGATTTCTTTTTTTTTATCAGTAAATCATTTACAGCACTAAATCCACATTCAGCCAAAAATGAAGATGGAAACGGTAGTAATAGCTTTCTTGCGCATTTGCTTGAGTTTGGGTATTTAATTTCCGTTTCCTCACAAAGCCATGCCATCACACTTTTTATACTAAATAAAGTTTTAACTAAGTCATCATTTTGCAATTCGGCGAGTTCTGCTTGATACTGCATAGTTGATATATCAGACAAATCCACTAACATTGGCTGCATCATCCATGTTGGAAAATGAATTTGTTTTAAATCTAAAAATCTTTCTTTAAAATTGGCCGATAAATTATTCAAATGATTTACAATAACAAGTAAAGCGGTATCAGGTACTTCACATTTTTTTAAAGCCAGTGCAACTGTTCAAAGTTTTTGTTGTTAATATGATTCTGACATAACTCGATATTGGTAATAAAACCAAATATCTTCGCTTTTGCATCGACAAGAGTTTTATTTGTTCCTTGAAGTTGCTTATTTAATATGTTCAGTTTTTCAAAGATATCGGCTAAATAACTCACAAATGCTTTACCATCGATTGTTAATAGGTGCTTTATTTCTGGTATGTTGTTCAAAAAATCACTAAGAGCTAATTGAAAAGCTTTGTATTTTTTCTTACACAAAAAAAATGAATCTATATACTACAATTTTTTTACCTGTCAACTTATTTTTGTGTTTCCTTTTTGGTTTTTATTTACCTGTTATGAGGTTAAATATAATGGGCATAACAAAAATTAACTTTCAAGCATATAACTGATAATAATCTTTCAAGCATTAATCTTTTCAAGCAGTTTCCTTTAGATAGCCTCCTTACTTCAGTATGAAGTAAAAGCCTTACATGGTCTTCATTTTGTTCTTCACAAAATAGCTTGATAACATTAACACATTTTATTACAGTATGTAGTTCTTCATTTAGAATAGGCGAAATGTTTTTAGCTACCAAGTTTTGCCTATGAATAACACAATGCACAAGAATCATTTATAGATTCGCATCTTTCATCAATTTTAAGCAGCCATTTTTCTTGTACATCATATTAGGAGCACCATGTGCTAGCACAAGATGTTATATTTTCCATTGGTCTATCATTGACATCTAAGTTTTTTCTTAGCTTATTAAATATATCTTTGGAGGTAGTGGGGCTTTTTAACCTTTTTACAGAAGGACACTTCTTCTGCAAAATGCCCTTTATAAATATATCTTACGTAAATTATCAAAACAGCCTCACTATCTCTGAAAGTTGGTTCATCCATTTGCACTGAGAATTTTCTTGTTTTCAGCTTTTCAACAAGTTGTTTTTCAATATCTTCGCCCGTTTCATCTATTCTTCTGCTGACAGTATTTTTACTGAGTGGCATAGCTTTTATATCTTTTTCAAGAACCGTTTTGAGGAATGCTGATATTGACGGTTTTATTAAATTCTCTTCTATAGTTTGAGTTTTTCCAGTTTTAGCGATGAATAAGGAAATTTGATAACTAGCTTCAAGAACACGATTATTAGTTGAAGTATGTGCAGTAAATAGCGACTTTATTGTTGTTCTTTCTTCAAAGTTTTCCTTCGACGTTTTAAAGTCACTCAAATCTGAATTAATATGAGCACTATGTTTCGCCTTCAAATGCGCTTCAAGACGACCTCGTTTCATTGATTCGTTACTCAAGAATTGCTGGCATAAAAGACAAAAAGGACTCCGCTCATCTTGAACAGTAGGTATGAACCCAAATTTTAAATATTCCTCCGAATATTGACGGGTTTTTTTCTTGCTTGCACTACTCATTTTACTATGGAGAAAAAGTATACTAAAAATGCATATTTATTTAAATGTATATAACACATTTACTACACTGCCACCGCAAACCAAAAGGTACCTATATTTTTTTCTATTTAAAAAATTATCTGGAAAGTTACACTTCTAAAATTAAAATAAATAAAAATACTTACCAATTATATCTATACAATAAATATGTATATTTATAAAAACAACGAGTTTCTACTACAGATTTGACGAACACTTATTTCAGATTAAGACCAACAGAATGATGTAAAACACTACAGGTGTTGCGATAGGCCAATTAGGTGCAAACAACTGCGCTGTTTAGCAAATTTCTTGACAGGCCGGTGGTATGTCCCCCTCCCGGCAGACGGCACACTCCGCGGTGAACCCCGGACGAAGCCAATCACCCAGTTGATATTTTGGTCTCATCAAACGAAATTATGCCCAATAATTATTTAAGAATTTGCTTTTTTTTTTTGATAAATTTGGCACCGATATCTAGCACTGCATTTAAATGGCCCGGAGCGGAAGGGTTAGTGTTGGGTCGTATCCATTTTCGAATTGCCCCCCTGCGGAACGTCCGCGCCCCCCTGTGGGGCGTGGGCCCCACGTTGGGAAACACTGTGTTAAACAGTAGCTACTGTGGAATCTTTTTAAGAATGATCAGAATTTTTTTATATACTTTATTTCATATTTATGGTATACATTGTACAAAAAATTGCTTACTGTTTGTTTAGATTTATGTAATTTTTTACATTTTTTTCATGACTAATTTTGACATTTCTGAACCACACAATTATATACTAAACTTGATTAATTTACAAATGGACATTATGAAAAGTTAAGTTTGACATGATGCTCGTTTTAAAATGTTGACAATTCAGTACCTTATAAGTGAAGTTTATTTATATTTTTTCGTAAATGCTTAAAAAACCAAGATGTTATTTTTTCATAAATATTTGCCTTATAGATATTTGTGTTTTAATAAATTTTTACTTGAAAGAAATATAGTTCAAAAATTTTAAAAAGTTAAATTGCAAAAATTAAAATATTTTTCCGATACATTATTTTACCCGTCATTGAAAAAAATTTTTAAGAAGAATCTTTATTGAAAATATTCAATATTCTTTCAATTGAAATTTATATAGATGTTCTTTAATAACATCGATTAAGAATATGTACAGATGTTCTAATATCGTGATTATTATGTTACTTTTTGAAATGCTAAATAATTTCAAAGTACTATTTGATATTCACGAAATTTGAAACAATATTATACCTTGAACAGATAACGTAAAATTCATCATATAAACTATATACTAGTTTCAATTTAATTTTATCTTACCTATATATTATGCAGTTTGAGATGAAACATAGAAATAGAAACACAATTCATTTATAAACATGATATACAACTTTAAATTTTCTTGAAGAATTTGTAATATTATTTCAAATGAAAAATGATATAAAACTATTTAGATACCCCCCCAATTTTACTATAATAAGCTACCTATAAGCTACTTAAAAACTTTTACTGTTTCAAAGAAAATCATGTGAAACTAGTTATATTTCCTAGTATTTATACTACAAAATGCTTTTATCCATGTTCCCATGTATTCTAAGACTACTCATGCAATATTAATGAATTTAAAAGTATACATAAAACTAATATTTATGTGGTTCCCCTAGTCTAGACAGAGATCATGTGGTCAATGACCCATGAAAGTATAGCCCATGGGACTAGTGGTCCCAGGAAAGTTCATCGTTGGAGCAGGACAAATGATGACGAACATATTCATCAAATCTAAGCCCACAAACTGTGAAGGGCCCTACATTTGCATCCCTACAAAAGTTGCACACAAAACGTCTTATATAAGTGATATTAGGCCTGCAGTGGTCTCTATCAAAATACCAGTTTCCTGTTTTGGAACTACTCGAGTCTCAAAAGGTTCGCGTGGGAAAGTATCCAAGACCGGGTAACCCAACGCTTAAGTTCTAATGCAAGTCAACCTTTGACCACTCTTTATCCAGCCGACAGAGAGGTAACCAGCGCAGTTCCCACACCAACCTCCGACTTCAAAAGCCAGTACATGAGGGGTAGCAAGGACCAATGACCTAAGAGTAATCCTGGCTACATCCAAGCAGAAATGGTTCTGTGTCATGTGAGGCTTGGAAAGGAGTGACGTATTCCATCTTTGAAGAGACGGCGAAAGGGGTAACCCAGACACTCCATAGACACTTTTAACCACTGCGACACCTTAGCACACTCAAAAGGAGTCCTTCCAATTGCCTTCCAGATTCACTTGCACTCTCTCATACCTACAGTGACCTCTCAAAGCTCCAAATAACGAGTATCACAATGTCGCTCTAACGCCGCCTACCACATGAGTAATCCAGCCTTATCAACGATCTCAACAGAGCTGTACATTAACAGGCTCGTCAAGTTCCCAATGGAAAACTTCACGTGGGCAAGTCGAAATGAGTTATACGCAGATTAAAAGTTTATTTTTTTTAATTTTATGTAGATTTTTTTTCTTTCACAATATATACATAGGAAATTTCGAAAAATATTTGGTACGAATGTGCTGGACAATATACAATAGGTGGTTTCAATATACAACGATCGCCTCTGAAAAGTATACGTTAGTAAACGTTATTTTAATGAAAAATCTCAAAAAATGCTCAAAAATGCTCCAATATTTCATTATTGATTAGCTTTTGATGTTATTTTGAATTTTGAAAAATGTTCAAAAAACTCTTATGGGCATCTTAAAAAAGAAAGTTTTAACAGAAACTTAAATAAAGTTTCCGATATTCTTGAAACCACCCTGAATACTAGATTTAATAATGAGAAGAAAAAAAATGTGTTACACTAAAATAAAATTGAATTCAAAATTTTTAAAAATTTTTAGACACTTAAGCAATTACTTCCAATTATTTTCTTTTAATACTTTAAAAAAAGATAACATGGCGGAAATAAATTGCTGATGGAATTAGTATTTTATACTGCAATTAGTTTAAATTTATTTTATTCAGGATGAAGTATGAATTTTCCTGACAAAAGTAAAATATTTCAAGATATAATATATTAACATTCTTAATCATAGCTAGAATTTATCAACTTATCAAAATTATATTGATATTATTTTAAATATTCATACAGAAAAGAAATAAGTACATTCTGACGATCAATCATAGTTTTTTCTCCTAAAAATTTTGTTTAAGTTTTGGTGCATATATATATATGAATTATACGTTATCTGGTATGAAATTATTTTTATCTTCTGTGTGCAATATTTTTGTTCGAAACTTTAAAGAGATAAGCAACGAACAATATTCTTTAATTAATATTTTATTAAAAAACTAAAATTTTGATAAGTTCTTATAATACAGTTTGTTTACTTTATAGTTGTTATAAAATTTATCTCAACAGTTATAAAACTTGCTAAGTTTATGGAAAAAAAAATAGAAATTAGCATGAAAGAAGAGCAGTTAATGTTAATCAGGTTAAAAAATTAACCTGATTAATCTGATACAGGTTTCTGAATGAATGTTTTCTTTAACTGGCGCATATATTAGAACAATTAAAATTCACTGTTATCTAAAATAATTACTTCTACCCACAGACAAGGCATTCAAAAAGTCTAAAAACAAATTTTTCTTTATATTTTTTCAAACAAACTATAAAATATATTAGAAAGTTGTAATTTTTTTTAAAAAAATAGTGGAAGATAAATGATTTTTATACTTATAGCTATTTTGAGTAAATGTATTATTTTATAGTATTTTAGTCAATTTATAATTCGAATCTTAATATAATCTGAACAGTAGAGCTAAAGGTTAATCCCGAAAAACTCTGGATGTGCACCAAAAAATTTTAAACCATTTGGCATGGAACTAAGGAGAATTCTTAGATGATGTACAGGGATTAGAATTTTTGTTCTCTTAGAAGAAATATTCGTGCCAGTTCATGTTTTTTAAAGGACTATTTTGAATTTATTCCTTATTCTAAGAAAAAACCAACATTAAAATAAACGTTACTAAGTAGATATATTGCATATGTTCTCATTTGATTCTTTAAGTAAATGTACGTAAATATTAAAAAAAGAACTACTGTGTGTGTTTCTAGTATTACAAATATTATATTTTTTTCAGACGCACAACAACCATAAGGGTCAAGTCCTACTGTGCCCAACTCAGTTTACTAGGCCCTGGATGCTAAGGTGCAGGGGCAGATGTTCCGGTAAGGAGGCCAGTCTTAGGCGAAACTCTTTTTTCCGTTTCACTTTAAGTTGGCAGCGCTAGGAAGGGTACGATGACCAAATCACAGCCACTACGGGTTTACTCTAGGAGAAGAGTGTGACTATAACAAATAAAATTCTCCATATTTGGCGAGCTAAAAAAAACACTCTTGAAAAATTTGTTATTTAAAATTGTATGAGGTGTTTTTTTTTTCGATAATAGTATAAGCCCTTTTTTTAATCGAGATATTTAAGGGTTTGCATTTCAATATGTTTAAAAATATTGAGTATTTAACTAGAAAGTCGCAAAGCAATGGGGTTGATTTGGCGCGAATACTTATGTTGTCAGCTAAAAGTCAAATTGTTGTTTTCCACTGTATTCGTTCTCAGGTATTAAAGAATAAATGCTTTTATAAGATGTGATTAACTTAAAATCTAGCTTTAAACCCACAATTAAATGATACTTTTTAACAATTTACTGTGCATTTGCTTTGATTTAAATTCCCAAACAAGTTGGAACTACTTTTTCAAACCGATTGTTACATTCCCTACTTTTCCCAACGCTGTCAACTTGAGGTGGAACAGAGTATAACTATTTAGTTCCCAAGCAAGCTCCGTTCTGATTTTATCGACTCACTGAAGGGATGAAAGGCTGAATCAACCTTGCCCAACCCAGGGTTTGAACTCAGACCTATGGCGTGAAAGAGCGATGCTCTTCCACTCGACCACTGGGCTGTCAATATTATAAATAAAATAGTATTTTAAGAAAGCATTGTAAATAAAACATCGTTGGTAACATTTCAATCTGATATTTTTGTATATTTACATTCCCAAGTAAATTAATAAACAAAAACATTGCTAAAAAAAGAAAAAGATCAAAGTTAAATGGAATTTGATTAATTTTTTTTTATTAATGTCACTCTTTAAGTCAACTATTTGTGAAGGACTTCACAATTATAATCAAGTGAACAAAAAGGCACCCAAACCCTCCAAACGTACCCTCTAATGCAGCGGTTCTAAACTTTCACTATTGGTGACCCAATTTTCACTCACAATTTTTATCGCGCCCCCCCTAAAAATAATAATGTATTGAATGCAATAATAATGCACTTTGGCGCTAAAGCTACAATACGATCATAATTAGAAACCGTACAAATTAACAAGATAAGTATTAAATTTTGTTTATGTTACTTTTAAGTAATATATATTTTTATTTATTTTTGTTTTTACTTTTTAGTTCACTTCACTATAAAAGCGTGTTTTTTAGTTTGTTTTAAAAATCACAATTCCAGTGAATAATTTAATTAAGAGAAAATATGCTTACCTACTTTCAAGGACTTTTCAACTTTTATTTGATAAATTGAGAAAAAATCCAATAAAATTAAAGAAAATGTTCCAAATATGCGTGTCCTTAATAAAGGACATAAATCACAGACACTTTTCGCTAACATAATAAGAACGTTACTTTCCAGCAAAACTGCCATATTTTGTTCACGTTTTGTAGTTTTGCTGTCGTTAGATGATCTACAAATAGCATGTGTAACCTTTTCTTGCTTGTGTCTTTTTGACAACGCAAAGTGCTACATTATGGCTTCATAGTTTTCTTCATAGAGATCTTTAGGCAGCAGTTGAAAATTTTAAATCAACTCAAACATTTCATGTCTAACGCTTTTCTCCTACTTACTTTCGCTATCATAATTAATATGCATTATTGCAGCAGGTTCTTCAATCGCTTGATCAGTTTCAACTTTCTTCAATAGAGATAACAAATGCCCATTTTTTTTGTATTCTGCTCATTTACATTTATAAACCATAATAAGTCGTACAACACAGCAACCAAAACCACAAAATTTTTCATGGGAAAAGTGTAGCATTTTATAAAAAAAATAATTGTGTAAAACGTTTTAGATTATGCATTATATGTTTCAGAATACTCATAAAAATACATATTGGCCAAATAGCCCTTCAAAGATCTCAATATGCTTATCCATATATCATAAAACTCATTCACATGGGGAAAAAAGGAACAGAAAAAATATTATTTACAACTTTCCTAAAAGGAAAAGAGACAGAGTGAAACATACCAGTAAGTTTGAAGGTCAAATATATGATAATCAAAAGTAGTATTTCAGGGGTTAAAAGAAACGTAATAAAAAAATTCTCATCTAGAGATTACAGTAAAGCAAACAAAATGTATTTTTTTATTTGGTTATAGGATCAAAGATGGCTAATGAGGGTTTGAAGTGGAATATTTTATTTTTGATGATCATCGGATGATAAAAATAAATTATATCAGTGTAAATGTGTATTTTAGAAAATGTCAAAAAGCATTTTGTTTTACTTCATTCCAAAAAATTATATTTGTAGACCATTTATTTTCAATATGATCGCTTCCCCCTCGCCAGGTTACCGCGCCCTCCCCAGGGGGTGCGCTCCACAGATTGAGATACCCTGCTTTAATGGTACCTAAAAAGAACCCCTGGTTTACAGTATTAATGACTAAGTCTGCATGCGGAACATTTACATTACAATCATAGTGTGCGCTACAAAGATATTGTTAAGAATTTTGTGTAAAATAGGGTAAATAATCTGTATTGAGAGAGATGTGAAATGCTTTTATCTTTCTCTAAATTAGATTTAATTTCGTTCAATTTGTAATATTCACAAGCATACGCTGTCCCTTACATTATAATGATGGTTTGTTGGGAGCTTGGCGAAATCTTGGCGATAGAGCCAAGTTGGTGTCAGTTTTCATGACCAAATCGGTGACATGGGAACCATTTTGGAGACTTTATCGATCCTGAGGGCAACCATTTTTGACGAGTTCGGAACCCTCTGGATTCTTCTAGAAATTAGTAGAGAAACCCACTAATTTCAATACCTATGGCACATGCGTGTTTTCCTCGAAAAATTCGCGAGGGATATAAATAGAGAAATAGCTCGACGAAAGTGAGTCAGTCTGGTTTTGACTATCGATCAGTTAGTATTGTTCTGTTGAAGCGAACAATTTTCTTCCAAAACACTTTTAAATCCAGGTATAACTATTAATGCACATTAGACATATTAGAAACCAGCTTCCACAACAGAAGATAAAGTATACCCAGCTCAAGTCTGTAAATTCATCGCCGAGGATCTGTTATAACTGCATAGTTTTCAATAAAAGCCTAACACCATGTCCGCAAAAGTTATTTATCTAATTGTGTGATCGTAAGGAATTCAATTAGAATATTGAAGTTTTAAATTTGATCTTGCTGATTTATAGAAAAGAAATATTAAAAGAGAAGTTCGTTATGAAGTATTTATGTATCCCATTATAAAAAAAAACAAAAAGGGAAAAAAATGAATTTTTTTAAAAAAAAGAGAAAATAAATTTTAAGATTATATTTTTTTATTTATATAAAATAGGCTACATTTTTGCTGTATAGCCTTTAAAGTGACAGCCCCAGATTGGTGGTGCCATATAGTAGTGGCTACCATTACCAAATTTTTGACGCTTGAATTTATTCAAGCCAAACTCCCGAATGATGTGGAACATTGTCTTAATTTAATTCTTATGACTGTACCAGAGTTAAATCCATACTCAATGGATTATTTACATGTCACATAATGATATAACATGCCTAGCCTATGATTCGCATTCAAAAAATCTATCAGCTACAGACTAAATCAAGCCCTCAATCTTAGTCTTTTATATACATATATATACTCATAGACAAAGGAATTAGCGCAACGAGAAATAATTGCGGTATCATAACGAAACTTGGCATGAGGGTAGATGTTGAAGAGCTATGCAAATGATTAGAAATACAGCGTGATTGCGCATTGCGTATGGCCGATAGAGGGCGTTTAACGTCATTCTCCTTGGAGTATAAAGCAAGTAAACCAAGATTGGTTGAGTGTGCGGAATCGTTTACAAGGGAAGAACTCAGGTAGGCATGCCATTATGCCGTTTTCGAAGACTATATGAGCAGCTGTCGTAGTTTGATAGGGGGAGAATCATTGGCATGATGGAAGATAGGTGGTGAGCTAGGAGAGTCGCTCATCAATTAAGGCGCTCTGATTGCGTTGTGAGGAGGTGTTGGGACCAGTGGATCCAATAGATGCCATTTACACAAAGACCAAGCTCAGGAACCCCTCGACAGACCAGTCGTCAAGAAGACCGCCACATCGTACAAAACGCACGCGTACAGCCAACTGCTTTATCGGCCGTCATCCAGGTACAAGTAGCACCTTCTCTAGGGGCCTCTGTGCCTTCTCGAATTATCCAAAAGCGAATGTCTGAAGGACATTTGGGGTCACGGTTCCCATTACGTGTGCCGCTCTTGACACCCACTCATCGAATCCTCCGTTTGGAGTGGTACCGCGCACGAGGAAACTGGATTGAAGCTGAATGGAACCAGGTTGTCTTTAGCGATGAATCCAGATTCAATCTCAGTAGTGATGACAATCATGTTCATGTGTGGAGACCTCGTGGTGAACGCCACAATCCTGTCTTTGATTTACAACAACACAACACTCCCACAGCTGGTGTGAGGGTATGGGGTGCCATTGCCTACAATACACGGTCACCCCAAGTGTTGATCTGGGGCGCCATGACAGCCCAGCTGTATTTCCATGACAACTGGCAAACACATGTGTAGTCACTCATGCAACGGCTCCCAGGTGGAATTTTTAAACAAGACAGTGCTCGGCCTCACACGGCAAGGGTGTCGCAAGACTGGCTCCGCACTGTTATTTCCCCTCTTGGCCTGCCTGATCCCCAAATTTGTCTCCAATCAAGCACATCTGGGATCGTTTAGGACGGCAAGTTGAACATTCCATGAGTTTGAACGAACTAGAGGCAGGGTTACAGCAAATATGGAATGAAATGTCTCAAAACATCATACAGAACTTTTATGCCTCAATGCTCGATTGTATCGCATCGTGCATTCACGTTAGAGCTGATTCAAAATTGTATTAATTACTCCGTTCTTTTGCCTTTTTCTCTGAAATAATTGATTCTTTTTTCTTTGATTTTCTGATCGTTTACTTATATCAAAGTAGCTATTACGTATGTGAAATTTCGTTTCATTTTGACTACTCCTTCTTGGTGCGCTATTTCTTTGTCCATGAGTGTATAAGCCCTATGGACACGAGCAAATCGAAAATAAAAGATTTAAGAAAATTACAAGTTTCGTTAAATGAAGCAAAACAAAATAATTCCTGACATAATAAAAATAGAATTCGCACTTACACTGATATAATATACTTATAAATGCATCAGTACTGCACAATGTATTTGATAATTTATCACAATATTAAGTTCAGAACAAGATTAATAATTACTAGTGACTTCTATAAGCTTGTCATATATAAAATTAATTATCTTTATAATTTTAACTGTTTATATTTTAAACAAATTGTAGCTTTACTACAAATACATTATTATTGAATTCAAAACATTGTTATAGTATGTATTATTGTATGGAGGGCGCGATGAAAATTATGATAGAAATCTGGGTCGCAAGTATTGAAAGTTTGAGAAGCACTGGTAAAGAGTGTTTTTTTCCAGGCATAGAAGTTTAAGTTGGCATTACTTTCCAAGATGACGATCGATTTAACAGCTGTCAAGTGATTTATTCTCAGTTTGGTTTGGCAATTCATCAAAACGACCATCAAGCAAGGCGTAGATTCGTCGAATAGGCGCAAAACGAGATTGCCGTTGTTTCCGATTTTCATAAGCGAATTTTGTTTAGCGATGAAGCGCACTTCTGGTTGAATGGCTACGTCAACAAACAAAACTGCCGCATTTGAGTGAAGCTAATCCACAAGTGTATGTCGAAACACCATTACATCCAGAAAAACTGACTGTTTGGTGAGCTTTATGGGCTGGTGGAAACATTGGTCCGTACTTCTTCAAAAACGATGAAGGCCACAACGTTACAGTCAATGGTGATCGGTATACAGCCATGATTACTAACTTTTTCATTCCTGAATTTGAACAATCATGATGTCCAGGAGCTGTGGCTCCAACAAGACGGCACAACATGTCACACAGCTCGTGCCACAATCGATTTATCGAAAGACACGTTTGGTGACCGCCTAATTTCACGTTTTGAACCTTGGAATTGGCCTCCAAGATCTTGTGATTTAACACCGCTAGACTATTTTATGTGAAGCTATGTAAAGTCATTGGTCTATGCAGACAAGCCACAAACGTTTGACCATTTGGAAGACAACATTCGCTGTTGTTATTGCCGATATACGGCTACAAATGTTGGAAAAAGTCATCGAAAATTGGACGTCCAGATTGGACTACATCCGAGGCAGCCGTGACAGTCATATGCCAGAAATCATATTTAAAATGTAATGCCACAAGATTATCCTTCGAATAAAAAAAATTCATGTCAATCGAATAATACATCGTTGTTTTATTGCAATTAAAATTCTATATATACCTCTAAAAAAACACCCTTTATAAGAGTAATAATTAAATTGCAAAGAGTCCCTAAATTTAACGATTCCGTTAAACTATTTCCGTATGAATTGGTGATAGCTTATACACATCGCGTTCAAAAATTTCTACGTGTGTGTTTGGCTATATACATTTAATCCTTTCATAAATCAATACAAAAGATCAAAATTTCCTTCTATATTTTTGAAAGAATACTAGATGAATAAATATTTCAATAATGTCGTCAATTTTGATTAAGTAAAATGGATCCTTGTTTAACATTGCGAAATAGGAGAGATGAATAAAATATTTGTCGTATCTGTTCTAAATACGACAATGTATAAACAGTAATTAGGAGATACACGTGTTTTGCTTTAATTAGGAAAATAATTAACATTTATTTATTCGAAAAGAAAGTTTTTATTTGAAGCGCATACCCTTTTAATTTATTTACTACCTTTCAATAATAGGAATTTTTAATGACTTTTTTTTTGTATTAATACGTGAAGTCTTCTGCAAAACACTTCTTAACACAATATTTTGATGAGATATTTATCTGCCATCGTTCAGTTTTCGGCATCCAATAAGATACCCTGATTTCTCTTAATATATTTTTATGTAGATATGTAGAAGTTAATGAGCATAAATTCACAGTACACCTATTTTTGATTTGATGAATGTTATTATGTAAAATGTTAATTAAATTCATCTTGATGTGTGTTATCCATCATCCGTTTATTCTTATTGTCATCTCGTGTAAAATTAAACGTATGGATAATTTGGGGACACAATAAAATAATTAGGTTTTTTTGTGTACTTTTTCTCCTTATTGTTTAATTTACATACTGTTTTCTCAGTCTCTAGCTATTTCCAAAGTTTTTCGTACTGAAGACATTGTTTCAACATAGCTTATCGTTACGGAAATCAATGAATTTAGCATCAAAATAAAAAAGTAGATTATGTCAAAGATTGAAAAATCTTGACCCTGTAGGCTTAATCAAAAGAGTTGGGATGTCGATATTTATACTTAATCATATATCTGAAGATACATGTATCAAGAATTTCAATATACACTGACGGTAAAAAATCCCCAAACCAAGAAAAACTTGTGTTAGATAAACGTAATTTAGTAAGCGTATTTATACTTCTAAAAGATGACATCGATTCAAATTTCGTGCTTAAATAGGGTGCTATTAGCTCCACTCACAACTTGCAAATCAGGGTTGCTTTAAACGCATGCTGTACAGTTTGTGAGTGTTATTTGTGTGTGAAATATTACCCACTGAGTTGATGATAGCCAAGAATACATTTGAGAAGACAAAAAAGCCTTTATCAACAGCTCATCAAGTTGGAACGCGGTCGTGTAATAGGATTAACAGAAGAAGTATTTACTTTCCACGATATTACAAAAAAACGGGTGGAATGTATTCAATGTGCATGTTTGTTAGGAGTAGTGTCTAAAGATCGTATTGCCTCAAGAAGACAGGGCTCCGGGCAGCCACGTGGTACAATTGAGAGAGATGACCGCCGTATTCAGCGAACAATCGTGGTGCACCGGACTGCTTCTGTCGAAGAAATTCGAAGGGCACTGGATACCGCAATGTCACAATGAGCTGTTATAAATTAAGTTATTCAAGGACAGCTTCAATTTCAATCCAGGAACCCTGTGACGTGTCCCTGATTCCGAGCCATTACCATTTGAGACCCAGTGGTATCGAGACAGAGCTCACTAGAGGACGGAAAGGACATGGCGAAAGCAGTCTTTTCTGACGAAAGCAGAATCTTCCTTGGTGCCAGTGATCGTCAGCTGTTGGTTAGAAAGAAGCCGGGGTAACTCCTGAAACCAAACCGTCTGCGCCATAGAAACAACTGGTCCTAAACCTGGAGTCATGGTCTGGAGAGTAATTTCTTATGATGGCAGGACACTCTCGTGTTTATCCCCACAACACTGACAGCAAATTTGTATGTCAGTCTGATAATTTAACCTATAATACTGCCATTCATGAACCTCATTCAAGGGATAGTTTTCTAACAGGACAACGCTTGCCCTCACACTGTTTTTGTAACACAACGTGCTCCACGAAATGTTGAGATGCTACCTGGGTCTGCGAAATCACCAGATATGTTTCCAATTGAGAACGTATGATATGTGTGATTGAACGGTAACTTAAGCATTCTCTATAGCCAGCAGTGACCGTCTCAGTGTTAACACAACAATTAGAACAAGCATGGGATTTTATACCACAAAGTGACATCGGAATCAGTACAACGCAATGCATCCAGACTTGCAGATTTGCATTCAAAACTCTGGAGGTACCCTGGCTATTAAAGTAACAGCATTTCACATTTTAAATGCATTTTCTTGAGCTTATACTAACATGTGATCTTGAACATTTATTCAATTAAGTATGTTAACTAGACAATTGCTTGGTCCAAATTTCATTACTCTACAATAATTTTTCTTGGTGTTGGGATTTTTTTTCGTCAGTGTATTTCTCTTAGACGGTATGATCTCCAGTGTGCTCTTATAGTCATAATGAATACAAAATTAGTAAAAATTTCCAAACTAAGACCAACATATGTTCGTGAAGTAAATGATAAACACACATTTCGTAACTGTGAACAACTTTTATTAAATATAATCTCAATATAATAAATATGCAATAAGTACGAAATTAATAAACAGACCCTTTCCAAAATAATAAATAGCTTTGAATAACATTCAATCAGGTTTTATTATCATGATAATTCCTGTTATTTTTTTTATCTAAGACGAATTCAGTTGTAGAATCACGAGCTTTAATCTAATTAGCAAAATTATATTCAAAACGATATAAAATCTCCACAATTTCCTACTACTCTCAATGTGGTCTCATTCCTATCCTCCTTTCTTCTAAATTCAGATCTATTTAAATAGCATTGCTAATTTACATATAACGGTTTCTCTGCAAAAAGGAAGGTTCTCAAATATTTCGAGCAGAAATAGAAATCCTGAAGGTTAATTGAATTGACGGACTATAGCGACAACAGATACAAACTCACTCCTATTAATTTTAACATAGATTCTAAAATGGTTTTTATTTTGCTGTGTTTTTAAATATATTGAACATTTATAGCACTTTTTTACAATTCAAAATTCATTGAAACTTTGTTTTGTGTGAACTTTAAATAAGATGCATACTTCTTCATTTTAAAAATTGAATTTTATTTTTTTAAGGAATATTGCCTTATTACCTTTTCCACTTAAAATACGTCTCGCAATATAAAAAATCACTGTAGAAATTTTATTCATCTTATTAAAAGGTAGGATTTTGTCACATAAATTAAGCCATCCGAATACGTTCGGAACCGTGATTTTGCAAAAGCGTATATATGGATAATATTTATGATATTTAGTGCCACTTAAGATTAGAAAACATATATAAAATTATTTTAAGAATATTTTTATAATAAAAAATTATTTAAATACATTATTTTGACAAAAAATGAACATAGAATGACCAGTTTTCAAAACATTCTCCTTTTATGAAAAATGCTTCTATTATACAAATATTTTGCAAGTATATATCTCAGACCTCTGTACAGAGGCTCAACTAGAATTTTTGAAATATATAACGTAGAAGTGGATTTATCCATGTTTTACTACAACAGAGGGAGAGAAATGTTTTGAAAAAAACGCCGATAATTATTTCAATTGGTGGTAACTCAGAAAATAATGAGAATTTTTCAAAAATTCTAGTTCAGACTCTTTCGAGAAGTCGAAGTTAATTTTTTGCCAAAATATTGTATTTAAATATTTTTTTTTGTCATAATGTCCTTAAAACAATTTTATACATACATTATAATCTAAATAAAACTAAATATCATGAAAATTATCCTGTTATGTGCTTTTTTAAAATTATGGTTTCGAACTTAGTCGGATACCTTAAGAGATGTTCTATTTTTATATTATACTTGAACTGAATGAGTGAGTGTTTATTAACGTTGCAAAACAAAGCAAGTCGCAGGCTACTAGAAAATTTTAAGAGACAAGGATCACATCTGAACTATTTACCCATTATCTTAGCTACCACACCACGCATACAGGAAAAAAGAAATTTTAGCACGACGTCGGACATCAGACATTCTACATGGGGGGGGAGGGTTTCGGTGGCACTAGAGTTCCAACTGATGACCATCTGACCACGTGATCGCAACCATGACCACTAGGTTACTGCGGCCACATACTTTAACTGAAATGAAAAATGGCATACCGACAAAATTATACAATTTGTAAGATTGTTCAAAATAACAATTAGTTGAACGAAATGTAACAATAAAAAATATTCTTGCACTAGATTCTGAAAGTGGACTGATTAGTAATGATGTAATATTTGTTTTATTGGTAATTAGTATTAATTAGTAAATGAAAAGAAATTTTAAATGTAATTAAAATTTTGCCCCCAACAGTAGTTGTTTTCAGATATATTACCACTACTTTTAAGAATATTAACATAAAGTAAATGACAATGAGTGATTTTCAAATTAAAAAAAAAACAATGCAGTTTCATCAATAATTTTGAAATGCTTTGGAATGTCTATTTCAAAAATTAAGTACTTATAAAAGACTTTCTTTTAAAATAGCAGGCTATTAGTAAAATTTTGTTCGAAATATAAACGTAACACTATTAAAAATTTTGTCTATTATGAAATGAAAATCTAATTGTAGTCGTAAAGTCTTGTCA
This sequence comes from Trichonephila clavipes, assembly GCA_019973935.1. Lineage (NCBI taxonomy): Eukaryota > Metazoa > Arthropoda > Arachnida > Araneae > Nephilidae > Trichonephila > Trichonephila clavipes. Next base: position 207,727 of record BMAU01001169.1, read on the forward strand.
GAATAGTTAATTTTTTTTACTCTTTCACTTACACCAAGATTAGCATTTTAATAATTGATCACATATTAATGTATTAGGAAACTTTTTCCGTGATGATCGATATACTTTTAAAGGTCTATGAGGTACTTTCGAAAATGCTGTTACGGCAACCAGACTAAATTTTATTTTAGTAATACCGTTAGGCTATGTTAAATACTTGATGAAAGAAAAGAAATAAGTATTACTTTGTATATTACTCGTGAAAAGAAAATAAGTTGCTGTTTTGCTCTCTGATATTCCTTCTTGTATTATAAGAACGGATAAAGTAAAATGAACATTATAATGAACACTTATATGAATCATTACAAATAAATTAATGACATTCTTTAATATAAATGCTGCTGTGTTGTTGGGCCTGGACTCGAAACCCGAGGAAGGCATGGATATTTGTAAGTGTATAGTACCTGTTCAGAATGGGGAAACTTTAAGTAGCCATCGAGCCGCAACACCTCCCGTGAGGTTGGAGGAAGAGGAAGAGAGATAGTAGACCCCTAACCACCTCCAAGGTGTTTTTCCTCAAAATTGGGATGGGACTAAGACAAATCGTACTCACAAATGCATGACATTCAAAGCTACGGCTAACGATTAGTTTGGGTGGGCGTCGATCAGACAACGTCAGAAAAGTAGCATTAGTAACTAAAGAGTGTTTTTTTCCAGGTATAGAAGTTTAAGTTAGCATTACTTTCCACGATGTCGACCGATTTAACAGCTATCAAGTGATTTATTCTCAGTTTGGTTTGGCAATTCATCATGAATAGACTCACGCCTGAACAACGCTTTAAAATTGTGCAATTTTATTTCGAAAATAATGGTCGATTTTCATAAGCGAATTTTGTTCTCGATCAAGCGAACTTCTGGCTGAATGGCTACGTCAACAAACAAAACTGCCGCATTTGGAGTGACGCTAATCCACAAGTGAATGTCGAAACACCGTTACATCCAGAAAAACTGACTGTTTGGTGCACTTTATGGGCTGGTGGAATCCTTCTTCAAAAACGATGAAGGCCACAACGTTACAGTCAATGGTGATCGGTATAGAGCCATGATTACTAACTTTTTCATTCCTGAATTGAACAATAATGATGTCCAGGAGCTGTGGTTCCGACAAGACGGCGCAACATGTCACACAGCTCGTGCCACAATCGATTTATTGAAAGACACGTTTGGTGACCGCCTAATTTCACGTTTTGGACCTGTGAATCGGCCTCCAAGATCTTGTGATTTTACACCGCTAGACTATTTTATGTGAAGCTATGTAAAGTCATTGGTCTATGCGGATAAGCCACAAACGCTTGACCATTTGGAACACAACATTCGCCGTGTTATTGCCGATGTACGGCCACAAATGTTGAAAAAATCATCGAAAATTGGACGTCCAGATTGGACTACATTCGAGCCAGCCGTGGCAGTCCTATGCCATAAATCATATTTGAAATGTAATGCCACAAGATTATCTTTCGAATAAAAAAAAATCATGTCAATCGAATAATACATCGTTGTTTTATTGCAATTTAAAGTTCTATACCTCTCAAAAAAACACCATTTACTACTTCAAGAACTTTGGCAGAAACTAACGGGAATATGCTATTTGAAACTACATTCATTCTCTAAAAAAAGCAAAGTACAGTAAAATTAACAAGACTCGAGAAGTAGAAATGTTATAGAACAAACTTTGTGCATGCATCTTGTAGTGAAACTCGGAAGTAGTTCCGCAGTAAAATATTTGCATAACAAAATAGGGATGTGAAATGCGCTTGTACGTACCCTTACATAAAAACAAGTTCTTTTCAGCAGTTGCTAATTCTTTTGTTGCTTTGGATGCTGCGTTTTCTTTGAAACTTATTTCTTCATTTTTTTGTTTCAATTTTTTGAAAAGAGGTCGTCGACAACATTGAAGGGAAAACATACACTGGTAGGTGATCGGATCCATCCATTCTGGATAACGATTGTCCGAGATTGCCGGAGCCTTAAATGTGCGGCATTCGATTATTAATCGCTTGTGACAACGTAGTGGATGTCTTAAAGTTACAACCATCCACAAGGATCATTATATGTGTTTGCAAGCTAAGCGTTGTCGACGAATTCAACATGTAAAATCAAGATTCGCGATTTCCTACTGTTTGACGTCCTGACACACTGTTAGCAAATGGCTGCATGAATGGCATATGTATTCCAGACTACCGAAATGTCTTTTTTCTGAAATAATGATACGCAATAGAGTTCCATAATATCAGTTTAATGTGGACGGAAGAGTAGCCGAGTTTATGAAAATGCTGGTTCACTGAGAAAGGGATTAAAAATAATAAGTGCGGGTGTTTTCTCAGATGATATTGTACTGTTGCTCGTACTGTTTTCTGGAGAAAACATAAGAACATACACTGCCCGAATATCTTTAACAAAGGTAAAATATGTCCTTTTTTTTAAAACAATTGCTACATGAAAATAAAAAACTTATGTATGCATATTGTACAGTAATTTAGCTAATCAAACACACCTCAGAAAAATACTTCATGACTGCTTGAAGTCTATAATGAAATTAAAACAGTTGAGACTTTTTTTGGGGGGGATTTTTTTTACCAACAAAAAGATATGGTCGAGTTATAAGGACTGCCAGGTTATCGAGTTTTCGTAACTGAACTGTACTAATGTTCAAGATTTTTAACTATCACTAAAATTATAGCAATACTATTAAGAATAGTTTTATAAATTTGTATTCAATATAGAAGCAATATACCAATAAAAAATATTTTGTGAGAATTAGTATTAGATATTCATGGTTTGTGGAGAAAGATTTTTATATTTAAATACATCCTCATGTGTGTGTGTACTTTGAATATTTGTATTATTTTTATTAATACCTGTGTCCCATATTTTATCTAGAAAGAAAAACTCAACTAGTTGATACATTTTGAAAATACTAATTACCTTTACTACTTTGATATAAAGTGTTGTTAACTGTGTGTGTGCTTAGCATAATGTCATTCAAGAAGCTCCATTCCGCATATCATCTTCACGAATTGTAGTAGTATCTTTGGAATGAAGCAATGCCACGCATTTGGTTCCAAATACGCTACTGTAATTATTTAAATGGCTACAAGTAGCATTTCAAGGCTTACTAAAGGAAATATATTGTGACACATAATCTCAATAGGAGATTTATATACCATTTTATTGATCAGAGAAACTGAACGAGATAATGGTAATGGTAAGATATGAAACCGACAACTGAAAATCCTCTAGAATAGTGCTAACTATTAATATAAGGGGCATGCTTTATTTTTTATTTTAGATTACTTAGAATATTTCCTAGATTATTCATCTTACTTATTTACTAAACATGCATTACTGTCAAAATTTTAAATGATTTATAAGGAAATATTGTACAAAGCATTTATAACAGAACAATAAAATTTTAATTGAATCGTCTGAATGATATCACTTGGTAAATATATGAGGTTTGCTTTTCAAAAACTCGCTTTCTTTACACACCTTTCATATCAAGTAACAGTTATCAGATTTAAAGGTCAATGGAAGTTTTCCAAGTCAAAAGAAGTAAGAGTTACTATTTTGTGTGTGTGTGGTAAATGGAAATTTCGTAGTTAGTCATAAGAGAGTTTTTTTTTTTCCTGCCGAGTATTATAGTTGTTGATTTATCTTCAATTGTAAAACTTATCTGTAGTGCAATTTTACACTCATGTTGCAAATTTATAATAAAAATTTAGTATATTGTATTCGTATATATAATAGGCAGGCTTAAAATATAATCACTTGTATTTAGGTGTAAATAGTTAAGTTTATTATTCCTTGGTTACTTAAAGCATTGGTCTCCAACCCCCAGTCCAAGGATCAAATACTACTGGTCTGCACAAGAAACGTTAAATTATTTCCATTTTATTTACTGCGGTATATTTTTCTTGGGTTTGGGCTACTTTTTATGAAAATCACTTTATATTCCTTGATAAATCACTTTATATTCATTTTTGGTGTAGCTATATTTTATTCTGAAGACACGTTTAAATGCAACTAAAATAAAATTATTAAACCAAAACAATCTATAAAGTATGAACAATCAACGTCCTTCCCCTCAGCGGGCCGCAGTAAAATTATCCAACGTTGCCGGTCTGCGGCGATAAAAAGGTTCGAGAATCCTGTCTTAAAGGACTTCTAATTTCTTTCAATAAACATTTGCATCTATTAAAAAAAAAAAAACCTTGATGTAAATCGTTCTTCTTTTGTTATGGAAATTTGTTTTAGGCTTAAAAACGTTAACATTTAGCTAATATACATAATTTGATAAATATCAGTTAATGCAATACAAATTGTGCAATCATTAGTTAACGATAAACTTTTCATTTTTAAACCACGTTTACGTAACTAAAATTGTTATCGACCTTCCATTTTGTAAACTTAAATCACATAATTTCAAACCTATTATTTAAGTTTATCTTAAAGAAAAAAAATAACGTAAAATAATACTTTTATATTTATTTTGGAACACGCAAAGTTTAAGATGTAATTCTAAAATTTACACACATCATGCGGAGAAAAATCTATAATATTAAAGGGATATTTTCTTATTAAAATATATTTTTTTTTAATAATTTAATTATAATTTGACGGTATAATTTATAAAATATGTTGGGAATTATATACTAAATTACTAAATTTTAGTAATCGTGTACTGAACTCAAGAGAGTTACGTATAAAAACCCTTCCTATTATATTTACCACGTTCTATATTCATCTCAATGGTTTATCTTAAATATATACATACATATATATATATATATATATAATATATATATATATAATATATATATATATATATATATAATATATATATATATATATATATAATATATATATATATATGTATAATATATAAAAATATATATATATAATATATAATATATATTATATATATAGTATATAATATATATTATAATATATATATATATATATATATATATATAATATATAATATATATTATATATATATAATATACCAAATATATATATAAATATATATATAATATATAATATATATATATATAATATATATATATATATAATATATATATATAATATATGCAATATATATATATATATAATATATATATATATATATATATGATATATATAACATATATAATATATATATATAATATATATATAATATATTATATATATATATATATAGATATATATATATATACGGACCTGCATATATCGGAATGGCACTTTGACGGGCCGAAGGTATATATATATCATATTAATATTTTCTGAAACAATACAGCGTATGGAATGGCCAGCGTACTCTCCTGACCTGAATCCAATCGAGCATGTTTGGGGGACATGCTCGAACGATTAAAAATTGCCTTCAGAAAATTTTCAGAAAATTTTTCTAAATTAAAAAAAAAAAACTTCTCTGATTTCCAAAATAATGTCCTTTTTAACACTTCAGGGATATTTATAGACGACAAAACTAATATCTATATGTGCTCATTTTTAAAATCTTCCTATACCAATACAATTTAATTATTTTGTAACGCAAGTATAATAAAAACAAACAATAGTATTAATTTGTGCTTCGCTCAAGAAATGAAATTTCAATTTTAATACTGTTCTGGAATTATTAAGACAGAAATGCGCGCTATCCAGTAATTTAATCCAATTAAAAATATAGTTTTATTTAAAGTTTTCTTTTTACAATCATTTTATAGTTATCCTTTCGTACTTTAAAGTTACATAAGAAAGTATATGTGTTATTGAAGAATGGGAAATTTGGATATACGTATAATAAATGTATTACGCACGGAGTCCAGTGAGTTAATTTAATATAAAAATTAAACTTTTTGAACTGTTGATTAACTCTGGATGACGTAATACGCAATTGAGTTAATTTAAATATCACGAACATTATCAAATGTACCATTAATTAATGCCTCCATTTGACTCATTTATTTCGCTGAAATTGAAATAAAACCTCAATATTTTAATTTATGACAAAAAAATTCAATTTATTAAAATTAACTTAAATTAAAATAATAAACTCAAAAGAAAATTAGAATTTAAAGAATATTTACGTCACATATATAAAAGTTTTAAGAAAAGAGAGCAAAATTAATAAATGAAGATGGAACCGGATTAAAATTTTACAATGAACTGGATTAAAATGTTTTTATATAAGAAAATTTTGGTAGATAAATTAATTAAATAGACAGAAAGAAGTTTTTTTTAAATCACGAATAAAGGAGAAATAAATGATACCAGGAATATTTTCTTAAGAGGGCATTTGAAATTCAAATAAACAACAACAATAAATCTTATGAAATTCAGTAAACACTCAGAGTGTTAAATTGGCCTAATAAATTAGTTTCGATAAAACATACTGTACATTAAAGTGTACAATTTCTAAAAAGAGATGTTATACAGTTGAGTTGAATTATATCTTAATTACTTAACAAACTAATAGACTTGATATTTTTGAAAATCTTATTACCTTAAAAAGGCATAATTTATAAAGCCTTCTGACTCTTATTTTTTTTATTTGTTGATGACATAAATTTTTCTTAATAAAATATGTAATTCTGAGAGCATAGTTTTACTATGTGGAATATAAACTATAAACTAAATACAGTTTGTTTTAATTATTTTTTATAAACAGAGATAAAATGTGCAAATTATATGAGGGTGGATGGAATTTATTTCTCCAGACCACAAATATTCTAAATAATATTTTATTACCATATATGGTATTATGTTTTTGAAACATTCTAACTCTTTTTTTTCTGCTACGAGGGTTGATTATTTGAAATCTACATATTGTGGAGAGAATTCGTGATTCCTCAGAGTAAAGTCAAATGGCGTTAATTCTCATACAGCTGATGTGCGGATGTATTTTGAAAGTTCCCAGATGTTTCAGGATGACTGAAATGGCAAGACGCTTAGAAAATTGTTTTCGTTTGGAAGTTCGATGTTTAGGAGCAAAGAATGTGTCTGTATCTGACATTCACAGTCGAATCATGGCAGTTTATCATGAAGAAACAATGAGCAAACAACATATAGTGATATGGTGTCACTCATAACAACATGTAGAACATAATTGTTTTAAGCAAATGTGAGACACAAATTGAAGTAGGTCACACATTGTGAAGATCCCCTTGGATCTCACTTTGAGAACGAGAATAATTTGGAGTCAGATAAGAGCCAGTAGCCATTTTTATAAATAACTTTCTTTATTTGATTATTTTTCCCAAATAGAATCAAAGACTTTTAATAACAAATAAATCAAATTAGCTATATGAGGTTCAAAAGGGACTTTCCTTTAAATTAACTTAAATATCTAATGATCCAATTAATTAACAATTAGAATATCGATCACGCAGAGATTACCGCGATAAGAGATCCCAGATTTATATTCAGTAATGTTCCTATTGACCATATAACTTTAACCTCACTCCTAATATAAAACTTTAATGAGACTTTAAATATAAATCAAAATTTACCACACAGAATCTCTACTCTTCCTGAGATTAAATTATCCACCAAGAAATCTTCAATAATAAATCTCTAAATACTATTATACCTTTTTGCTTCAATCTCTCTCTCCTACTGCCTTTTGCTTTACTATTCCGTTTGACTTAAATACTTTATCTAATCTGCATAACAAGGAATCCTGTCCTCTTTTTGGAGCTGATTGGAAATAGGTAGGGGAATTAAATTTCCCTAAAAAAGACGACTCAGAAGGTTAGTGATAAAGTTCCGTATAGGTTTGTCACAACCTGAAGATATTAACAACAAAAATTTTGAGTTAACTTGTTTATATATAAAATTCGAATCAGATGTTTATAACCATTTTGTAAATTCACTCAAAATTATCTTTATTTATATAATTATTGTAACTCATTAGTCATCTAATATCACAAATATTTCAAGTAATACAAAGTGAATTTACAAATTTTTGTGTTTTATTCTTTTTAGGTTCAGACCAATTTTGTACATTAAGTTCTCAAGATTACTTCATCTACCAATTAATTTTTAAAATTTACTTTTAATGCAATACATAAATTCAATTTGTCATTCATACGTCTACAGAAAAGTATAGGAACATTAAATACTCATAGATTCCTCTGAAAGTCTTTTAGTACAGTTAAAATTCTTTCTTCATATAATGTAAGACGTCAATTTTCTAAGAAGTGATCCATTTTAAGCTATGACAGGAAATGTTGAAAAAGTTAAGAGCATGACGGCTTGAGTATAAGGACATTTTAACAATTTGAAACTTTTTATTCGTCGCAGAAGTCACGGAAAAGAGCAATCACAGAAAATATCTAACAAAAGAATAAATATTCAGAATGAAAATAAATGAGATTTTTATCATCTGCTTAAAAATAAATCTTTTTGTATTAGTTTTGAAGCTAGAATATTTAACAATATGCTCATTTTCAATAGCTTATAACTCATTTTCATAATCAAATTAAGATATACTGCACCAAAAATAACTTTTGTTGACGGAAACTTTTCGACAAGGTAATTGAGATTGTAACGTAATGAAAAACTGTAACGAGAAAGTAAAATTCTATACAAATTGATTGGAAAACATTGCGTGTTTCTTTTGGATTTAGAACTACAAAAGTAAAAGTAGAGGTCGCATTAGTCAATGTTTGGTTTCGGATCGCTTAATTTGTAACTAACCGTAATCCTATTACCAAAGTGCAATGTCTGGTTATTGTTGGCGATGGATTATTGAGTATTTGGCGTCATTTCCCGCTTCTGTAGAGGAAGGTTGCTATTTGAAAAAAGAACGGCGTTGGTTCTAGCACGGGGCAGTGAGAGAAACGGAAGTTCATTAGTTTTGGCGTGAAGCACTGGATTGAAATTAATGCTAAGAAAAAAAGTTTCTTAGTTTCGTTTAATTTAGGTAAGCTAGTTGAAAATAATTGCCTTTTTGGGATAGACAAAGAAACAGTTTAGAATAACTTAATTTGAAAGCAGATTATTGGTACATATCTTATCCATATTTCCAGACATTTTTGAAAAATAAAATAATTTTTGATGGAACCATAAGAAAAATAACAAGAAATTCCACCCAAATATTTAATTCAAAGAATGGTTGCGTTAACCAATAAAAGATGGATTAAAATAGAAAAATGTTGGAGCCAGGAAACTTCCACGAAATTTAAAAGAAAAATTAGGATCAAGTAGAGACATCGTACCCCCTGCAACGAAGGCCAAAGAGGCTAAATAAGTATATAAATGTTGTAATGATTGTTTTAATTTTAAAAAAAGGAAAAATAAATGCTCGAATTAAAGTGATGAATATGTAATATTTCCTTTTTTCCGCTCCTTTTTTATTATTGAGTACATATTTTACGGTAGAAACTGACTTTTAACCCCATTGTGTATGAGATACCCTGCGCGTGTTATTTCGTTCATTTCTTTTGTGCGAGCAATGCCGGGTTAATATTGTATCGTAAGGGGGGCTATAAAAATATGGTTCTGGAATGAAATAATAATATAATATCATCCACAAGTATTTACCTTTATCTTTAATGATCTAGTATTAAACGTAATTGTATTCTTCGTCTACTGTTTATGCTTTACTTGGTAGTGACGTTAATGTGCGGAACGGAGTTGTTCTAGCTTAAAGTGCCAATTTGGATTGGCAGAAGAAAACCAGAACTAGAGAGATTAAACCTCAGGGATAGCCCAACGTTACAGTCAATTAATTTTACCGAAAACTAATTGCATTAAATATGTCATAAAATCATTTTTATGTGTTTCAATCAAAATTAGAATCTTTTAATTTATTTCATAATTTCAGAAATTACAATAGCCTTCTAAAAAGGTGCCTTAAAGGAAAACACTATATTTTTAATTTATAAGCAAACAGTTTCGTTTTAAAATTCCAGTTAAGTGCTAAAATTTAATGCTTAGCCGTTAAATAACAGATCACAGAAGTTGACACGAATAAGTACAGAATTTTATTGTGAAACTTAATAGCCGAGCAAAAGTTAAAAAAATAAAAATAAAATCTATAAAAACGCATTTCTGGTCTTAATAGAGCCGACGAAAAACTGTGTTGATTGTAGGAAATCTCAAAGTGAAAAATGCCGTGTTGCGTCAAGTCATCTTGATTAAATTAATTGAAATTAAATCCATGCGGACAATAATTTAGATTAAGTCCTGTATTTTTAATTATGACGAAAGGCAAATTTTTTTTTTCGCCTAAGAAAGTTCAAAACCTTAGGAAGATAAAAATCTTTCAACTTGACAGGATTTTTACTTAATGTCACTTAATTAAATTCCACAGCAACGAATTATTTTTTTTTTCATCTGGAAATGATTTTTTATTTATGATGTAATCTCGAGTTTTTATTTTTAACTAGCCTCAATGTTTAAAGAAGTTTTTAAATTTTCATTTTTTAAGAGAGAGACGAAGAAAATAAAGTATTTTTTGATCTTGTAAAAAGAAAGAAGCTTTTAAACTAATTCTTTAACATTTCTGGCATTCCCACTCTGTTTTTATAACTTTTATTGTAAAAAAAGGTTATGAATTATAAAAAAAGCTATTTTTTTTAAAGAAAGTAGTGTGCTTTTAATATACGGCAAGCATAATAATGTTTAGCTTAGGATAATAGTTGCGCATGCGTGCAAATGCATCTTTATGTTGGTTACCGTTTGTGTTTCCTATCCCCAGAAATTCGTAATTAAGATATATTTTCAAAATACAGCACTGCAACGATAAATTTTCTTCAAACTTACTTCTTGATGAGTAAAAAAAATAATCATTTATATTAATACAAGTAATTCTAATTACAATATTATTTTTAAATAATTAACGTCTATTCATGAATTGAAGAAGCTGCTAAGAATAAAAATAAAAAAAAAATGCAAATATATTTTATTTTAACAATTACCGTAAAATCCGGTGTATAACGCGCACATTCAACACAAAAAACGATATCGAAATTTACGGGTGCGTGTTATGCGACGGGTATAAAAATAATAGCTTAAAAATAATGAAAACGATGAACATAAGAAAAATTAAACTTCTTCATAGATCGGAATGCTTTATATTTGGAAGTCATAACACACCTAATGAAGTTAAATGGTTCTGATTCTAATAGTATACCACTTTTTCAAAATTATTGTATAATATCACAAATAAATTACTTAAAAATATACGAGCATTGTACACGCACACTTCTGGTTCCATTGTATAAAAAGAAGTGCGCGTTATACGGTGAATATACCTAAACAATAAAAATTGCAGCTTGAAAGTATGGATGCTTGTTAAACATCGGAATTTGCGGTATTTAATAATTAAAAATTATATTTTATTACCTTTAATATGTCATTTATTAATAACAATTAACTGGAAATATAACTTCTTCAAATTTGAATATTAATGTAATGGAATCAGTGATTAAAGTCATATTATAACTATCGAAATATAGAAGTGTATATATAATTCTTCATATGTATTCAGTAGATGTGTTAAAGTGGTACTTATGTATTATATTTTAGACCAATTTTATCAAATTAAAATAAGTTTCTAATTACTGCGATGTATAGCCAATGGTTGGAATCATTCTCACACATTCAAACGCAATAATACCAATAATAGCATTTGGTAACTTTTTTTGAATTGGTGATCTGTTTTCGTTAGGCGAAATTGTTTGACGCTATAGTACATTGAATACCGTTGTATGTGATATTTATCGCTTAATCGTATACTTATTATCGCACTGTAGTAGGTTTTGATAGAATGCTTAATAAGCGTATGTAAATATAGATGCAACTCTTGAAATTTTTTAATTAGGTTCCTATTCATTTTATTCTGAAAGAAATAATAAATTTCAGTCAAATGATTCTGAAGCTTTCTAAAAGACTAATAAGATACTTCTCTCTTTATAGATAGAAGTACACCGTAAGAAATAATTGTGACTTCGGCTCATTAGTAGCTTCAGGACAATACTTGTCGAGTTTGGGCAGGGATGAACAGATGCGACATTGCATCTTCCAAAAAAAAAACTGGAATTCTTTTATGCCTTGGGACAACAGATGTGAATCGATTCAGAAAACGGCTTTGATGTTGCCATAATTTTTCTTTTTCCGACACTCAAACGATTTTAGTCTCAGCGATTTATAGAAAGAATTCTCTTCTGAACAATATCCTATGTTAGACCACCCTCGCACATGTAGGCCACGAAATATTTGAATGAAAAGGAATATCAGCCTGCCATGATCAAGACACACCCTTAGTTTCAAAGTGATAGGGTGATTTATCACTCTCCAGATGTTACACAAGTTATGACGTCGAAGTAGGTTTCAGACGCGCCAACCTATTGTCTCCAAGCTCCAATGGTGTTGGGATGAAAGCAAGGAGAGCCATGTGCAGATCCACTACACTTGCCAATAGGTGACGATTGGTGAGCGATTCTTTTGGGGATTGATGACCTTTGAAAGACGAAGTGGACAGAGCAACCACTTGAGTGATCTTGGACTAAACCAGCGAACGCGGTTAAAGGGACAGCCAAACCCAGAGGCCGATTATCTCAACATTTGTAAACCTTCAAAAGGGATTAGAACTTATCTCCATAGAATTGTTTTAACATTAAAATTCACAAATGAATTATAAAGTTTTGTTTATTTAGTCGGGAATAGAATCCTTTTGTGTAAAAAAAGGGGTGTGATCCCTCAAGTTACTAAGTAATGAAATTAATTTTAAGGGATCACAACATTACACAATATCAGGATTTCAGTATGTGGATTCCGTATTTCCTCCATGTTAAAGGCTTATGATTAAATTTCTACCTAAGTTGTGAGAAACTTCCACCCGAAGTTTCTCTCTCACCGTCTTGTCTACCTAAAGGTGTGGGAGGAATGAAAGCAGAACCAGAGAATTCCATAATCTCAATTATTTATTTAATCAAACAAACTAACCAACAACAATCTATTCCCAAAGTGAATGCCAAATGAGTAGCAGGGAGAAGGCATTAATTATTAAAAAAATATGTGGAATCAAGTTATTTAACTCAACTTAATCTATCATTGATTCCTAACCTCAAATCTACTAATTCAACTTAGTGGCAAAACACCACTCTTAATCTTTACATCCGAATTTAAACCTTATTCAATCTTACCAACGTAGCGAATATAGCTGCTTCTTACCTCCTTTTCTAGAATTACAGAACTCTGACTTTATATGGTCGAACTATAATCTGAATATTACGGTTTCTTCTTGAGAGAGATGGCTGTGAATTAAACGCTAATGTTAGCCCAAGAGAGATTCCACAAGAAGATTATTATGAAGGTCACGTAAAGATCCTTCCTAAAGTAAGGGATACTGCTTTGATTTTTAATGACAATAGCAATTGAAAAACATCCTAAACATTAGAAAAATCGAAAAAAAAAATAATAAAATTTTGCACAATGTCTGAGATTTTAATTTAAACACTTTTAACTATATTTTAAAATTCAGTGTTCGAAATTAGACTAAGAAAAGGCTTAGTTAAAACTAAAGAAGTCTATTTCTTTTTTTGTAATTAAATTATTAATAGACAAAAGAGAGACTGAGGCAACAAAGAGACAGAAACAAGGAAAGCATCTTCTTCAAGTAAACATTACAATAGCTAATTCAATTTAAGCAGGACGTAATTTAAAGTTCCAATTAAGAACTCAAGACGTTTTCGAATAAATTCTGAACCTATTTTGTTGTAATCTAAATTTAACTTCCGTAAGTTATAGAGCTAGTTGGGCATATTTGAAATGTAAGGGAGAGTGCAATTTGTCGGTTCCTCTCGAAACAATAATCTTTTCCTTCGAATTTATTTAATGATGTCATTTCCAACAAAGTGAAAAATATACTTTCCTTTCCTTCATAGTTCCAAAATGAAATATAGTTCAGATAAAATGCATTAACGTAATTAGTTTAGTTAAATTGCTATATATATATATATATATATATATATTCACTAATCATTTTAACATGGGTATTTCCTTGGATCTATAATTCTTCTCAAATGGACATATTTCTTCCCCTTTAATATAACCAGAGTAGAGACTTTTTTAATATAACTTTTGTATTCCCAAAACAAGCATATCACTTCTAATAAAAATAACTGAAAATTGGTTTTAAAAAATAATTTTTTTTCTTTTCACTCTTAATTTGCAAATTGATAATTCCGAACATACGATTCAAATGAAAAAAAATGTGTTATATTTATACATAAAACAATGTCATACAGTATCAGAAAAATGCACAAGCACGATGTTTTAAACTGTTAACTTGTAAACCTCAATTATATAGGTTACATCACTCTATGGTGACCTGTTAACAGGTATCCTGGACCTGCTTTTGTGCGGTAGATAGGGACCGCATAAAAAAACGCACAAAAATATTCAAAAATTTCATTAAATCTTACATATAACAAACTAAATCGTGGAGATACTACAAAAAACCTTTTTATGCGGTGGATAAGAACCGCATAAAAAGGTCGCATTTATAAAATATGCCAATTATATACGAAAATTATGTAAGAATACTTCCATACCCAAATAAATATTACACATGGAAACATATTAAAAACATGTCGTTTCTAATTGAATATACGGATAAGTTTTCAAAATATACATACATAATTCATTGCTACTCATCGCAATCCAAAACCTGTAATGAATAAGTTCAAAATAGCTTTCGTCACTTGAAGGTACAATTTCAATTGATTTATTTTTTGGAAACATAAAGTAATAGATAAGTTTTTGTGTTGAAGGTCGGGTGTGGTCAGTTGCTTCTAAATATCACGATAACCAGCTATACATGATTGAAGCCCTTTATAGAATTTTATACTCCTTTCTTAACTGGTATGTAATTGAAGAAAATGCTTTTCCTTTTTGTTGGAAAGCTGGATCCCTGTATATTTTATCCACCCTCAAAGAATCCGGTTCTTCTTGTCCGTCTTCATAATCAATAAAATTATTGAAAATGTCACTGTCATTGAAAGTTCGCTTCAATCACGCGCGGGATGCTGGAACATTGAGATAAAGCAATTGAATGCGCATTGTTGGGAGACTGGTACTCTGGAAACATCCTTGAACTCTCACGAAAAGTAAGAGGATTTGTATAGCTGCTCACAGACCGTGAGAAGGCAGTGTGGTATTTTAAGAAGCAGAAGCCTGATTGAACCTCCTGAATTTCTTCTGAAGTACCAAGGATGTCTTGGAGAAATTCTTCCAAGTTGTGATTAAGTTCAATTTTCTTAAAAGATTATAATTTGCTGTACGTGAGAGACTCAACAGGACCCATTCTTTCCTCAGCCACAGTTCAAGCTTAGAAATCGGATTTCTCATTACCATCAATTCCCACGTAGGAGGGGACCCACTGAAAAGGTACTCGATGGGTAGAAGAAATCCGACCAAGAAAATTAAAGATATGAAGGCTAGTCTAGTGCTGTACAGGCATCCATTTGGATAGATGTACTGAAGCAAGGCTGTCAGTCGAAATCAAAACATTTTGAAATTGAATCTTGGTCTCACATGCGAACTGCAAACCCCTTTTGATAGCAATAAGTCCATATCTAAAGCTGAACAAGAATTTTGATTTTTGATCTTAATGTCTAGGATTAAGGAAAGTGTATCGTGCGACATGTTGCGGGTAATGGTAGCATGGCATATAATTCGAAAAATGAACGAAAGTTTTAGACTGGAATCAATACTTTACCATTAGGATTTAGGGAATCATTCCTGAATTAATATATTTTTAGGTTTAAGTCTTTTTTAATACTTAAAGACAGATTTTAATATATTCTACGACCGATTAAATTTGTGGTAAAACATAAGGTCCGATTCGAAATAGATTTTTTTAATAAGACTGTTCATTTATTTATGTTACTATATTAAATCACAAATATTTACATTATTACTGATGAAGTGTATACAATTTAGTCTATCATTACACGGAAGGATTCAACATATTTGTTTCATATTAAATATGTAAGTTTGGCTTTTCCAAAATAAATACTTCAAAATATTTAAAATAAGTCAGAATATTTTTCTTATTTCATTTTAAAAATTGATTATGTTTTTCTTCTTAAGAGATCTTAGATTACCCCATTTTAATATTTCTTCAACAACCAAAAAGCGTTTTAGCAATATTTTGCATCTTGTTCAAATATATATATATATATATGAATTCAACAGTTTTAATCTTTTTAAAGTTCCTACTTTATTAAGCGAATAAATTTTGTTACTGATTTGAAAGTTTTTAAAAGTCAATTTTAAAAGTTAAAGTTTATGTACTTGCTAAAGCAGCAATTTATGTTTCTCATAACTGATAATCTTTAAGAACGAAAAACAAATTGTGTGGCTGATAGTTTATTAATAGTAACCGAAGTATATTTATGTAAATTTGTTTCGGTGTAAATTGTTGTAAGTGAATTTCCTTATTCAAAGATTCATTTTCAATCGAAGAGCTCTCTAAAAGGATGTTTTCTTTCTAAAACTGCATAAATTTGAATGCATATAAATTATTTTTAAGATATAACATATAATTTTATCTAATGTCTTTGCAGTTATTTTTCTAGTTTCCATGAAAATATGTTTCTATCAAAATATGTCTTACAGCCATTTGCAGTACATAGTTCTACAATTTATTTTTGTACATTCAACCTCATTAAGAAGTTCTATGCAACAATTTTACATGCCATTTAAAAATATAGATTCTGTGATTCTATAAATTGTGAAAAATAAATAAGTTTCTTATACAACCTAAGACGAAATTTATTTTTTATTTTAACTTTAATGCTCAAAGGATATTTTAAAGCAGCATTAGAGTCATTACTATTTTATATATTAGAATATATAATATATAAATGTCGTATTACTACTAAAATTATTACATATACCCACTAGCTGAAGTATCCCTGCGAAGAACAGTTTAATATTTTTTAAATAAAAAAAATATTATTTTATAATATAATAGCTGAGAGAGAGAGAATGTAAGGTGAGTAAAACCAAGTACAGAACAGTGTATAGATACATATAAAATATTTATTTTAAGGTGTACTTTATTTTTTACCTATAACACCCCTTGAACCCTCGCAACGCCCTCGTCAATTTTCATGACATCGCCTCCCCCCACTTTTTGAAACCGATCTCTACTCCATGAAAGAAACAAAAAATTAAAGTCTGAAGGTGGGGAATTTCAAGGCAGTAACATTAATCTGTAATGTCCTTTTAGCTCTGAAACAGCGCTGGGAAAAGGGGGAAGAGTCAATTTCCACTAAATCTGGCTTTAGTGGATCTTCACTAAACGAAAGGAACATTTCTACCAAATTTCAAATGTGTAGGTCTTATATTTCAACAATAGCAATGTTTACCTATAACACCCCCTTAAGCCAACACAATGCTCTTTGATTTGTGAATTTTCTCTCCCCTTTCCGTCTGTTTCAGATCTCTACTGCATGAAAGTAACGTGTCTACAAAATCTTAAGTTGGTGGGTGTGAAAGCTAAAAGAGGAGGTGCTACTTCAAGTGTCTTGGCACGTATCCATAGTTAAAAATTGCGAGGTCCATCACCAAAAGACTACGAGTTGCTGAATAGAGCGCCATTATTACTCACTCACTCACAAAATGTAAAGTTTGTAGGTCAAATAGTTCAAAAACAGGAATATATATCTATAACGCTTGTTAAACCTTCACAATCCCCCATGAGTGTCGATTCAGGTAAAAAAGAGAGCCTTCCCCATGGATGGGGGAATAAAGAGCTACAAACCGTACCCTTAAACCTACCGAGACTCGGTTATGATTTTTAGCTACACGCACATTATACACTATATTTTTAATACTATATATTAATATCCAACAATTCGTTTTAATATTATTGCAACAGCTGAGTGGCGTGGTTGGTGTGTCTCTGACCTTCAGCACGTAAGGTTATGGTTTCGATCCCGGCCCAAGTCAGTGAATTTTCATGATGCTGAAAATCGACAGCGTCCATGTTGTGTGCGACGTGTACAAAATCTCTTTAGTGCCTGTTTGGCTTGAGGGCTCTCGGTAAAATGAAATTCACAGAGCAAGGTTCCCATCATCAGATCACAGATGCCTGCCTCCCTCTGAGGGGAAAACTGAATGTCAAAATTACTTGCGGTAATTGGTATCGCCTATATGGTGCCTCACTGAAAGTGATACCAGCTCCGGGGGAATGCACTAGGTCTGCAAATGTTAAAATACAAATACGCAGCCCCATTGGAGAAATATATATATATATATATATTAATGTTAATAGTTGATTTTTTATCACCGATAGATGACATTAGTAATTCTGCACAGTCGAAAATTGCTGAGAAGGGGAAAAATGTATTGGTATGAGTTTCACTTTAGTTGGAATTTTGTTTATGCTAAATCTAATCTTAAAATTCTACGTTTAAAATATTTCTGGTTGTCACTCACAGATAAATGCGCTGTGATTATCATTTCCCTTATTTTATAAGCTATTAGCCGTTACCCACCCGCTTCACTGGGTATTTCACGATGCTGTACATATGTACACTGCTTACATATATATTAATTATTGATATATTAATTATTAAGAATTCGATTGTATTGAAAAATATATTTATAGCTGTTATACTCTTTCTCCTTGATATAAAAAGAACATAAATTATAATATATCATTTCTATTTATATCTAAAGTAGAAGGAGAAAGATTGTTTTCGCTCACTTAACCTAGCAATCAAGTGGATTTCCACCAAAGCAACTTTCAGTGGATCTCTACTCTATAAAATAAACATGCGTGCTAAATTTCAAGTCTAAATCTAACAGAGCAAAAACGGAACTTTTATCATCAATACCTCGTTGACAGCATTCTTAGCGGATTCCAATTCAACAAAAGAAGCATGCAAAATAAATTTTATTATTATAGACTTAGCAGTTCGAAAACGGGAATTTTGTCTATTAATACGCCCCAATAACTCTCTCCACTTCCCCCTGCAGTTGATTTCCGTAAAATCCATTCTTAGTGGCTCTATTCAACTAAAGAAAAGTGTTCAACAAATTTTAAGTAAATGGGTTAAATTATAAAACAGGAATTTTTTCTATAACAGGTCTTAATCCCTCGCAACCCCACTGATTTGGGGATCCGTTTTGCAAAACTCTTTGTAAAAGGAACTTTATTCCATGAACGGAACATACCTTCTAATTTTCAAGTAGGTGGTTCTATTAGTTGAAAAGTGGAAATATTTATCTATTATACGTCCCTTAATCCCCCTCAGTGACCCTTGGGGATCAATTTTCCCCAAAACGATTTTGTAGTGGATCTCTACACCATGAAAGGAAATCGCTTACCAAACTTTAAGACTGTACGTCTAATAGTTTAAAAATGGTAATAATTATCTATAACGCGCTTTAAGTCCCCGCAACTCCACTTAGGAAACGATTTTCACAAAACCCATCTTATAGCGGATCTCTACTTAATGAATGGAATCAGCTTACTAAATTTCGAGATTTACGTCTAATAGTTTAAGAAAGGAGTTAATTGCCCATAACGCCACTTAATATTCTACAACGCCACTTGGGAGTCGATTTTGACGAAACCCATTTTGCAGCGGATCTGTACTCTATGAAAGGAAACCGCTTACCAAATTTCAAGACTGTACGTCTAATAGGTTAAAAATGGAAATAATTATGTATAACGCCCCTTAAGCGCCCTCAACGCCCCTTGGAGGGCGATTTTCGTAAAAACCATTATGTAGGGAATCTCTACTTTATGAAAGAAATTTGTGTACCAAGTTTCACGACTGTACATCTAATAGTTTAGTAATGGAAATAATTATCTATAACGCCTCTTAACCACCCGTAACGCCCCTTGGGTTTCGAACTTTGCAAAATCCGTTCTTAGCTGACGTCTACTCCATGAAGGGAACCTACCTACCAAATTTCAAGTCTGTAGGTTTAATAGTTCCAGAGATATCGTGATTAGTCAGTGAGTCAGTCAGTCGCTTTTCTCCTTTATATATATAGATGAGCAATTGTGACGGATCTGTATAGCACTTTATCACTAATACTCTTGGGCGTCTTTGGGGATTGTAAATTCGCGTATATTTCCAACCAACTCTAAAAGAAGAAACCGGGATGTGCAAATCAGTAAAAGTATTTAAGGAGAGTGTTGTAAGTAAGCAGGAGAGGTTATACGCCAAGAGAAAGTTTTGCGGAGTCCTAAGAAGAATCAAGTTGATTGTGCGATTAGCGTCTCGCTGATTATTAGGCAGCGATCTACAACTGGAAAGTTTGATCCACCTGGAAAGTATGGAAGTAAAAGGCAGGTGATATTTACATTTAGATTATCGGATCTATAAGAGTAAATATATAATAAAGTTAGTGGGAAGTTAATGAACGCTAGTAATTAAAATTTCGTGTATCTCTCGGTCCTTTTATTCCGGTAGTCCCGTTCAATATTGAGTTTAATGTTTGATAAGTATCAGATTTAGTGATTTAATTTAATAGTAAGGGTGAATCACATTGACGTAGACATCTTGATAAATCTTTGTAATTGGATGGTTGATAATTGATTCAAGTGAATAAATATAATTAGTCATTGTAAAAATGTCGTCTGGTCGTTATATGCCTCAAATCAATCTTGGTGTCCAGGGTGGAATACAGGGGGTTCCTACAAAATATTGTTGTTTTAAAATTTTAAAAAAATATACGCGCATTTTCAAAACTTTTTTTGAAGTGGTATTTTTAAGTACCGCTGGGTTAAACTGGCTCACAATTGCTAAAGTACTTATTTTTTACATATATTTAAATATTGCAAGTTAACACACACAATGAAAAGTTTAAATATTGCAGGGTCTTTTTTAGCATGATAATTGAAGAAAACTTTTCTGCTTAAAAATATTAAAAATAAATTTAAATCCTTTTAATTGTTATTTTTTTATTCATGTACATATTTTTTCCCCTTAAGTGACGTAAAACAAGTCAGTGTGAACGTGTTTTGTACTTGAATAATTTTATTTTTTTGAAAAATGTGTATTTTTTCCAGGTACTTGAATGTCGCCTATATCATTTCAGACCTGCTTAGAACACGCGATCTGACAAGTGAAGAAGCAATGCCATTCTTTGAAAGTATCTCTTCGCATGACAGTGGAAAAACCAGTACGTTTTAACCCATTCGTGGGCCTTGGGAATATTGGTTCCCCTCTACTTGATCTTAAAAATATACCTGTGAGAAGCGTAAAGCCCATTATAATATTATTGGGCTTGCTGTTCTAACGATGGGAAGACTCATTACCGCTTTATTTTTGTGTCACTGCATATAATCCAGTGATTATGAAACCTGTAAAAATCAGACAAAAAATGGTACTAAAGAAGAAGTACCTTGTCCAAAAGCTGTCACTGTATATAACGATGCCATGGGAGAGGTGGATCGCTTCGATCAAAGAAAAGAAAATACAAAATACGAAAAAATAGGAAAAAGATCTCTAAAATGGTGGCATAATTTCTTTTATTTTCTCAAAGCCAGTAGAAATCCTTAATATCAGGTCGCTGAAGCAACATCTCCTAGAAGCCACACCTCCAACTACCAAACCACGAAAAGCAACACCAGCTATAGTTAGAACCAGACAAGTAGCGGAAGGATAAGCCTTTATATTCCAGCCTCTTTTGGAAAGCATTCGATATCCCTATACCCTCCCCTACCCCCTCGCTTGGAATACGTCAGGTTTCTACTCAACAAAAGAAATGCGCTTGCTAAATTTAAAGCCTGTATTTTCTATTAGTTTCAAAGATCTCGTTGATGAGTGAGAGTGTATCTTTTTATCAATAAACATTAAGATAAAGACCGACTAACAAAGATTAAATAATCTTATGAGAATGCATTTGTAAAGCTTTGATATATGAATTCATATATGTTAACTAATGACAGGCTAATATCGTAATAACGTATTTCTTAAATGTATTCTTTTTGCAAATAATTTTAATTTAATGCATTATTTGTAGAAAAATAAATAAACGACTTTTCAATGTGTACTTACTATCAGCTTAATACCCAATGATTGATTTTGAATTTCCGATTAATTAATGCGCATCAAAAATTAGTTTTCCTTCTACAATATTTAAAAATAAGTTTCTCCAGCTTTAGCTACATTAAAAGCTGATGCTGAACAGATCCATTTGAAGCTGATTTCATTAAAATCATTCCATTAGTTAAATGAATCCAGCGCATTTGTTGATGACAGCTTCAATTAGTGAATAAGATAATGATCCGTCCGAAACAGCTTATTTTTATATTTTCATTTTTGGCAACATGATCTCTTTTTCATGATAGCTGTAATTATTTTAGTGATATAATAAACGCTATGTTTTGGAAAGGAAAAATAACTTTATTTGGTATGAGGAAGCATATATATATATATATATATATATATATATATATATATATATATATATATATATATATATATATACATATACATATATACATATATATATATATATATATATTTAAATATATATATATACATATAATATATATATATATTGTTAAATATATATATTTAAATATATATCAGTGGCGCACACAAGGTCCCACTGGGTCCCACCCCACATAGCCTTGATTTTTTTTTCCGATTGATTATAATCCTATGTATATAGTACGTAAAAATGTAATTAAGTAGTTGTTATTACTGATTAATTTTATTAATTAATTCTAACTTTTCGTGAGTGTCGCGAGTTTTAAATAATACGACAAACCAAGTCTTTTGACTAAAATTTTAATAAAACTTAACAAAAAAGTAACGTATGTTATTGTGGCTTTCGTGGGTAAGTTTGGCCATCTTATGCTTATTGTAGAAACTGTTACTTAAAAAATATTTCTTTGTGAAAACATGGCATATTAAACTTTTAGCGGAAGAACATATAACAGCTTTTTAAAAACGTTGTTTATAATAATTCATAATTATAATAGTTTCTCCATCGATTCTGAATGTATGCATATATATTTATGTATATATATATTTAGAATTTCAATATTTTAACAAGTCTTTTGAGCAGTTTTACCAAAATTGGATCTTGCACCTTAAAACTGTATATTCGCTCACTCATTCATTCTTTTTCAAATCACACCTACCTTATGTTTTTATTTTATAACTTATTGACCTGTTTTATTTTTTTATTGGCTATGAAAAAGTATTGTATGTGAAGAGGTTATCTAAATTACATTCTCAGTTATTTTAAAAGTATTTTTTTTCTGTTATAACTATCTGATTTTACTACAGTCAAACTTTATACTTCGTAAAATGCTTTAACATATCTATATAAAGTAAAATACATTTAACACGAAAAGCTTATGACTAAATATCGTTTATCATGATACAATACAACGCTTCCGACTGACTACTATGTATTTTCATGCTTTTTTTCCTTTAAACGAAACGAAAATCGCTTAACACTGAAAAATTTCCCTTCTGAGAAATGAACCAAGTATGGAAAACACCCCTGGATTAGATTGTTTTACTACATCACTGGAAGAATTCGTTGTTATAGATCAGTGATTCCCAAAGTGGTCTATATAGACACCCAGAGGTCTATGACGGCTTGCAAGGGGTCGACGCCAGCGAAAAAATAATTTGGGGGTCCATGAAGTGTAAATGGAGGTCTATAGTTTTATTAAACCAGCTTGTGACTTTAATCTTTAAAATGGATCTAATGGAAACCATATTTGACCAATTTGACTGATTTATTTACTAAATTTAGTGAGGTTAATTTGTGGTTGCTAGGTGACAGAGCATAATTTTTTAATAAGACAAGGACCTATTCAGCACTTCTTTCAAAAATTAAGCTTAAGAAGTATAATATTGGCCGTCGCGAATTTTCTAGATTTGTTTGTCAGAACATGACATAGTCTACGTTCAACATTTAAATACTCTTTATTCAGATTTTGAAAATAGATTTGAGATAGATTTATCTATAGTAATATCATAGTAGACAATTAGTTCATATGGTCGCATTGGAAAAAAATATGTCATAATATAATAGGAACTGATCAGAATAGGCCCTAACGAAAAGCTTAAAATAAAGTTTAGATATGTATGTCAGCAACACATTGGCTTTAAAAAGACTTACCCGTTATTTGTCGCGAATTATGGAATATCGTGATAAAGTTTATAATTTCTTTTCCTAGTGAGAGGGGGTTTCAGTGAGTTTGTCTATTTCAAAAACAAAAAAAGGAAAAAGGGGAAAAAACTGAACACTTACTAACAAAGGATATTTAAGGTTAAACCCGACTACATTGATATTTAAAGTTGGAAACTTGTTATTAAAGCACCAGATACCACCCTCTCATTAAAAGCATTTGTTTGTTGTTCAGTTATTTTTTGTATTGATTTAATTTTAATTTAATTCATTAACATGTGCTTCTTAAGTTATATAAACGCTATACTTCACTACAGTTAGAAAGTTAATTCTTTTAAAATAAGTAGCTGTTGTCAAAAAGATACTTAAATTGATAAACTTGCAAAAATTCAAAATTAAGTAAGCAAGGGTCTACCCGAAACCAAAAAAACATGACAAAGCGTCAATGAGACAAGACAGTTTGGGATTCTATGTTGTAGATGATGATAACGTGAGTTCAACCCCAATTAAGGCAGACATATACATTTTGGAGTGTATTCAAAACTCATAAAATGAAAAAAGGTAGATTCCGGCGACGAAAATGAAAAACAATTATGTAGCTCCTGTTCCCACGTCATCTGAAATCAGGAACGTTATGAAAAGTATATAAATTTACTTAAAAGTACGTCTAAATGATGAAATGAATAACAAAACGGATGACATAGAAAAAATTTTGTTCACAGTTTGATACTAAAAAAACATTGCAAAGAAAAAAAAATATCAGATTATTTTTCAAAAACTCAAAATTTGTTTGTTTTTGAAAAAAACTTATGAATGCTACATTTCAAAGATGTTTATTAAATACATACCTGTACACATATCTATGTAAATAAAATAATCTGTAATGAACTTAATTTTGTTGATTTATACTTTCTCTTTTGCGATATCCTTGAATACGATATTCTGTTAAAACAAATATATATTTCAGTCCCCCTCAGTTTCATTTCAAGCAATTTTTACTGTATATAAAGGAAAAAAGTGACTCTCTCTCTCTGTCACACACACACACACACACATATATATATATATTCATTCACTGACTCACCCTCTCATTAGAATATCTCAGGAACTACTAAATCTTCAGACTTGAAATTCGGCAGGTATGTTTTTTTCACATAAAGTAAAGATTCATTAAGAAAAGATTTAGCGAAAATCAACCCCAATGGGGGTTACGAAAGGTTGGAAGTAATAGATTAAATATTTCCCATTTTGAAATATTAGACCTAAAGATTTTAAATTTGGTAAGTACGTTTATTCTGTTGAGTTGAAATTCATTAGGTCTCTTCCGGAAATTTGGGTCTCTACCGGAAATGTACTCTTAAATCATTGCGAATAAAAAAAATAGTGCTTAAACTCTTAGATTTAGACTTGAAATTTGGCAAACATATGTATTTTGTTTATTAGAGATCAACTAAAAATGCACTCTATGGCAGTGCTTCTCAAACTTTCAATGTTTACGACCCAATATTCAATCATAATTTGCATCGCGCCCTCCTCCACACAATAACATGTTTTAAATGCAATAATACTATACTTTGATTTTAAAGCTATAACACGATTTCAAGTTCAAGTGCCACCGACGTATATAAATGTTCCTCTCAGCCAGTGTGTTAAAAGCCCCCAGACGTATGTATACGTCTTTCTGAAGTACTATCTTTTTATGAACTGATATCCATAAAATTATTCCGAAGGCTTTGGAAAGCAATAAAATGACCTTGACAGTGATTGCGAAGGATTTATTTGCTTCATAGGATTTGATCATTTATTCATATTCTACCCCCCTCCCCATCTCAAAACGCTTACCTATTTACTAAACGGTGGCATTGGGAAACGAATTGCATAATTTTTAATTGGCATTTAAGGGATTAATTATATATACCTTTTACAAATTATTCAGATAAGTGATAATGATGGCATATAATTTTATAAATCACAAGTCCATGGGGTCACAGGTGATTCTTAAACTTGCTCTTAACTTAGTATTGCTAAATTCATTATAAGATAGATTGTGAAGTAACTGTGCATTTATACATGTAAAGGGTGTTTTTTTAGAGGTATAGAACTTTAAAGTGCAATAAAACAACGATGTATTATTCGATTGACATGAATTTTTTTTTATTCGAAAGATAATTTTGTGGCATTACATTTTAAATATGATATCTGGCATGGGACTGCCACGGCTGGCTCGGATGTAGTCCAATCTGGACGTCCAATTTTCGATGACTTTGTCCAACATTTGTGGCCGTATATCGGCAATAACACGGCGAATGTTGTCCTCCAAATGGTCAAGCGTTTGTGGCTTGTCCCAATAGACCAATGACTTTATATAGCCCCACAGAAAATAGTCTAACGGTGTTAAATCACAAGATCTTGGAGGCCAATTCACAGGTCCAAAACGTGAAATTAGGTGGTCACCAAACGTGTCTTTCAATAAATCGATTGTGGCACCAGCTGTGTGACATGTTGCGCCGTCTTGTTGGAACCACAGCTCCTGGACATCATGATTGTTCAATTCAGGAATGAAAAAGTTAGTACTCATGGCTCTATACCGATCACCATTGACTGTAACGTTGTGGCCTTCATCGTTTTTGAAGAAGGATTCCACCAGCCCATAAAGCGCACCAAACAGTCAGTTTTTCTGGAAGTAACGGTGTTTCGACATACACTTATGGATTAGCTTCACTCCAAATGCGGCAGTTTTGTTTGTTGACGTAGCCATTCAACCAGAAGTGCGCTTCATCGCTAAACAAAATTCGCTTATGAAAATCGGGAACAACGGCAATCTCGTTTTGGGCCCAATCGACGAATCTACGTCTTGCTTGATCATATTTAAAATGTAATGCCACAAGATTATCTTTCGAATAAAAAAAATTCTTGTCAATCAAATAATACATCGTTGTTTTATTGCAATTTAAAGTTCTATACCTCTAAAAAAACACCCTTTATTATAGTGTAAATGAGTAGTCTATTTTTATTATGTCAGAATGAATTTGTTTACTGTCAGTAAGTTAATAATTTGTTTAAACTATCTTTTGTTTTCGACTTTTCAATATGCTGTGCACCCCTCTTAGGGTTATCAAGTACCCCTAGGGGGCGCCCCACAGTTTGAAAAACAATGCTCTATGGAGAATCATTTTTGGGAGAATTTACAGAAGTGTAAAAATAAATTCTATTTCAAATTTATTAATTTATGACATGCTCATTTTAAACCAAGTGATTGCGAGTTATAAGAATATTTTTCAATACAATCGAATGATTAATGCTATCTATGACTTATATATCAGTACATATATAAACAGTATATACTTCTACAACATCGAGAAATACCCAGCGATTCAGAGGATAATGAATAGTTAATGCATGCATTATTATTTGCTAAGCGAGTGAAGCGTTTTATTACTAAAAGATATTTTCTTGCCTATAATGAAGGGAAAAAAGAACATCCTTCAGTAAATGTGTCACTAGAAATAAAAGTTAAAGCTGAAATGTTTGAACTAATATGTTATTTAATTAAATATGACATGAGTCGTAACCAAGACCTGTCACCGGCTGTGTTATTTAGAAATAATTTTTCCGCTTTCAAGCAGACGGAAACAAATTATCCCAAGCTAGATGTATATTAAATTCGAAAAAGAAAAAAAAATCGCTTCGGGATAAATTGTTTTTGGAAAGAGTCTGGAAAAACTGTACGTGGCAGTTTGCGAAGGAAATGTATTATTTTTCGATTTATCATCATGTGAGTGGTTTTGAGTAATTTACAGTGAGAGAAAAAAAGTGTAGGAAATTAGGTTTATACAACATTTGGAAGTAAGGAACAGTTTTAATAGAAAAACAGGGTATCCCCCAGGATTATTGGGACAGGTTTTAAGTGAAATTAAAGAATATCATAAGAATTAAGATTTGCACATTAACCCATGATCGAAAACATTTTTATTCCTGCCAGGTAGCATTGTTTACAAGATCTTAGGACAGGGCTTCTCAAACTTTAAATATTAGTGACCAATACGTAAGGACATGTGTAATATGTAAGCAACAATTACTAAAAGAGAAATCAGAGGGATAAAAAGAAGCTTGATGGAAAAAGTAGCATGGAGCGCAATGCGACTGAAGACCGAAACATCCCTGTGATGGGTGTCCAGCAAGAAACATCCGGTCTTTAGTAGGGGATATGATCTCCCCTGACTGCTAGGCAGGTTTCACAGCGTCTGCCCATGCTGAGAATGAGGGTGTCAATGAGTTGTTGAGGCATTGCTGCCCATTCGTCTTGCAGCGCCAATCGAAGCTCCCGAATCGTTACTGGTGGTAAGGTACGAGCTGCTAAGCGTCTGCCTAGAAAATCACATACATGCTCGATGGGATTGAGATCCGGAGATCGTGCCGGCCAATCCATACGTTCAATATCCTCACTCTCTAAGAGCTGTTCGGAAGCTACTGTGCAATGACATGGTGCATTGTCGTCCATGAAAAGGAACTGCAGACCCATAGCGCCTCTAAAAAGACTCACATATGGAAGAAGAATCTCGTTACAATAACGGGTCCCGTTGACTGAACCTGCGTCGAAGATGTGAAGGTCTGTACGACTACCAAGCATGATGCCTCTCCAAACGAGAACACCGCGACCTCCATACCTGTCCCTTTTAATGATGTTCGAGGGATGATTGCGGCTTCCCCGCTCTCTCCAGATGAGTATGCGATGAGAATCGCTACTCAAACTGAATCTGCTCTCATCTGTAAAGAGTACTCGTCCCCATTCATTGTCTCTCCAATGCTGGTGTTCCCGGCACCACAGAGAACGCTTTCTCTGATGGGCAGGCGTTAAAGGTACACACCGTACAGGGCGTCGTGCAAACAGACCACCACCGTGCAGTCTTCTGGCCACGGTAAAACGCGATATCGGTCGTCCAGTTGCCTGTGTCGTGTGTCTAGTGATTTCTCCCGCTGTCTGCCGCCTGTTTCTTCTGGCCTGTAAGACAATGTACCGGTCAACTGCGGGTGTGGTTCCTCGTGGACGACCACTACTGAACCTCCGGATAGCTGTTCCTGTTGTTTGAAATTGTCTCCAAAGTCGTGAAACGATGCTGTGAGCAATTCCGATCTCTGCAGCCACACTTGTCACACTGCAGCCTTCCTCCAATATCCCAATGATTCGACCTCGGGTAAAAGCATCCAGATGTCGTCTAACAGATTGATTATTCGCCATTTCTCGCTGAGGCAGCAACTCGGTGTGATTTTGACTGCTATACGGCGTGCAATCTCTTTGCCAGAAATACTGATCTTACACCGACAACATGCTTTATACTACTCAGACACTCCCTTATTACGTCTACCTGCATATCTGCGCATGTGCTACCGTGCATCACCTTACTTAATCTCCTGATTGGTCTTTCTGTCCGCTCTGCCTCTTCGTTCAGCTGATATGTTAATTTTTCGACTTCGTCCTTAATTTTTGCACACCAGTGTATATCAGTGCAAATGTACATTTTATTTTTTATTTTGTCAAAGTGTACTTTGTTCGTTTACTTTTATTAAATGAATATATTTTTCAAAATTATCTTTTGTTTTCGGCTTTTCAATATACTCGCGCCCCCCTCATAGATTTATCACGCCCCCTAGGGGGCACGCTCTAGAGTTTGAGAAACGCTGGCTTAGGACGAAAGACACCTACATGTATTACCGCAGTCATTTGAGCTGTCATCTTCCACAGAGCAGTATGGGATGTTTTATGAACCCCGATCTGACAGATATGCACCTGATTCACGGATAAGAAGAAGGGATTGCACAAGCTGCAGAAGGATTGGATCACGATAGGTATCCATAGAGAAATGTCCCCGGAATGATGGATGGTACAATTTGTTGGAATATGCCTAATTACGAGGTAATAGACATATTGAGGGTGGAATATTAAAGACTCGAGCTCCCACGATTACTTAGCTTTCACTAATAAATATTTCAGTCTTGTATCTCTTTATTTTTTTACCTGTTTTACTACTTTCTTAGGACATTTCCGACCATGGGTTGTTTTGCAAATCTGATTCTTTATGATGTACTCTAACGTTCTTTAAAAATTGTCCTAATAATCTTGGTACACCCTGTGTAGGGTACTTGTGTCTTATTTTTATTACAGGGGTAGTCAACCCGTGAGACGTGTGCCACAGTGTCGCACGGTGGAGCTTTAACAGTGGTACACGAAGATTTATTGAAAAATTTGAAAATACAATCGAATCTCTATATAACGAACCTCTATATTGAGAATTTTTCTATACTCGTATAGCGAACTTTTTCCAGGAACCTTGAACATTTCACGATTTTCTTCGTAAAATAACCTCTCTATAGCGAAATGCAATTTCTATATAACGAACTTTTTTTGATTAAAATCTATCTTTGTTCTCCCTTTTTTAAAAGAATTTCTGAAAAAATTTCAAGTTATTCTATCGTTAACACTTTTAATGGTGATCATAAATCTTCAACTGGTTTTATTAGATCCTAACTCACTGAAAGAAATATATTTCTGCACGTTTCATCCAAGACGTGCCAACCTTAGCCCACATTGCCTAGTTCACTAGAAACATCTTCATTATCCTCTTTCAATATTAAAGGAGTTGTTCCGTGTCCCCGTGTTCTAATAAGAAAATAATGTATGTTTAATGTTACTTATATGCTTTCGATTATAAAATGTCCCTAAAATTAAATAATTTTAGTATAAAATTATATTTTTAATATTAAAAATACAGTGAATTCTTCGACATTCTTTTTTTTCTTGTTTTCCTTGCAGTTTTTCTTTCTTTCCTTCTTTTTTGATGGTTAAGATGTATAAAATAAACATATAATGATTTTAAAAAAAGGTTTGAATAATTTTTTTTAATATATAGTTTTTATGAATTTAAAATTTGAGTTATGTGGTTTATAAAGTATATTAAAACATGAACCTCTATGTAACGATTTCTATGTAATGAACTTTTTTCCGGGTTTTAGTGACTTCGTTATATAGAGGTCCGACTGTATAATTAAAAACAATTTTTTTTTACAGTTTTATTAAAATGAGTTTGTGTCTCAGACAAAAAACTCACGCTTTCTTTTTTAAACATGTTTAATTAATTGAATTGTAATAGAAGATTATCATGTAAAGAATATTCTTTCTTTGTTGTGTACGCTGGCCTTCCAAAGAAATGTACTCGTTTAAAATATCGGAAAGAAAACAATGAACTGCCTGGTGAGTGCTTGCTACTCATCAGTGATTAAGCTGAGAGATTAAGCTTTTCTTACTGATATTATGGTACATTTAAATAATTTAAGTTTAAACTTACAGGGGAAATATTGCATTTTACTCCTACCTTAGTTGGCCATACATCTCTTGTAAACAATCTTATGCACCCTTATCTCTATTTTGAAATAAAAAACAGGTCAATCATTAATAACTATCTACTGAAGTTAGCAATGCTCCGAGCTATAATAGATTTTGCAGGATTCATTTAGTGCAAGTTTGGATAATTTTCAAGACAATTAAAAAATGTTGAGCTTTTCTCATAAGTTATTTTTAAATTTCTCTACAAGACGTTAATTGTTACCCACCTGAATCCAAATCAGAATCATTAACATGTCATACGAAACTTGAAAGCAAATATAAGGAAATTATTTAAACTCAAGTGATCCAAATTATATTAAATGTTGGAAATTTGAACGCGGAGGCATTTTTCCAAGTTTATACGATTTGGCTGTCAGATATTGTTGCAGTTTTGAATCAACGAAAGTTAATAAATGGTTTTTTTTTATTTCAAACGTAGTATATATAAAATCATAATATCGCTCAAAATTAACGCATATACTCATAAAACAACCTAGTTTTGTTAGAATCTTCAATAACTTATCCGAATATAGATGACTTGGTAAAAGCGCTACAAATTCAAAAGCCAAAATAAGCAAGTACCGACTGTTTAATAATAAAAAGAACTAAGTGTAAAGTTACTCGTTTTTATTTTATGCCTAAAAAAGTTGATAAAAATTATGGGAAAAGTTTATTAACAATAAAACCTAAGTATTTGAAATGTTATTTTTACATTTTTACAGCTTAGACTTGCATAAAAAAATTTGCAAATTGCGAAAAATCCCATAAGCCAATAAGTGACATTTTTTCAACATTTCTTTATATTTTTGTTTCTTGGAAGAGGTACGCATAATGATTTAATACTATTACTAAAAAGGTTGATCACCCCTGTTTTATCATAATCAATTCAAAAATTAAACAAATAACTTAAAAAGTTACACAAAGCAAAAAAAAAAAAATGTTTATAAAATAGTATGATATAGTGCATTGCTACGAACTATTTCTGTATCATTTGTAAATTTGGCAGATAAGGCGTATAATTTTTATTTAAATGTCACTTATGTTTCAAGGAAAAAAACTCTACTAAATATTTCCATGCATTTCTCTCGCATTTATATTAAACAAACTACTAGAAAAACACTCATAAAAACGTTGTATTGAGAGAGACAGAGTCTTTATTCTTAAAAAAAACATATTTGATATCTAATACACCCAAATAAACTTAAAATCTTAATTCATTGAAATCTTGATGCCAAAATCCATCGAAATGTTAACAGAATCCCATAATGAATGTCCCAAGCCAAAAACGAAAATAGTTATTTTAACTGCTAAAACGAATCGAGAAACTTCATCTATTAACCAAACAATATCCTGACTAGTTATACTGCCAGTGATAAAGGTCTCGTCTTTGAGAGACAGAGGAAGTAAAGTGCTATCGATCTTAATTAAGTAAATTGCATTTGAAATGGAAGACTGAATATTCCCTAACTTTTCAGAACTTCATGATATTTAGATCGTCTGCTTGTTTGATCGATTGTTACGAATTTTTCTTTCGTGTGATATCGAATATGTTTTCTGATTATTTTCAACAGGTCTTCCATGAAGTCCTTCTATAATACCTAGTTGAATGTATTTGACTAACTTAATTCCATCTACGTTTTGGGAATCAGAAACCCATGAGAGATAAACTAAGAATTACTAATTTCATTTAACAAATCAACACTTCTAGAACAACAAAATTAAGTCTAGACTTATAAGTAACATAATTATTTTGCAATATATTGAACGAAGCTTTATAAAATGTAAGTTGAGACTAAATTAACGTACATTAAAACTTTTTTTTTTATCAAAGGTAACTTTTAGTTATAAATTCGACTAATTTTAACGACCTCGGTATAAGGATTTCATCAATTATATTTCTCAAAGTGAAAAAATATATATACTAATGTTAAAAAGTATATATTACTAGTATATATTATTATTATATATATATATATATATATATATATATATATATATATATATATATAATGTAAATATAATCTATGTTTTTTAAACAATTAGATATAATAACTAAGATAAAGTGCTACAGTTTTTTTTAATATTAAAATATCTCTTATCCTGAAGGTCATTTGCCAAAGGAATAGCAAAGTAACACATCAAAATTGAAGAGTTGAGAATTTATTAATAAACATTCTCAATTTATTTTTGTACAGATTGAGGCCCGTTAATATAATTTTTGTAAATGTGTATAAATTTTTTCCCATTTTAATAAGAACAATTTCAATTTAGCTTCTTAATTTTAACATTTTTTTTCCTTTATATGTACTAAATAGACTTAAAACCTACACCAACAAAAAATCCTATCTCCTTTTCTGTAAACAAAGGATTTGTTGCAATTATCAGATACCTTTACTCTAAATAGCCATCGAGCAGCAAATCCTCTCACGTGGTTGGTGTAAAAAAAAGAGAGGTGGATGTCCCCTGGCGACCCCCGGGGTTTTCTCCCTCTAAATTTGGGTTGAACCGAGCATAATCGTGCTGTCATTTGCATGGTGCTAAAATATAAGGCTAATGACAGGCGTAAAAATTCTTGCCCTTAGCCGCGATTAATTTCGCGGGCCTCGATCTGACTTAGTCAGGCAGTGGGCATTAGTCAAAACTACAACCACGGTTATTAAAGTGCATTTGTAAAGTATTAAAAGTTGAATAAAATTAGTTATTCTAAGAACATGTCTGCTTCTTCCTCGAACTCTCCCACACCCATGACCTTCAGGTTCCAACACCATTAGACGTTAGTGATTTAAATTCAGGTTTTAGTGCAATCTAGACAAGAAACGTTGTTTTTAACACTTTTATCGAGCAGTAGAAATAAATAAAGAATTTAATAAAATTTAATTACTTTAAAAATAATTTTAAAATCAGTTTAATGAGGCAAATGTATCCTATATATATATATATATATATATATATATATATATATATATAGTATTATAAAATAAAAGTGAAGAATAACTAGAACCCACAGTGCTAAAGAAGTAAGAAGTTGGAATTCAGCAAACACAACAAATGTAGATACAGAAAGTCATTGGACTAAACTGGATACCTATTATGATTTCTTAAGCTGTCACTGAATGAGGCCAAGGAATTAGGGTTAGCAATGCTTTATGGATCTAACTTTCCCTATACAGCAGAAATTTATATATATATATATATATTTACTCTTGTGTTGATCTTCATTCAAGAAAAACTTTGCTTATATATATTTTGACCCAAATATAGAGGATATTTTCGGACGTCTTGGTATTCTGGCGGTCTTGGCAGAAAGCTATTTGCTCAACTCTATTGCCTTTTGTATATAAAATATTTTGTATTAAAAAATTATACAAATCTAAATCGCGGAAACACGAAGGTGAATGAAGACAACTTAGAAAAGTTTAAATTCACTGAAAATTATGGATTTTTTCTTTGAATGCATTTATCGATATTTTGAATGATTTTACCTGCTTTGAAAAAGTTTCTTGAAGCAAATATATCTAAAACCTATGCCCTATGAAAGACTTTATCATCGAGTGGTATTTCAAGTGATCGTCTCTTAAAATCTTAAAAGATTTCTCAAAGTAACTAACTGATTATGTTTGGATATATCAATAATATTTTGAAATACAAATCTTCATAATGATGGGTACCAAATGTTTATAAATGATGAATAATGCATGTAACGCAATTTTAATGTGAATTTAATAAGTAACGAACTTGCTCCGTGATCATTTTGATTTGATTCATTCATTACTAGATTCTGCACGCATACATGATAATTATTCACACGAAACAATTAATCTTTACACAGGACACACTTGCAATACCAATTAATATTGGAATGATTACATTCTGAGATTTTATAGATTTCTCGAGTTAGAATGAGAGTTCGCTCGATTCTTAGAAGGAGCAACTCTCACGTAAGCGTTCATGAATTGTATTTCAAGTTGTCATTCATTAATTTTATTTATGCAATTAACTAGTTGTACTTCTTCTATAAATCAATAATATATATTGAGTTTCAGATTTAATGTTGGAGAAAACGTTGAAATATATGTGCGTTGTTCAAACGGGAAAATCAGTCAGCGTCAAGATCAATTTAAGATTACAGAGTTCAGAATGCTTTTTCTGGTAAATTACAAAATTGTATTGATGTGATCATTTTACAAAGAGCACACACACACTAAAAAAACAAGTACCATAAAAGAAAAGTCAATTCCTACTTAGGTCAACAAAGCCAAATTCTATTTTTGTTTACTAAATTTAAGTAATGAATTAATATTTGATAAAACTGTATTAATATCAAGTTTCATCTACTTCAAGTTTAAAAAAGTATATTTAAATAAAAAAAATTAAGAAAAATGAACTGGCGCCATCTGTTGCAGTTTTTCCTAACTTCGTCAAAAATAAGGCAGAATAAATTTAAAATTAAAAAAACAAAATTTAATCAATTAATTAATATTTGAAAGAATCTGTATTGACATCAAGTGACATCCACTCTATAAGTTTAAAAAAATGTACCTTAGTTTTTAAGTGACAAGGAAGCTATTTTCCCATCTATGATTTGTGTTGTTAGAAGTTTGGCTAGCACAACTGGTTTCTTGAATTTCCAGTCGTAAATGCAAACGACAACATACATGTTTGTTGAGCAGCCAGAAAACTGTTCCAGATGAAACACTATTCACTTAAGTAGGTGACTATATGCCAACATCGCCCCCCAAACAAGAAACCGAAGTTGCCGTTTGTTCTCTGCTAAAGCACAAAAGAATATATCTGGATTATTTTACCAGGTTGCGACGTCCACC
Organism: Trichonephila clavipes; assembly: GCA_019973935.1. Classification (NCBI taxonomy): domain Eukaryota; kingdom Metazoa; phylum Arthropoda; class Arachnida; order Araneae; family Nephilidae; genus Trichonephila; species Trichonephila clavipes. The sequence goes on from BMAU01001169.1 coordinate 244,105, forward strand.
AAGTGTTGACCCCAGTTTTCTGAAATTTCAAGAAAAGTATTGTTTATAAATTCTTAAATTTTGAAATACAAAACATATTTGATTTTCAATTCTTTTTGTAGATTTTACACTTTGCAAATTATATATATATATATATATATATATATATAATTAAATTAGATTAAAAATTAAATTCCCTATCTAGCACTTAACTCATATTTTTCATTTGATCTTCAAATATCAAACTAATCACCCATTTATTTCTTCCGAACATATGACCAAGCGAATAAACATGTCTAATTCCAGATCGTTAGATTTAATAGCCTTATATGTCAGCATTAACTTTCAAGTACGATCATAAAAGTCGTGATACTTACCTCATCGGTGTTTTAAGTGCTAACCCACTTAGTTTTCACGATTTCGTTCTTTTTTCTCTCTCCTCTCAGCGTCAGAACTTGTACAGATTTCATTAAATAAAGATCCTTTTAAAATTAAATCTGATTTTGACTCAAAATATGTCATATATATATATATATATATATATAATAAGATTATATATAAATATGATTTAATGCGACGTGAAACAAATGCAATACATAAGATTTCATATTACCTTTAAGTTACTTCCCAGTGGGAGGTGGTGTACTTTAGGAGAGGACAATATACATTCCACACAAAACATTTTGTCAAAAATCAAATTTATTTATTTAATAAACTATTTTTATAAATCAATATCAATCACAATAATATAACATTACTCGAAAAAAAGGTCTTATAAAGGTTTAAATCATGGAGAAGCCCAACATATAGATTATGCAGTCAAGGTTTACATAATGATTCCTGATCTTCGAGGCAATATCAGAGTTTTAAATCTAAGAAATCACTTTCCTACAGTTTTTTCAGCTACAACACTTTTGCCATAAGTTGAACATTTCTTCCTTGTCTCTTCTGGGGCATATACCTTTCGAGTAAAAGAAAAGTATACAATGTCTACTATACACGTTAATAACACGTATAGAACGACAGCAATTAACGTATCATAATCGAACTTTTAAAAATTATTCCTGAAATACTACCAATAATTTATTGTCAATCATTCTGATATATTCAGATGTTTATTATGCTAGTTACCGAAAATAGGCATGAGCCTTCCAGCCGAACTGGTACATAGTATATATTAACTCTCTTGCTGTGTATCCCGCAATTTCCACGGGCAACTTTCGATTTTCACGGGTGTTTATGCATTTTTTCTAACTATTTAGCTGTGCAACCCATGCTGTCCCAGTTTGTGATTTTATGCTCATATTTTTATGATCTACACTGCTGGCCACCGTAAATGCAACTCTCTGAAGGAAGCAAGCAAATAACATGAAATTTACAACATGCATTAGCGGAGGTGAGATATGTGCAAATGATTAGAATTTCAGCGTAGACACTCATCACGCGCGCCTGTGGCACCACCTCAAAGCACTATTTAAGAATTGGAGATTTTGACGATTTCAAGTTCGGCAATTGTGTTTTTCTTGTGGGTTTTTCAATAAACGATCAGTTATGTCTCGTAGAAAACAGCGATCGGCTTTTAATCAAGTATTCGAGTTCGATAGAGGAAGGATAGTGGCCTACCGATATATTGTGGATTATCTTTCAGGAAAATCGGTAAATGTGTTCGATGAAAGTAAACAACTGTAATGCGGATATGTTACCGTTGGATGCAGGAGGGTACGACGGACCGACGTGGTCAATCGCATTCATCTTAGTGCACCACTTCACGTAAGGAATGGCAAATTGTGTGCATGGCAGTGACGTATCACTCAGTCCCCTCGCGAAACGTAGCACAGCACGGTCTGTAATGCATCATTGAGTGCCTGCGTGTACCATTGAACACCGTTTACAGCAGAGTGGTCTGTCCGCAAGACCTCCATTGCTTGGTCTACCCTTGACGCAGAAACACAGACTTCTCCGCAAACAATGATGCGATAAAAGAAGGATGGGGGTGGCAGAAATTAATGAAGTTGTCTTTACTGACGAGTCAGGTATCTGTCTGCAACACCACGATGGTCGGATTCGAGTCTGGAGACACAGTGAAGAGAGGAAGCTGAACAGCTGCGTTATTCACCACCACACTGGTCCTGCATGGGGCATTATGGTATGGAGCGGTTTTGGATATCACTCTCGCACTCCTCTAATACGCATTACCGGTACTTTAAACAGCCAGCGCTACATCTCCGAGGTGTTGGTGCCAGTTGAACTTTCTTACCTTTAGGGCTTGGCCACGGCCATATTTCAACAGGATAATGCGCGACTACACTTGGCACGCATTGTCCAACGGTTCTTCGTCAATAACCAGATTGAATTGCATGTCTGGCCGGCTCGCTCTCCGGATCTTTCACCGATAGAAAACATGTGGTCCATGGTTGCTTAGTGGTTGACCCAGATTACACCCTCAGCTGCCACACCAGATTAACTTTGGTAACGTGTGGAAGTTTCTTGGTCTGCTTTACCCCAAGAAACTATCCAAAGTATATTTGAATCAATGCCGAGGCGTGTGGCAGCGGTGATTTCCAACAATGCCGGCTACTCTGGCTACTGATTGTGGCAGGAACCACACTTCACAGAAGTCTAAATTTAATCATTTGATACTTGTTCAACATGTTATCTACAAAATAAATTTTGTTGTGCTATCTCTTGTCTTTCTTGGTGTTGCATTTATGGTGGTATTTCTATTTTTTATAAACTAAAAACTCTTTTACAATTTTTTTGTATACTTTAACTTTAAAATGCAGATTTAATACGTAGACTTCAAATCCGTAATAAAAAAGAATGCAATTTTTGAACCCACTTTGACATAGAATTTAAGAATCGAGAGAGTTAAATATTATATAGTTAATATACGATACACGTATCATGAAGTTTTATTTTGAGTATGCGAACAAACCTTAATTATATATTTTTATTTATTTTGAGGAGACATCATTAAATTTATATGAATAATTTTTCTAAAGACATTTCGATTTTTTTATTTTTTAGTTTTTATCAAAAAGAAAAAAAAGAATGAATGAAACTCTCATATTATTTGTTTATTTTTTTAAAGGATCATTAATTTGTTTTACCGTCATTTATGTATCTTATATCTTTGTCACTTAAATGTTTTTTTTTGTAAACCAGAGTAAATTTTACGTTAAAAGTCTAAATTTTTCCTAGGAGAGAACTATAAATGTGTGTGTGTGTGTGCATTCAAACTTGTTTTAATTTAAACTACATATAATTAAATTAATTCTGAATATTATTCGGGAGTTTTCATTTTATTCAAATAACTTCTTAATTTCTTAAGCGATTTGGATTTAATACATACTGACAAAATACCAATTTGCGGGGAAAAAAATTGGAACATTTTATAGTTAAAACAGTATCACACTCAGCGTATTTTATATCATGTTTAATGATACTTTTTTTTAGAAAATGATTGATACAGGAAAGTTTTAAAACAATTAGTGTACATTAGCAAAATTAATTCTAACAATTTAATAGATAATTAAAAATAAGTGCCCAATTATAATCTTTTAACATTCTTTACAAGACAAAGTAATGGTTTCTAGAACAGATTATGAATTAACCGTTAAAGTAGTGTGATTAAATTATTTATTTATTATTATTTTATAAATTATTGCTTGAAAAAAATTGTATCAACTAAGTAAAAAAGTCATTTGATGAGATAACTCATAAAATTCCTGTATTAACAGATATTTTAAAAATTAAGAAAAACATTGTATGAATAGAGAAAGTGAAGTGGGTCTGCAGATAATTTGTATTTATTCTATTAGTTGAAATGCTTCAATATTGAAATATATATTCCATAAATATGTGTCCAAGATTACTGGAAAAATTTTAAAAAAAGAAGGTTGATATACAAATGTTATGGCAACTATTTTTTTTCCTTCAATATACCAGTCCGGTTGGAAAATGTGACATATACAGTCAAAAGGACAAGGTGTTAACTACATGTATAGGCAATGAATAGCACTGAAATATCGTAACACACTAAGTTATTACGGTAGTATGCTGGACAATAGGGCATTCAAGGTGCAAAAGAATGACAACAAAGGACACAAAAAGTTGACATGACAAATCTGGGCCTAAAAACCCACAATGGAGTCCCCTGCCAATGTCACCACACGCTGCCAACATAATGGGAGGTGCTGAATACCATCAGCCTCAGCATTTGCTGCACCATGTGTGAATCGGGTCACCAGAGTTAGCGTACAGCACTAGCAATGCCCTCTCGTGTTCCAAACCACCTAACACGTTTTGGTTCCGGAATCGTGGGAATAAGATCAAAGTCACTGGGTGAAATGGCGGGAGTGTATGTGGGTGCTCCAATTCTTCCCATCCCCAATGTCAGAGTAGTTATGTACACACTCTGCTTTATGCGGTCTTGGATTATCGTGCAGGAATATTGCTCTGTCCACAAGATCTGGACGTTTATCTCGAATGCTACGTTGTACCTGTCGCATCAGGAAGTCCCTGTAGTTCTGTTCTATTTTGATGTAAGCGCACTGTTCAACACGGATTCTTTCCATCTCATACGACACTCTCCGACTGACTGATTTCGCAACCCTCGGTGCGCTACTACCAGCTATTACAGAGCCATCTGTTTTTCTGGAAACACATTATGCCTGCAGAACTTCCACGCGACACGTATGGGTCTGTGATCCGTTCACATATCTACACGAAAAAAAATATTTGCCATGACTTATGCCCCCCGCCCTCGTATTAAAGATAATTTTTATATTTATTCCCGTTTATTTGAAGAAATGCAAAATACAAACTGTGAAACATAAAATGCAAACTATTTAAAGTCACATTAAGACTTTGAAGAATTTATTTCTCTCCTTATGTAAGGTATCATACCATTTTTATAAATAAGTACATTTTAGATAAACAAAAATTTTGGGAAGATTAAATTACTTGAAAGTGGTTTTTGGGTTTTATCCGAATGTGATTTTGTTTTCTTTTATATATGATCTTTAAAATACTTTCTTAAAGTATCCGACTTCGTTCAAAACCGTGATTTTTCAAAAGCGTATAAATGGATAGTATTTATGATATTTAATGTCACTTAAATTAGAAAATGCATATGAAATTGTTTTAAGAATATTATGGCAATTAAAAATTATTTAACTATAATATTTTGACAAAAAATGGACGTAAAATGAACAATTTTCAAAATATTCTCTTTTTTGGGAAAAATGCTTTTATTATAATACTATTTTTTCCTGCATATAGCTCAGATCTGTGTACAAAGGGTGAACTAGAATTTTTGAAACATATAACTTAGAAGTGGATGTAACCAACTTTTTCAACAATAGAGGAGAGAAATTTTAAGAAAAAAACGCCAATAATTATTTCAATTGGTGGTAACTCTAAAAATAATGTGAATTTTTCAAAAATGCTAGTTCAGACTCTCTGGAGATAATTCTTTACTTTATATAAGCAAAATAGTATTCTAATAGAAGCATTTTTCACAAAAAGGAAAGCATTTTGAAAAAAAAGTTTATTCTAAGTTAAATTTTTGTCAAAATATTGTATTTCTATTTTTTTTTGTCAAAATGTCCTTAAAACAATTTCATACATATATTCTAATCTAAGTGACACTAAATATCATAAAAATTATCCATTTTTGTGCTTTTATAAAGTCACGGTACCGAACGTAGTCGGATACCTTAAAAGTAGAAGCATTATCAGTTATTTATGTTACCTGATGAATGTTTGAATTCAGCTTTTCTTAATTTTAGCCTACAAGAATTTAAAAAAAGTAGAATGAAAAAAAATGTTTAAAAGCGTATTTATGTGGAATTTATTATTTTTTTCTGATAGGAACTTGTTTAAAAATATAAAAAAGTGAGAACATTTTTTCATGTTATCTAAATAATAGAATATATAGTTTATATTCAAAGAATATCAGTAAAATTCTATAAAAAACAAAAAATAAACAAGATGGTAAAATTGTTACTAAACCAGTGCCGACTTAAAACTCTTGTTTAATTACAGAATTTGTTTCATCATTTGATCTACAAGATTCCTCTTTTTCTTAATATTTCAACTTTTAATTTTCAGATTTGAATTATCCTGAAGTAAAGAAATTATATTTTGCTGAAGATAATAAGGAAATATTTGGATTTCATTCCTTTTTTTGAAAATTATTACAGAATATTATGATGTCATGTATATAAATAACTTTTAATTACTAGTTCAGAATAGTCAATGAGATTCATAATATAATATCTTTTGGTCTCAATTAAATAACATTTAATTTACGTAAAAAAACTACATGACGAAATATTAAACTTTTATTAACATATAAGTTGAAAGACATTTCAATATGCTTAATATTGCAACAACTGGAAAAGTTAATTTTTTTCAAAGTACTCATATAAAGGAAATAAATATATTACAAACTGCTTGTGCTATTTTTAAATTGATTCATATATGATTGTTTTGTTAAATGGGCTTGTAATATTAATAAATACAAAAATTTATCATTAATAATCTAACAGCAAGTATGTAATTCAGGGGAAAAATAAATTTTTTTTCCTTCAGTTTTCAATATTTTTACTTTGGTCATAAAAAATTCAGAAATTGAGAATACAATAAACAAAGAATACTTAATAAAAAACAAGTAGTATAAAAAAATATACTCAATTCCTACATACGTCAACAAAGAAAAAATTATTTTAGCTACTTTTTATTAAATAGTAACAATTAATATAAATATGTATACACACATGACAGAGTCACATATTAATTGACAAAATAGAAAGCGATTTTTCTTCCAATTTTCCATTTTCCTACCTACATATGATGCTGAAATATAATTTGTGTTTCATTTCTTACTATTTATTCATTAATGAAATTTAATTATTCTAATACAATAGTATACAAAAATGGAACCACATTTTCGGATTTTAGGCCATCCCCGGGGAGATTCGAACCCATAACCTGTCGATTAGAAGTCCAACGCGCTATCCTTTGCGCTAAAGGGACACAGCCAACAGTTTTCCTTTCTATATATGCTGTAGGACTATTATTTTTGTTTGTTGCTATTTATTTATTTTTTTAATTTAATGAATGTATTAATATTCGAAAAAACTGTATTAACATCAAGTGCCATCCACTACAAGTTCAAAAAAATGTTTTTGAACATGAATGGATGAATAGAAATTATATATAAACATATATATACATATAGAGAGAGAAGGGACTAATAGTAGGGCATTAAAAAAAGAATTTTCAACATCAGAAAATAAATTAACTTTCTAACCACAAAGATAAATGCAGCCATATATATATATATATATATATTCCTCATAATCAAAATATGATCTTCTAATTTCGTCTTTCAATGATGAAAATATCATAATGGTGTTGTATTCTATAATTAAACGAAAAATATATATTTTAGAAAAACATGGAGAAATTTAAAAATATTTTGCTGTATTTCTGAATATACATGTTAATAAGAATTAACTAACAAATAAGGCATTTCAAAGTAAAACTCTAATATGCAAAAAAGAAATTCTTCATTATTAATAATTTCCGCTGAAAACCTTTTTATACCTTTAAACGATTTTAAAAGTATTCACATATGCTGTATATTTTATTTTTGAATAATGTTTAAATTTGTTTTACGCTTTTATATGCATAAATAAACAGTAAGTGAATTCACAACAACTATTTTTATAATATGTGTGTATTTTATGGAGATTTTTTTTCTATTTAAAAAAGATAAAAAAAAAGGGAAATTACTCTTTAATAAGAACACCTTTTCTTCTCCGCAGTAGTATAAAAAACATACAGTCACTTGAAATAAAAACAAAAGAAGAATGTTTTTGTTGTTTAGTGTTAGTTTTTGTAGAATTACTGTATTGAGACCATTTAAGTCAGTGCTTCTCAAAGTTGCAACACTCGCGATCCAATATTTAATCATAATTATCATCGTGTCCCCCTACACAATAACAATGTACTGAATTCAATACTGTACTTTGACGCTAAAACTACGATATGAATTTTACCACTTAAGCACCCCCCCTGCATATAAACGTCTCGCTAAGCCAAAGTGTTTATTTCCCCAGACGTATATATACGTCTTTCCGAAGTACGATCCTTTCTGTGCACTGCTATCTGTAAAATTATTCCGAAGACTTTGGAATGCAATAAAAGGACCTTGACAATGTTTGTGAGGGATTTACTTATTCCAGATTATTTTTGCTTCTTTACTCCTTCCTCCTCCCCAATACATCACAAAGGTTTAATTATAAACCGTACAAAAATTATCCAGATAAGTGTTAATATTTGTTTTAAATTATATATATAAATATATGACAAGCCCATGAGCTCACTGGTAATTAATAAACTTGTTTTTAACTCAGTATTGTTAAATTATTTATAAAATACATTGTGTAGCACCAAAATATTTATAAGTGTTATATATCAGTGTAAATGTATATTTTATTTTTTTATTATGGTTAGAATGTATTTTGTTTGTTTACTTTCAGTACATTAATATTTTTAAAATAATGTTTTGTTCTTGACTTCTCAATATGCTCGAGACCCCCTTGTAGAGTTGTCACCCCCAAGGGAAGCGTGCCCCACAGTTTGAGAAACTCTGGTTTAAGTAAGTATGATTTTTTCCTGCAGTTTTTTGAATATTGCATTAAAACAAACAAGTTAGCCTGTTTGCTGTGAGAATGACTTTTCATAATCGCTTACATCATAGGTAATCAACATTTTTTTCAGCCGGGTAGAATACATATGACAACTACGTCACGCGGTCTGCATACAAATGACAACTATTTCACGCGGACTGCATAAATATGTGAATTATTTCTCTTGGGCTGCAACTTGAGGATTAAAGGGGGAGGGGGTGGACGCTATCAGATCAAAGGCATTAAAAAGTTGTGAAGATCCCCTTGGATCTCACTTTGAGAACGAGAATAATTTGGAGTCAGATAAGAGCCAGTAGCCATTTTTATAAATAACTTTCTTTATTTGGTTATCTTTTCCAAATAGAATCAAAGACTTTTATTAACAAATATATCTAAATAGTTATATGAGGTTTAAAAGGGACTTTCCTTTAAATAAACTGAAATATTTAATGATCCAACTAATTAACAATTAGAATATCGATCACGCAGAGATTACCGCGATAAGAGATCCCAGATTTATATTCAATAATGTTCCTATTGAACATATAACTTTAATCTCACTCCTAATATAAAACTTTAATGAGATTTTAATTATAAATCAATATTTACCACACTGCAGCTCAGCTCTTCCTGAGATTTATCCACCTAGAAATCTTCAATAATAAATCTCTAACTTCACCGTTATACCTTCCTGCTTCAATCTCTCTCTCCTACTGCTTTTTTTACTTTACTATTCCGTTTGACTTAAATACTTTATCTAATCTGCATATAACAAGGAATCCTGTCCTCTTTTTGGAGCTGATTGGAAATAGAGGTAGGGGAATTAAATTTCCCTAAAAAAGACGACTCAGAAGGTTAGTGATAAAGTTCCGTATAGGTTTGTCACAAAGTCAGAAATTGATCAAAATATTAATAGTTTTAGATTTCATTTTAAAACTATATCAAACTCGATTCACAGAAAAAGGAGGAGCATTTTTTTTTATCAAGTTATGGGGTAATTCCGATTTCCTTTAATGAATGATTCCAATTCCCCCACACCCAAATATTCTCTTGCTGGAAAAAAAAGGAGAAACTGAAAGATTGTTGGGCTTAAGTCAGTGCTTCTCAAACTTTCAATACTGGCGCCCCCCTTTTCGATCACAATTTTTATCGCCCCCCCTTATACATTAATAATGTACTGAATGCAATAGTAATGCACTTTGACGCTAAAGCTACTATAGGCGATCTTAATTATAAACCGTACAAATTAGTAACATAAGTATTAATATTTTGTATACTACTTTTAAGCAAAAAATAAATAAATAAATAAAATAATAGGATAATTATTAAGTTATTTTTCCTTTCTCTAATTTTTAAATTGAACATATTGCAAAATGCGGTGGCTGCTTAGAAGACAAAATATAGATATCTGCTAAATATAGAAAAAGAACTCAGAGGGTGAATTTCTAATCATAAGCATTCCTTATAAAAACTTTGCTTTGCAAGACAAGCCCCTGGAAGTCGTTAATACTTATTAAATTTGTTCTTAATTTAGTATTAATTAATTAGTTATAAAATACTCTGTGCAGCACTGATACATTAAAAGTATACCGGCTGAAGTACCCGCTCTTTGCACGAGTTCATTTATAAGAAAATAAAACATTATTGATATAATCGCTGAATTTTAAGGAGAGTAAAGCCAAATGCTCGACAATGTTTACAAAAATGTAAAATGAATCTTAAAATGGTTGCTCAAATTGTAATTAGTTTTAAGCGAATGGTAATTTTAAGCCTCACAGAATTAGCATTTATATTTAATGTTAAATAATGAACAATAGTATAAAATTCCGATGAAGAATCACTGTATTATTTTTAATATTTAAAGCGAAAAGGCTACAACATGTTTCAACCCGGGAGCAGCACGCACTCGATACGGTCGAGCGGGGTTATTGAGTCACTCTAATCCTTTTTTTTATAATTATTTTATTGTACACGATACAAATAGTGATTCCAGTGAATAATTTAATGAAGAGAAAGTTTACTTACCTACTTTCAAGGACTTTTCAATTTTTCTTTGGTAACAATTAAACAGTTTTGCCAGAATTAACGATTTCGTAATCTTTGCGTCCCACGCGACAATTTCCGGGTAAAAAGTGTATTCATTATGATTATATGAAATTGTGTAAAACGTTTTTCGCGTTATGCTTTATATGTATAGAATACTCGTAAAAATAAGTCTTGGCCAAGTAATTCTTCAACGTGTGTGTGCTCTCCGTGGTTTTCCAAGTATCATAAAACTCTTTTGCATGGAAAAAAGCGTAACAAAGAAATACATTACTTACAACTTCCCTAAATGAGAAACAAACACATAAACTGTACCAATAACTTAGAAGATTAAACAGATTACAAATATAATGTGCAGTATTTCAAAAATAAAGACTGATGAATTTTTTATGTTCCTAAATTTTTTCGAATCTGCGTCTCGTATCTGTTTTTTCTCTGAAGAGTTGTACGCTAGGTTTAAACAGAATGCATTGTAAAAAAATCTCTGATCATGGGATTACAGGAAATCAAATTAAAGTTGTTTTATTTGGTTATAAAATCAAAGATAGCTAATTAGGTATAGAAGTTTTTATTTTTGTTGACTTAATATCGCACGCGCCTATAAATTCTATTAGAGTAAAAGTGCATTTTTTATTATGTCTGAAAATATTTTGTTTTAATTCTTTCCAGTAGTTTAATTATTTTTAAATCTTTTATTTTCGATATGCTCGCGCCCCCCTCGTAGGGTTATCTCACCCCCCAGGGGGCGCGCCCCACAGTTTGAGAAACACTGGCTTAAGGGTATAGTGGTAAGCAAAATTATACATTTTTAAATATAGTATTTTCATGACAAATTAAACAAGTTGTTGATCAATGTTTGTTTTTTCTATGAAACAGTCAAACTATCCCAATTGTCTTGAAATAATATTCTTTATATATTTCTTGCTTAGAAGGAAGGAGGGTCAATTAAAAATTAGTTTCACCCCATAATGTTATTTGTTATACTATTATTCGTTAACACTAACCGTTACAATTTCAAAAGAAAAAAAAGTTATTCCTCAATTCTTACCAGAACCACATAGATATATGGGATTGCTTGACTGATAGAATTTCTGGCGAAATTTTTAATACATTGTTCTTAAATAATTAAATTTGTTAGCGAAATGGGGCATGACCGGGCCACTCAGAAAGGTCCGGCGGGCTACATACGGCCCGCGGGGTGCTGGTTGAGTACCGCTAGTTTAGACGATGCCTCGAGAAGAAGAACCGTTGACAGGCTTGAAGCTTGACAGTCTCAAGCGCAGATGCCTCGATCATTCTCGTCGAATCTTGATCTAGAGAGAAAGTGTGGAGCTCGCTTTCGTCCCTCCTACATAACAAAAATGGACAAATTTCATGGCAATGGATAATGGCTTTTTGTGTGGGGTTTTATAACGTTGGACAGTCGTGCGCCCTTGTATGTTTACGATGCGAACACTGTTAAACCACAACTCTATATGCATGAGCCTGTGTGATATTTTTCTGGGTGCTATGGGCCGACACAAGACTTTTATGGACGAATATGAGCTGCCTTTCAGAACTCACATGGTAGATGGTACGGGATATCATTGGAATTGAGCTTAGACGAGTTAATTATTGATAGTGGTCCGGGTTACGTTATTTCGGAATTATATAGATTGTGTGTTTAGCCACCGTAGATTCCCTCACATAACATATTATTATCTTATTTGTTAGAGTTTTAAGTTTAAGCTCTTAATAAAATCATATTAAGATCATGGCAGCTTCTAGTTCTTCACTTATTCCTACACCTCTAGCTCACGCTGATAATCAAGGAGAAGCGCACCAGAGGGAGAGAGGTGCCCTTACAAAGCTATACATCGCATTTTTTCAGAGGTTTTTTTTACACAATTGTTTTGACTTGGTTATTTATTGAAATTTATTAAATATATTATTACAATAAAAACTTACTTAAGTACAATTTCTTGGCAAAAAATGAAGAAAAAATGACATTGTTTTCAAAACGCTCTCATTTTATAGTCTATGCTTTGTTTGTTTTATAAAGTTTTGATTATATATTGCAAAGACTTTTATAAAAGTCTCGCATTAATTTACAAAATTTCCCTCATTATTTTCAAAGTTACTATCAATCGATTTTTTCAACAAATTTCTCTACTCTGATGAATTAACAAAGTTTAAATCCTCTTCTAAATTATCTATTTCAAAAATTCTAGTTCAGGCTCTGCACAGAAGAGAGTATAAGCTACATATGATGTTAAGCCAAAATTAAATGGACTTTTACAATTACTTTTTCCAATGTTTGGCAACAACGCTATTATCCAGCACTAAATGATTCTTCTTCCCTCCTAATCATTGGAGTGTAACAGACAGTTCAACATGACAGCTCAATTGTTGATCTACTCGAAGAAAGAATGCGGGGAGGCTATTATTCACTTTTTGCTTGCGTAAATCAGGGGTGTCCAACCCAAATGACCTTGCGGACCACTTCGGTGAAACATTATAACCTCGCGGGCCGCACATAAAAATATATACATTCATATCAGATTTGGAAAAAAAAATATTGGAGTGAAAATATAAAACGAATTATTATTATTATTTTCATTATTTTTTATGTATACTGGAATAGGTAATACAATAATGTTTTTTATATAGTAAGGCAATGAACAAATAATGTTTAAAATATTACAGTTACCATTTTCTTGAAAATTACGAAGCTCCTTCTGAATTCATCTTTCGTTACTCATTTTTAAAATTTGATTGTGTTGTTATTCTAAAACTATTTAGTATACATTACCCTTTATCTTAACCATTCAGAATATATTTTTTAAACTTTAAAAAACATGTCTGTTCCTTTTTGGGCACTTCAAACAGAAGAGGAGGGGAAATGAAAGTCGCAGGCAGAATTATGTACCCTCCATAGAGTAAGGGATATGCATAATGCAATTCAGAATTTATTAAAAAATAATTTAGTATAGTAAAATCAAATGTAACTGTATGATAAAATACACTGCTGGACAATTGCTAAGGACGGATAATACTATCAACCATAGCAACCACAAAATGAAAGGAAGCAAAATGTGGAAAATTAGAATAAGTGCGGGATATTAGTAAGAAGAAGTATGAGTATGAAAATTTTTTCCCCGTCTGTTCATCAAGTGATTGCGTTCATAAGAGCTTTAAAGGTTCTGACGCGTGTGGGCAGTTGTTGTTTCAAGGCAAAGTTTTATAGGAAAGATTTAATAGACGAACTTAAAATTTTTGGCATGTCTTCCCGACATCACATAGATGATTTTATGCGTGGCCGAATTATTGGAAAGATCGAAGAAGGGCGAAAAATAACAGATGTTTTCAGGGAGTTCGACATCGCACACAGCGTTGTTTCACGGCTGTGGAAGTCATTTAAAACTACTGGAATGTGTAGTAGACGGCACGGGGGAGGTCGTGTGAGAAGTACGACGCCTGCAGAAGACAGATATATCATCCTATCAGCAAAAAGGAACAGGTGCACCACAGCTCAGCAGGTGGCAAATCAGTTTCTTGCTGCCTCAGGAGAGCAGTTCTCCCGAAAAACAGTTGCCAGGAGTTTGAGGGGAGGAGTACCATACGCACGCAGACCTGTTGTGTGTGTCCCATTGACCAGATAGCACCGTACTACCCGTTTGCAATGGTGTCGTGAGCATCACAATTGGACTGAACAGGACTGGGCATGCGTACTATTCTCAGATGAGAGTAGGTTCAGTCTGTCATCGGATTGTAGACGCCAACTGATCTGGCGCGAGAGTGGTACTGCTTATCGTCCAGAAAATATCCAGGAAAAGGACCGATATCCGACATGCAGTATCATGGTGTGGGCCGGCATCATGATCAATGGCCGCACGCGCCAACATGTGGTTGCGAATGGGACTATGCCGGGCAAACGATACATTGATGAAGTTCTACTTCCTCATGTTCGTCTTTTCCGTGGTGCTGTCGGTGATAAATTTGCTTTTTATGGACGACAACGCAACATGTTATCGAATACTGGCTGTTCAGGATTGTCTAGACAGCGAGGGTATTCAACGTCTCGTATGGCCAGCGCGTTCTCCAGATCTAAACCCCATTGAAATTGTGTGGGATGCTTTGGGGAGGCAAGTTGCTGGTCGAAACTATTCTCCGACAAACAAGAACACCCTCATCCGTGCACTCACAGAGGAATGGGACAAATTGCCTCAACAGCTGCTGGATAATGTTGTGCAAAGTATGGTACGACGTGTGAAATGTTGCATCACACTCCACGGTGGACATATCCCGTACTGATACCTTTCTTTAAGGTGCCTGCTGACTTTTAGATGCATTATTCCATTTCTCCATGTGCAGATCAAATGATCATTTTTTTTTCTTTCAGATGTTTCACAGCTTTTGTACTTTCCAGAACAATAAATATTCTTTATTCTAATGTCTGAACAGTGTGACAACTATATTTTATCCTACTACGCCTCAAGTCTCGCTTAACGTTATGCTACATAGCAATTTGTGATCCGTCCTTAGCAATTGTCCAGCAGTGTATAAATCATATATATATATATATATATATATATATATATATATAAATTTCAATATGAAAAATCTTTAAAGACATGAAATTAAAAAAATTTTAAAAAGTCGGTGGGCCGCAACTTACGTACTGGTGGGTCACGTGTTGGTAGAAACCTGCAGTAAATTAATCGTCACATGCACGCCCAGTACGGTGGCAGCTTTTTAATACGAATGAAAAGAACACCTGTAACAGAGAAGAACTTCTTTCTGACAATTAAAGATCGGGCTGTCCATCTACGTCAAAAACTGAGGACAATATACATGCCATTGATGAAATTGATGGGTAAAATCCAGCGCAGACATCAGACCTTCCACAAACAAAACGTGAATCACATCCCTCTTTTCCTCCTTGGTGCCGATCGACAACGAAGCTGCCATAATGAACGGTATGCTACACTCCAACGACTACAAAGGAAGACCAGTGACACATTGTATATAAGTGATGCTGTCTACCCCTCATTCAGTGTTGGATACCAGAATAGTTGCCAAACTTTTGAAAGAAACATTGCAAAAAGTCCGTTTACATTTTGACTTCTCGTCTTATAAGCAAAATATTATATTTATAGATGAATTTTATTCATAAAAGGAGCATGATATGAATATATATAGGTCACTCTTCCTTCATGTTTTTCAAAAACATTAGATTTAAATAATTTCTTATTGTAATAAAAATTCTAATGAAGCTGCCATGTTGAATGGCTTGCTACACTCCAACGACTGCGAGGGAAGACGAGTGACCCGTTGTATATAAGTGCTGCCTACTACCCGTCACCCAGTGGTGGATACCAGCACTGTTGCCAAACTTCTGAAAGAAAGATTGCAAAAAGTCCGTTTACATTTGACTTCTCGTCTTATAAGCAAAATATTATATTTATAGCTGAATTTTATTCATAAAAGGAGAATGTTATGAAAATATATATGTCACTTTTCCTTCATGTTTTTCAAAAACATTAAATTTAAATAATTTTTATTGTAATAAAAATTTTAACGGAGCTGCCATGTTGAATTTACAGCTAACTGCAATTTTAAGCCTCACAGAATTAGCATTTAGAATTAATGTTAAATAATCAAAAATAATATAAAATTCCGATGAAGAATAATTGTGTTATTTTTAATATTTAAAGCAATACTTCAAAATGTTTTATTCCGGGAGCAGACACACACTCGATATTATCGTTAATGGTCACGCGGGATGATTGAGACACCCCAATCCTTTTTTTTATATTTATTTTTATTGTACACGATACTAATCGAGATTTCAGTGAATAATTTAATTAAGAGAAAGTATACTTACCTACTTTCAATGACTTTTCAATTTTCATTGGTAGCAAATAAAGACTTTGCCAGAATTAACGATTTCATGATCTGTGTGCTCCGCGCGACCACTTCCGGGTTAAAAGTGTATTCAATATAATAATATGGATGTTACTTCTAAAAAAATTGTGTAAAACGTTTTCATTATGCTTTATATCTTTGAGAATACTTATAAAGGTATGTCTTGGCCAAGTAATCCTTAAAAGTTTGTGCTCTCCGTGGTTTTCCAAATATCATAAACTCTTTTGCCTGGGAAAATGCGCAACTTAGAAATACATTACTTAAAACTTCCCTAAATGAGAAACAAACACATAAAAGAGGGGTCATAACTAACTGTACCAATATATTATAAGGTCAAATAGATGATCAGCAAATTATTCTGTTGCATACAGCTATAATGTACAGTATTTCAAGTCTAATAACAGTGATGCAGTTTTTATCTTTCTAAATTTTTTCGATTCTGGGTGTGGGTTTTGTTTTTTCTTTGAAAGAGTAGTATTTTTGGTTAAAAATAAAATGTAAAACGTAACATAAAATATCTCTTCATGGGATTACAGGAAATCAAATAAAAGTAGATGATATACATAAATTATATCAGAGTGCATTTTTATTTTATCTGAAAGTATTTTGTTTTATAATTCATTCTAGTAAATTAATTATTTTTAAATCTTTTATTTTCGATATACTTGCACCAACCTCACAGGGTTACCACAGACCTACCAGGGGGTACGCCCCACAGTTTGAGAAATACTGAATTATTCAATGTTTCTTTACACAAGAATATTTTGTTTTACTATTGTCAATATTGACAGCTAAATTTATCTTGAGAGCTTTGTCTTCCTCTTGTGTAATTATAAAGTAAGCACATTGCAAAGATAAGATATTTTTCACACAGAAAATATATTCCAATATTTATATAAGTCAACTAAAATTAACTTTAATATAATTTTAAGATTAGGGTACCTATACGGGAACGATGATTTGGTATTCTGGCTCGTATGTTATTTTAAGAAACTCTTAAGTAAATGTTTGGAAACTAGCTATTTCCAAAATATCCTGCTTCAAGTAGGTCAAGCATTTTTTTACGCCAAGATGTGTAATATTTTTCAATACGAGTGAAATCTGCCAAGAGTTCATGATTACCTGAAACCGATAATACAGTATATCTAATAATTTAAATGGATAAATGTATGGCAGAGCTAGAAAAATTTATTTTACACCTGTTTTTAGCGAATTTAAACTTATTTATACAAAAACCATATTTATTGAAGATTTAAAATTTAAAAAAAATATTCAAGTTCAAAAGTTAACTACATTTCATACATTTAAACTTACATTTCATATTTTACTATTAACTATTCCTTATCGTAATTGCAAAACCTATGATTAACCGGTTATTTTAAACTCATGATATTACTTTTAAACAAAAGTCTATAAAAGGACAATAAATCTGTCATGGTTGTTTATATGAGAAAAATCTCTTGTTTTATTAAATCAATTCCATTTTTTAAAATTATTATTTGAATTTCATATTTTTTTCTTAAGGCATTTATAGGGGTTTTTTTATTGTTTTCTTTAAAAATTTTCAAGCAAAGTTTTTCTAATAGAAGTTTGGGATTGTAATTTTATACAAACATTTATTTCGCAAAATGTTTTAAATTAAATTTATCTATAGCAAAATAACTTCAGAAAGTTTTGGAGTTTGAAGTAAGAATGAATTAAAATACAGTCGGGGGAAGTTCTTTTTAATAAAGTTGCGAACTCCCTCAAAAAGTTCGGCCTATGGAAAATTCTTTAAATAAAACACTTCTTCCTTAAATATACTCCAGAGACCACATAAAACAAATTCTAAATTCATAAATACTATATATTGTTTAAAATAGTAATTTTTCACATTTTTTATTGAAAATTTTATCTTAATTCATTTTATATGTCTTACCCATCAAACAGAAACCTGCAAGGAAAATAAGAAACAAATATCATTGCGCAGGAATGCACTGTTTTTCCCCAATTTTCAAGGATAATTTTATGTGCCAAAATTAATCAATTTTATTACAACTTTTTCTAATTTTAAACCTACAAATAATTTTAAACATACATTATTTTACTTCCAGTAATTTCAATGATGGGCACATGCGTCCTTATATTTAATTACTTATTAAATCTGCTAACTTAACTTGAGTTTTTTTGTTTAAAAAATTACGGCACTTTTTATGATTCTAGGTTAGTTAGGTGCTTTGTAAAACCCTTTTCAAGGACATTGTTCACCATAAAATGTGCTAAAAAAGAAAATAACTTGAAAATTGTTTTGAAATATTTTTAAAATAGTGAGAAAAATCCAATAACAAGAGGAAAAGTTTGTTAAATAGAAAATGCACTTTGCTATTTGGAGGTTATTTTTCTAAGAAAATAATAAAATGATCCTGTTTCCAGAAAAAAAGTTCGCAAAATAGAAGTTCCTTATATAGAGGTTGGGCTGCATTTGAGAATTGGGAGTTAGATATATATATATATCTTTCATTATATTTAGTAGTAGAATAAATCCAAAATAAAATTAATCTTACCTAATTATGCGTATTTTTTACTTGTATAAGGACTTTAAATTTTACTTAACTGATGTAATTAGAAATTTACTTAATTAATTCATGTTATTAATTAAAGTATCACGCGTCCTCTCTCTCTCTCCGTTTTATCTTTCTAACACTGAATGTGATATATCTAAAAAATGAAATTTCCATTATATTTAACTAATAAGGTATACTACATACGTAACTATTATAAAAGATACTTTGAAATATGTATATCAGAATAAAAAATTAAAGAAATTTCATAAGGTAATAATTAACATTATAAGAAGCATTTTAATTTTTAAATAGGATAAGTGATGCATCATTCAATCATACGGGAAATATATTAAAATGTACACATTATCAACTAAATTCTACTTTTTGAATTAGAATATATTAAATATGAATTATTTATATAGCTTTATATCCATATTCATAAAATTTAACACTTATGCAGACATGAGATTCGCATATATTCGAATAATACATTGGAATACATTCGAATATATAATACTATAATAATCTAGTAGATTATTTTAATTTGTAGCTTTCCTTTTGCACTAGATGTAATGGCATTTCATTATGTTGACTGACTACATTCGTAACCCGGATTTTGAAAAAGCGTATAAAAGAGTAATTTTTGATTTTATTGTTAATTGAATTGGAATATACAAATAAAGTTGTTTTATGAATTATTTGTAAGAAAAACATTTTAATGTGGATTTAGGGTAAACTATATGTATATAATACTATTACACAATTTATTTTGAAAGCAAATTACATATTTCATAATAACTAGTATTATCAACAAATTAAGGGTCTGCCACAAGGTGGCCCAGAAAGTAATGGTCTGGCTAATATTTATTTACACTATTATGAGAATGAAAAAAATTGATACCGACTATTGTTACTTTTTTAGATACATCGATGATTTAATTATTTTCAGTAATAAAGTTGACTTTACTCCTATTTTTAATTATGATCTACAGTACTTGAAATTAATGAAAAACAGCTGCAATATAGAGTCAGCAAATTCCCTAGATCTTAAATTAAAAGTTGAAAATAATATGCTAAAAAGTAATATTTTTGATAAAAGATACTCTTTTGATTTTAATGTTATGAAAATGTCATATTGGAATAGTACCCTTCACATTTCAAATTTTAGAAATATTATTCTGAATTATATAAAAATAAATAATGATTTAGTATCTAAAGAACTATTAAGCATTAATAATTACAAAGAATTCTTTCAAAGTTGCGTAGGCAATAAATATCCAGCTAATTTAATAGATAAATTTATGTCTTCAAAATTATAGCTAATTTATTATTATTATTTAATCTTATCATTTCTGTTTAGTTTATAGTATATAATTTTCTTAATATATTCTTATAGTAAGTTTAGTTACTAAAATATATATATAGATGGTGTAGATGGCGTCATTATTCTTAGTTTTGCTGTTTTTTTGTGCATTGAGTCAGTACACTCAAAGAGTCTGTCTACATTGGGCAAGATTCTAGTTTCTTCGCTCATTTACATTACTATTAACTATGGTCATAATCATTTTTAACCTCTTTTGCAAATATTTTTTGTTTATACATATTTATATTTGTCTATTCTCCCGGATTCCAATAGTAATTTAATATTCCAATTCTATTATGTTGCTCACCCATGTGGGTTTTGGACCTATGCATTGCCTGTGTTATAATGTCGAGAATTTCTGCTGTAGGGGAAGGTTGAGATCTCACAAAACACTGTTTAACCCTGTTTCATTGTCCTAACCCAGTGACAGTATATATATATATATATATATATATATATATATATATATATATATATATTGTTCAAAATTTCATTTATTAATAAAATACTTTTCATTCATCGACTGAAGTTCAGATACATTTTCTAAACTTGTAGTAGATGAAACTCGATGTTAATACAGTTTTTTTTTCAAATATTACCTTATTAATAAAATTTTATTTTTTTTCCTTTTAAATTTATTCTGTGTTATTTCTGTGAAAGTTACAACAAGCTACAACAGATGGCGCTACCAAATTAGAAATTGACTTTATTTATTAATTTATTTATGTATTATTTGTTGAAATTTCTCTACTCTCTGATGTAATAGAAGTTGACAAAACCCGTGTCTAAATAACATTTCAAAAATCCTTGTTCTAGTTATGTCAGGTTATATATATGTTTTAAAAGTCTTAACTATTCAACATGTTACTATTATCACAGCATTTTCTCTTAAAAGAAAAATGTTTTGAAAGTATTTAATTTTTCCTCATTTTTTATCATAGAAATGTGCATTCTAATAATTTTTTATTGTAATGAGATAGTTTTAAAACAATTTCTTTGCGGTATTCAGATGACACAAAATATCAAATAAGTATTCAAGTTCACGCTTTTCTAAAATCATGTTTCTGAACGTAGTCAAATACCTTAAATTTTTCATTCTATATTATATTTAACGCTTTTACTGAATTCTGGAAAATATATTCATCAATGAAGTTGGTGAAACATGCGGAAAAAGAAGAAAAAAGAAAACACAGTAACGCTTATTGATCAATAGCTTACGATTTATGCGTTTTCTATTGGCATTCGTGCTTAAACGTGAATAAAATTTTTAGTTCAATGTGAGAAATTTCACAATGTTTGAGCAAACTTTTGCGAAGTTTCTTTCTTTCTTTTTTTCTTGTTCTTCCTTCTAATTCATACGCGAGTTCTTTCACGCAAACACATTATTTTGTAGAAAAATGAAGCAAACTCAAACTAACAGGCAAGGTAGAATTCTCAAAAAAAGCTGCTGGAGCTTTAAACGCAAAACTTTTAGAAAAAGTTTTCTTTATGTATTTCTCGTATTTTCGAAACATGCGGTCTTCCTAAGATTTTTCCGGAAATTTTTAGATGTATTCAGTAAATTTGAAGTAGGACTTTCCAAGTAAGTTGGTTCATTTATGAAGCTTGGAAAAAACCTCAAAAGTAACATGTGTATTTTAAAATGTATACATTTTAACGTTTAAAATATTTTAATGTAAAATCTCAATGATGAATATAAATGCCAACGCTCTTCTTTTTAATTAAAATATTTTAGAATACTATCAAGTATTCTATAAAAAAAATTCAAATTAATTTAAGTGAACATGTTTATAAGCATTTGGTTTGAAATAATAATTTTTTTCCTATACTATTTTATATCCTATTTAGACAATTTTCTGCTCATATATATAGCAGAAAATTGACAACTACATACACACACTTACGCACTAACCATGATATTTCTAGAACTATTAAATTTACAGACTTGAAATCTGACAGGCCTGTTTCCTGTGTTACTGAGTGGAGACGCACTAAGAAGGGATTTTGTGAAATTCGAATTTTAACGGGGATAACGGAGATGAAATAGATAAAAATAACCAATTTTGAACTATTAGACCTATACACTTTGAATTTGACAACCAAACTTATTTTGTTGAGAAGAGGTCTGCTAATAATGAGTTTTGAGGAAATTGGCACTGGGGGTCATTTGGGGGAAGAACAAGTAATCAAACTTCCATTATAAAAAGGCATATCATGTCCTTTTTTAATTAAAAGGCGAAAATTATATGACCGTTTTTTTCAGTACAATCTAATGCTAAATAGTACGACATAGATAGATCTTAATAACAATAAAACAGTATATAATTAGATGATAAGAAATACTAATTGAAGTGGGTGAATAGTGGCACAATATATAAATACATATGTATGTATTTATATATTGCTTAGGATTAACACGGCAATATGACGCGGGTTTATTCTAATACATTTTCCAGAATTAGGGAAAATTATCATATAACACAACAACTCTTCTAGAACATGTTTAAGAATTAAATATCTAACCGTGCAATGCTTAAAACCTTTAACCATTAGATGCAGTTAAATTGTTTTCAGGAGCGCGGAGTGTTCTGTACACCCCAGCAACAAGAAAAGTTTTACAGTATTCCAAAAAGAAGGCTCAGAATCACGTTTTTTTTCTGTAGCTTCACATTTTATGTCATTGAAATTTCTGGTCTGATGCAATCCTTCTCGCACAAGGAGGATTAGAACGTAATGACCTCCAAACGTTTTTCTGAGGAGTTGAGAACACCCCTTGACTGATAACGCTATTTTTGAATTCCTACTATTAGCTCACAATCTCTATACATTTATTTATTTGTCTTGGTGGAATTTTCAGTCGTTAATAAAATGCATTTTAAAGCGCTCAATTGAGCTTAAATTTTGTATACATGATTATTTTGGATGACAATGCAATAATTCAATGATAATTAATAAAAACTAATTGATTGAAACTAATTATTTAAAGAATTACAAATACAGACACGTTGTCATCATTTATGGTGGCTTATTGACCCTTTTGACGACTTGTGTCAAAACTTAAAAAGATTTATTTTTCTCACTTTTTAAATCATTCAGTTGAACTGAAATTTGATATACACGATTGTTTTGAATGGCAATACGATACTTAAATGATAATTAATAAAAATGAATTACCACTTAATGTTGGGATTCTGTCCTATGCATATACTTATTTATATTAATTGTAACTATTTAATAAAAAGTAACTAAAATAAAAATTTTCTTTGTTGATCTAAGTAGGACTTGACATAATTTTTTTAAAAAAATGTTTGTTTGTACTGCGTTTATGCTAACCATTATATGGTTCTGAACGTTAAATTTTTGCGACAACTGGTATACTAAAAAAGGAGATACCGTTATCCTACATCAGTAAACAAAAGCCTGACACGTCAGCTCTGGGATTTCATCTTAAAATCCTGATTATATTACTTTATTTTCAACACAAATGTAATGTTCATATCCTGACACTTGACATCTTTTCTTTTTGCTGCTATCTTTTCAGTTTCGGGAGGATTTTTTTTACTTTATCATGTATTATGGTATACCGATATACTAACTGGGCCACATGTGCCCGCGTGAGTTTGACACCTCTGGCTTAAAGCATATGAATACAGTCTGCTCTGAATGCTTGTAAAAGATTAAAATACTTTTTTTTCTTTCTACTACTATCCTTAATATTGATTACAAAATAAGTTAATTACTAGTATATATGTTTTTAGTGTATTTTATAAAAAAATATATAATTATGCATTATGAAAATGCTGTATAGGTTTAGTTTATATCAATATTAGTATGCAATATATTTAATAATTTTATTTGTATAATTCAAAACACTTCTTGGACTTTATAAATGTGCATAATAATTGACTATCTTTCACCTTATTAAATATATGCGCTAAAATTTTTGTGGTGCTCTCAAAAACCCACGACAAATAACGAAGCATAAACAGGAACGGATGATCCTGGGTTAGTTTTAACAGGAACTTTACTTTCAATATAGTGCTCCTAACATCAATATTTTCTATTTTTTTGTCAATTACATTTATTACCATATATGGAAAGAAAATACCAAGGGGGCATTGTCCTACTCTCCTGCTAAGGCATAAATAGTTAATTTTAACAATAATTATTCAATGCATATTTATACAGCAATATATTTATCATAATTGCTTTATCAATGATATTTTTTTTTCTTTTTTAGTAAGAGTGCATTGGTATTTATTTAACTTTGGGAATTAATTATTTTTCTTCATTAGTTCTTTGTTTCTCATAATACGAATTTTCGTGAAATGGTATTTTTTACAAACATAATTATAATTTTATAAAGATAAATAAGAGAATATGGCTTTATTACTTCAAAACTTGTTTGCTACATGAGAAATTGTCCTTTAATGACATGATTTCTTATAAAAAAAGTTCGTCCTTTTTAAATGAATACCGAAAACACCTGACAAGACAATGAGTTGAATTGAAGACCAAACATTTCTTAAATTATTAATGAGATTGTTAAACATTAAATATTGGGAAGAAATACAATTTTAAGTTAGAGAGCACGATATCCTAATTTGTGCTTCTATTGTTTTATAAATGTATAATTATAAAATATTTATAACAGAAGGGGTTAAAATACTTTATATTTATATACAAAAAAAGAGAGAAATGACATTAAGATGTACTTAGACCTTTCGATGCAAAATACAACAATTAATTACTTTAAAAGTATATTTAAAGTTAATATTTAATTTTTATGGCTTGATACATTACTTTAAATAGATAATCAAAAGTGTGGCGGTGGCTGTCTTCGCCCAGAAAAAAGGCGGTTTCTTTTCCCTTTAGAAGCCTGAGGCCTTATTCTAAACTTGTAGCGATCTCTTGGGGACTTGATAACGCATATCGCTGTCAAACATTTAGCACTACCCAGGCAACACGTGTAGCTTGAGGAACGTCATCGATGCATGTACCTTTATTTCCCGATTATCACTCCCATGATATATCCACATTCATTGATAAATATACAACCGTTACCCAACTACCCAAGAGCCTTGGAAAACCATGGGTAAATTTGACCACTGTTGGTCCAATTCCGTGGCACCTAGAGAGAGCCTGGCTCTTGCCCGCTTTCGTCTAACCACCGGACATGACTTTGGGAGTCTATCTGCACAGGCTTGGCCTGGCTGTTAACAAGGTCCGCCCACTCTGCGGCCATAGATTGTGACCACCTGTTCCAATGCACTAGACGCAATGAATTCCCGACTGTCGACATCGTCAGTCGGTACTGGGAGGCTCAGCGTCAAATGGCCAAGAAGCCAAGCACGGCGTTGGAATAAGTAAAATAATAGATAATTACAGTCATGCCTCCATATAACGAATTCGCCAAATCCCGGAAAAGTGTTCGTTATATGGAAAATTCGTTATATAGAGGTTCATCTTTAAAACGAATTGTATAAATTCATAAACATTATATACTAAAAATATTTATCTACACCATTTTTAAATTAATCTTTGTTTATTTTATATATCTTGCCCGTCAAAAAAGACAAAAAAAAAAAAAAAAAACTACAAGGAAAACAAAAAAATTAATGTCGAAGAATGCAACGTATTTTCAATATTAAGAAAATAATTTTATACTAAAATTAATAAACTTTAAGGACATTTTATAATTTAAAGCATTCAAGTAATTTTAACATACATTATTTTATAATTAGGTCACGGGGACACGGGCAACTCTACTGAGGGTGAAAGAGGATATTGAAGATATTTATAGTGAACGGGACGACGGGGGTTAAATGTTGCACTTTTTGGATGAAATGTCCAGAACTATATTGCTCTCGGTAAGTTAGGATCTAATAAAATCAGTGCAAGATTTATGACCACCATAAAATGTGTTAAAGAGAGAATAACTTGAAATTTTTTCAGAAATACTTTTAAAAAAATTAAGAACAAAAATTAAATTCCAAAAAGAAAACGTTTTTTTATATAGAAAATGCACTTCGCTATAGAGAGGTTATTTTACGAAGAAAATCGTGAAATTTTGAAAGTTCCAGGAAAAAGTTCTCTATATAGAAGAACTCGCAATATAGAGGTTCGACTGTATTTCAGTTTTCGTGTCTGCCTTACATAAAAGGAGGTATTTTTATGTAACGTAAAGAAATTAATCTTGCGTGCAAAAAATCGATACAAAATAAATACTTTTTAAAAAATTTATTCAGAAAACATGCTTATATAATAAGAACGAAAAATGGATTGATTTTATTCAACATTATATCCTTATGCTTCATTCCATTTTGTACATAAAATGTTGTTTCTGAGGGTGAAAACCTCGAATCACTTCACATCACACCTTATCCGTAATTTTTTTAACGATCAGAAGAAAACATTTTAATGGTAATTTTCTTTCATCCTCAATACGAAACATTTCTTTGAGAAAGATTGTTTATATTCTGCCCTACCATCGAGGAATCGCTTGTTATTCCAAAGGTCCCCATGGACCCCCCAGAAGGAATAGATCTGGGAGCAAAAAGCAATCACGAAAATAGACAGAGTGGATGATGTTTTCACTAGAAGACTGATAAAGAATTTTAAGTTATTCCCATAAAAAATGTTTTATCCCAATGTTATTTTGTCACAAGCGATGCATTATTTGTAATTCTCGGAAGGGTATTTTATGTACTTTATAATGAGGAAAAACAAATGTTACTTAAATTGTTTTAACTAAGTTCAAAAACTTTATGTAAGGGAACTTTAAAACTTTATGAATGTCTTTTAATGTAAGGGAATTCAACCTTTATTGTTGCTTTGATCTTCTCGAAATTATTTAATTTTAATATCTTGTAGATTTAATTTATATATTTAAGTTTAAAATTTATTATTTTTGGAAATGTTTAATATCCAATTAAAAATACACAAAACTGAAATGTAGGTCTTATTCTTACGAATTTGGGTATAGTATTTAACTTTTTAGGTAAACCTTATTTATTCATAAGTACAGCTTCATACTTATCTAATTAAATCTTTAAGTTTTGGTAGTTTTTATATTCAAAACAAACGTTCATCAGTTTTATTTCCAACAACTATATATTAACAATAATTTTCGATAATTTCAGAGCCTTTTCATGATAGAAAGCTGCTATTATTAGTTCTTTCATATTGTACTTTCCATTACTAGTGTATCTTCCATGAATAAAATCGCATGGATTAGGCTGGAATAAAAACATGTAGCTATCTTAATAAAAATACATTGTTTCCTGTTTTACTTAATTTACACTGCCCATTCGATTTTTGTAATAATCCTTCATCATCACTGAAACTAACACTTAATATTTGATTTTCTAATAAGTATGGTAAATTAAAATTGGAACTTAATTGTATCTTTCTCTGCGGGAAGAAGTGAAGCAATGCGGAAAATGTGTCCCTCTTTGAAACAGCTATCAAATATTTTTTTTTATATCTGTGTTAATATCTAAACAACTTTTTTTCTTCTTTTCGTAAAATATTTGCTGTAAAATTTAAATATTTATTATATTATGTCCTTATAATCATTACTTATAAAAAGTAAATTGAAAAAAAATAATTTCATTTTAAGAAAAAAATGCCTAAAATAAATTCTAAGGAGGGATATTTATTACTAATAAAATTGTAATATGTTTCGAAAAGACTGTAGAAAATTTGAAAAAATTTATAAAATACATGTGATTTTTAAAAAATAAACTGTATTATTACTGTTTGCGTTCTGCAATAAGTGCAGTAGTAAAAATATGATGCAATCGTAATAATTTCTCTAATTTATTCGCATCGAATTTAAATAAGAAAGTTGTGTCTGCTACCTAAATATGAAATAGGAACTAAATAGGATGATAATGCGTTAAGAATTAAGTTAATTATTCCAGTTAATTATAACTTTGAAAATATATTCTAGTGAATAATAGTTCGGAAATCCTTCGAAAAAGAGTATTTTCATGTCATCAGATTTAAATTGCTTTGCGTATCTGATGTCCATCTGAAAATTATTCTAAATTACCAATTTTGTAAAATTCTATTAGCACCAAAAATATTTCACTTGATATGAGATAAGTATGTAGAACTCTTAAAGGTTAAAGGTTTTCCACACTCAACACTCTTCAAAGAACTTGCAAAAACTAAAGCCATTCTTTTAAAACCGAAATTATATGAAGTATACTTTTTTTAAAATTATATCAATATAAAGCTGACTTATTACTTCTACACTCCGAAATTACTGATAAGTAGCAAATTGTCCAAGAAATCAATTTGATCTTATAAAATCTGAAATTACAATTAGTTAAAAAATATCAATTAAAAACTTTAAAGAAATGTTTGGCATTCCTTTGTAATGCAGCGCTTCTCAAACTGTGGCGCGCCCGCCCTAGGGGGCGGGACAACCCTATAAGGGGGTCGAAAACATATCGAAATTCAAAATTAAAAGAATTCTTTACTCAAAGGAAGCAAAAGAAAATATATACAATCTGACACAGTAGAAATAATATTTATAATACTTATAGGTTAATCAGTACTACAAAATATATTATGTGATTAATTGATCAATAATAAGTCAAGAACAAGTTTGATAATTACTATTGACTCCAATAGGAATGTCTTTCAGAACGAAGTTTATCGAAGGAAGGTTTAATATTAAAAATTGATAATTCATTCCCCCTTATATTTAGGTGAGATCTATATTTAGTCTTTAAAGCAGCCACGGCAGAAGATCTGTTTTCACAAAAGTAGGATGTTGCAAATGTAAGATTAGACTTTAGAGATGGAGGATTGAAGAAATAAAATTTAATTTAATTAAAAGGTAATTTACAATCAATTCCGAATTAAAAATCAGAAAGGAAAATTATTATAATACTTATCATATTGCTTAAGAGTAGCTTACTTAAAATACGCATTACTTAAAAGCAACAAATACAAAATGTAAAACTTATCTTGATAATTCGTATTGTTCATAAGTCTCGTAGGTTCGTATTGTAATTTTAGCCTCAAAGTATATTATTATTGCATTCAATACATTGTTATTTATAGGGGGGGCGTGTTGCAAATTATTACTGAAAATTGGGTCGCATATACTGAAAGTTTGAAAAGCACTGATGCAATGCCTTTCATCGTGCGCAGACTCCGAAGGATGACGAGGACAATATTTTTCTTATTTTGGTGGTTTTTATATGACTCTGACACCCTTTCTTTCGTACTGCAATCAGACGAAACATTTTTCTGGAGTCGAATAGGACAATCTTTTCACCAGGACAAAGTATAATTTTATTTACAAAAAAAGGATTTGTATTGTATAAGAATGAGATAAAAGTTAAGAATTGTTAATCGTGGAGTATATATTCTTGCTGAATAAGTTATAAGCATTAGAAAGATTCTTATTAATAGGGATGTTGCTTCGACTGAGGGAGAAATTAAGTATAAGAATTCAATTCAATACCTAAAATTTTTTCAAAAACAACAATAAGATTTTTTGTGGGGATTGTTTTTAATAATTTATGTTTATTATATTGGTTTATTTAATGATTATTTTGTAGTTAAAACTTTTTATTTATATGCCTTAACCGTAAGACTTTCATATTTCTGACCATTTAAATCTATTCAGTCAAACTGTTTACCGAAATAAAAGTTATTTTTCATAAATAAATCTTTGAAGTATGCAGTCATTAACATTTTTACTTTAAAACTTGTGAAATTATTCTGTTGCATTTATTCATACATTCCATATCACTTGAATGCTATTTCAAAAGAAACACACATTTCCATCTATTATGCTTCCCTAACACAGGATCCTTCCCCAAATTAATACCTTACAAAACATCAATGTAATATGTTGCTTTGATGGATTCTTAGAAAGTGTTACATTGCCATTCTTTGACAGGCTTCAATAACACTTCAGTAGTTTTGAATGCCAAAACACCTCAAGAGAATCCATGAAACATACCAAAAGACGTGATAAACATGTTTGCTCGAATCCGGAATTAATAAACTTTACTGATATTTCAACGAAAATTGAATTACTCAAGGAACCAAATTCAATATGTTATCAATATTTTTATTGTGCTTTCGCAGAATTTTATTTTGATATTTGAGTGGCTTCAATTTTCTGTATATATTCGGAATATGTTTTATTTCTCATATCTGTTAAATACAGTTTATATAATAATTGGCTTCAAGTCACAAAAGTAATATCTATATGCCCGTTATATACTGTAGAACCTGTTTTTGTTCAGTTCTTTTATATGCGATTTTACTTTTGTGCTGTTTTATTTTTATGCGTTTTTTTATGCGGTGTATGAATTTCAACGGTTTGGGCGCCACTGTAATATTTTCTATCAGTGGACATATATACACTTCAAGACGCTCTGTTCATTGATTTTAAACATTCTCTCGACAATGCACGTTCCGTTGCTTTCTCGCAACGCAATAGCAGCATGCTCTTGATTTGAAATGATACTTTCAATGACAGTCATCTTATCAATAATTTGATTATAAAGACGGACATGAAGAACCGGATTCTTTGAGAGGGGATACAATGTATGCTGGAATTCAGCTTTCCAACAAATCGGAAAAACGTGTTCTTAAAGTAGATACCAATTCCGAAAGGAGTTCAAAATTTCAAAAAGAGCTTCGATCATGCATATCTGTATATTGTGACTTTCACAAGCAACTGACCAACCGACTCTCGTCTCAAAAACTTATCTTTTGCTTAATGGTGCCAAAAAATAAAGCAATTGAAATTTTTACCTCAAGTGACGAAAGCGATTTTGAACTAATTCATTACAAAAACATGCGTACTTTGGATTATGATGTGTAGCATTGAATTATGTATACGCATTTTGAAAATGTCTCAATGAATACTGTGATGAACGAGCAGTCATGTTCCTCGGTGTTTGGATGTTAGAAGAAAGATCATCCATAGTCAATACAATTATACCTGTAGTTCATTGTTCTTTCACTTTTGTTAACAACCCAGGTCAGGAAATGCACACTTCTAAGCATAGGAGCAATTACGCAGCAGTAGGGATACTTAATATTTAATTATAATTCAGTGAACTTACTTTTGAAACGCTTTGGTTATCTACGGTCTAATTTAACGTAATTCCGTTCTCAGTTGTTCAACCTCCGGTCACTATTTGGTCATTATTGACGAAATCGTCAATTAACAATCTTGGATTATTCAGCAATTAATCGTCGAGTAAGTTTCAGCTACTTTCCACTAACTTCGCGTACCTAAAAGTTAGTGCTTAAATTTAACCCTTCTTTTACATAAACCATGTCTTCTTCTCCGAGAGAAAGTTTTCATTAGAACAATAATTAAAGAAAGCAATTTACCCCAAGAGGATTAGTGAAGACTCACAGATTGCCCCGTTACAATTCAATGAGAAATTAAATTTTTTTTAAGTGTTTCCATGTGGAATTTCATTATTTATTTTGTCTTTAAGTACTTTCTCATGAATTTCTTCAGTAATTGACATATTTTTAGGCGCGATTTTTTATGAAGTCCCTTTCCACAGCATAAAAAACGTTTTTTGTAGTATGTCGATAATTTTTTTTGTTATACGTAAGTACTTATGAAATTTTCGAATATTTTTTGTTCGATTTCTTTTATGCGATCCATATCTACCGCACAAAAACAGGTTTAATTGCAGTTGGTGATTCCTCAATAAATGTTACATTTTATTTATTTAAAATAACACCACCATTTACTCAGTGATAAGAAAATTATTTTTCTCTAAAGTTAGTTATTTTCCAGAATTTCTTAAGTGAGTGAGGGTCCTTTTATTAACGTCTCTTCTAAAGTCACACAAGAACTATTGACAACGGACCTCACAATTTTGACCCTCGGTCCAGTGACGAACACATCACCTGAGATGGCGCCACCTCTCCAAACTACCACCCCCCATTAATGGGAAGACTTTGATTGTCCACAGATTTAACGAGCATCAGTTTTTGGCATTTGGGCTTGGGCTCACATGATGAGCGTTCGAGACTATAACCAGTAGGCTACCATGGCCACTAGCCTTTTCTCAAGGAAGATAAGAGTTAACACGGTTAGTCATCCAATATATGTAATTCTTTTAAGCGAAATATATATCTGTATCCTTAGAGAGAAATCATGTCGTTATTGTCAGCCAAAGCATTATTTAACCCGGACGTATATATACGTCTTTCCTAAGTACCACCTTTTCTGCGCACTACTCTCCATAAATATATTCCAAAGGCTTTGGAATGTTATACAAGGACTTTGGCAGTGTTTGTGAAGGATTTACTTATTTCAGAGAAAGTTTGCTTATTTATATTCCTTTTTTCTTCCCCCCCCCTCACCCAAGTACACACGTACGCGTGCTTCATGGAAAACGGAATCATTGGAGAGTTTTAACTGGCAGTTAAGGGAGAAATTATAAAACACGCAAATTATCAAGGTAAGTGTTCTATTTTGTATATAATTTCATATATGAGAAGCCCATGGGGCTATTGGTGAATTAATTTTAAAATGCGTTGTGTAGCACTGATACATTTACAAGTGTATTATATCAGTGTAAATGGGTATATAAATTTTATTATGTCAGAACGTATATTTTGTTTCTTTACTTTCAGTATAGAAATTAGAATTTTTTTTTTAAAATAAACTTTCGGTTTTTCGACTTTACTATTTGCTCGGGCCCCCTCGTAGAGTTATCACGCCTTTCTAGAGGGTCGCGCCCCACAGTTTCAGAAATGATGTTTTTAATCGAAATAACATAGTAATATTGCACGTGGTAAAGAAACATTTTTTCATGGACTTATATTCAGATCAAGTTGGACTTTTCTTTTGACACATTTCCATTTCTGCAGATTAAGAAATTTGTTAAACGTGTCTTCAAACCTTTTGACACAGTTAACGGATCAAAATAAATGTGGTTAGAATGTGGTTTAAAAAGGGATAGAGTTCAATTGACAAAAATCAGTCAAAAAATGAAATCTAATTTTTTTAGTCTAAATTATTCTTATATACTAAATTCAAAAAACGCAGAATTATGTTAGCTTTTACGTTCATTTTTGTTCACATCACTATGGCTATTCAAACTATAAACTGACTTATCTCAGAAAGATAAAATAACTAGTTTGTCTCATTTAAAATGCTAGGGCATTATTTTCTATTTTGCCTAAAACTTTGAATTTTTTTTTTAAATATTTGCTAATAGTACATGTAACAAAAAGCTTTTTAAAGGTATGCCTTTTTTAAAGCAATACTTATTTTTTTTAAAAATAATTGAAATCAGAATTTATACATTTTTCAAGGAATTTTCAATAAGCATTCATAAAAAGAAATGTTGCATAAATATCAATCATGTTATAGCAAAAAACATACCAACTTTTGTTATACGTAGTTTGACGTACTTGTAAATCAAATTTGATGCATGTGTGTAAATTGTTGTAGGATGAGTAGCATTTTAATATAACTAATTTTAAAATTTCCTTGAAAAATTAAAGGGTTTAATGAAATTTTGAGTTCAAATTCTGTTTTTCATAGTATACACACATAAGAGGCAACCAAAACATTTTTGAAAATCCCTAGATTAAAAATTTTTGCGCAAGTCATACCATGCCCCCTTAACTAATAAAAATGCAGCATTGAATTTGTATGTTGCACATCTTCCAAATAATCAGATAGCCATATAAAAATCGACTTAGTTTTCAAGAAAAAATAATACTGGGTTTGGACGGTATTGTGAGAGAAAACAATGATATAAAACATTAGGTATGAATAGATGTTTCATTTCAGATGATATTTAATATATTTTTCAAAGTTTGGGTCCACCTGTAGTAAATATTGGTCTATAATAAATGCAATATTAACCTTATCTGGCCAATGTCACTCTCTACAAAAATATGACTAGTGTTTTCTTCATTTTCTTCAATCATTTTCATCAGATAACCAATCAATACTGTTTGACCTTACTTAAATTTAAAAAAGTTTAATTTAGCAATTGTGTACTAAATTGTTTATTTATGAATTTTAATTAACACAAAAAAGACAAGAGGAATTGTATTTCCGAGGCTAAATTGCAAGTGGAACTAGATGAATAAACAATAGTTCACATCCTTTTCATTTAATGTACAAGATACACGTGCTATTTAACCCAAAAAAGGCTGGATGAGGAGTTATATTTTAAAGCTAAGAAATACAAGAAAAAATGATACTGTAATTAATAACACAATAAAAATCGTTTTTTTTTTTCAGAAATATGTGTTTATGTTTCCTACTGATACTTTATTTCGAGCTTTAGGAGAAACTGTCATATTAAAATTTATTTATAGCTAGGTTCTGCCAACGTATTGCTTTTTTATTTTTAAAAATATTTTAAAAACTAAACAATTACTATTTTTCATTAACTACACATACCACGTGCGTCGTATCAAACTTTTTATTTAAATATGCTTCCATGTTTATTTAACGGAATTCCAAAAGGTCATGCAAGTAATATATATATATATATATATATATATATAATATATATATATATATATATATATATATATATATATATATATATATATATATATATATATATAAATGTATAAAATATACTTTTGCAGTTTAACAATAATTATTCCCCAAAACTGAAATTTATAAAACTCGCAGCATTTCTTGATGAAGAAAGTTTAAAGTCCTGTCATATAGTAGCGGTAATATGTTACTTTAAATGTAAAAAAAGGATACATATTTATTTTTTAAAAGTTTACGGGAGAGATAAGCGCTTTATTTCAGTATTTATTACATACTTTTGTGTTTACTTAGGTTGAAAATTCCAAAACTCAGGAAAGTTTTAATTTTTCACGTAGAGAAAACTTTGATGTGTTTTTGTAAGAATGTACTGTTATCATTATTATTTTCCTTTTCCTTTTTTGCTTCGTTTACCAAAAATGATAAATGTTGCAGAAAATTTAATGATTAAAAACACTTTTAGTGTTACTAGTTAAATTATTTTACAAATACATTGTGAAAAACTGTGACAGACTCACGAGTTTTTTCATTAACATGTCCTTTTGGGATCTTTGAGGCCAGAATAAATGGCAATTATTTTCCAACCAACGCGAGAAGTAAAACGTGAATGAAAGATGCAAATTAAGAAGCTTTTAAATAACAGAAGTTTAGAGTAAGCGAGGTGGCATTCGGGGAGTGGTATGATAGTCTGTGTTGCAAGTGTGAAGAGTATTTCGAGAAGTTAAGTGACAGTCCAGAAAGGTTACTCATGACAAAGAGACTTTAGTCAAGGTGGAACAATTCCATGCCCGTGAACCACAACTTCAGTTAGAATCCGGTAGATTGCTGCTTCGTTGGACATTAATGTAGGAGTTACCATTTTAATATTTGGATCTGTGTTTACATTGATATTATTTACTGTTAGTTATTGATAGTGGTCCGGGTTAAGTTATTTCGGTATTATATATTGTGTGTTTCGCCACCGTAGATTCTCTCACATATCATATTATTACCTAATATGTTAATAGTTTAAGTTAAGATCTTAATAAAGTAATATTAAGATTATGACAGCTTCTGGTTCTTCATTTAATCCTATACCTCTATCTCATGCTGATAATCTAGGAGTAGGGCACCCAAGGTTTTCACCCATACAAAACGTTTAACTTGAAAACGCTTAAGACTAAATATTGATCACCACAAAGTAATAATAGGGTCACCTCAAACCACTATGTATTTTCATGTATTTTTTTTTCTTTTATCATGAAAAGAACATTGCTTAACACGAAAATAATTCACTTCTGGGAATGAACAAAATACGGAAAACGCCAGCCGCATTGGGCTGTCCTATTACATTATCAAAAGAATTTATTGAAGTAGAAGATGATAATGTGTATGCAGCCCCAATTATGGCAAAAACATTTTGGAGTTCGTTCAAAGCTCAAAAAATATCACTGATGCAGATTCCGACGATTAAAATGAAATGAATAATGCAGCTCTTGTTCCCGCCTCATCCAAAATGAGAATCATCATTAATAGTATCAACAGTATGCGTAGTTATTTAGACGCACATTCCAATGGTGAAATGAATGAAAAAATGGACAGTATCGCACAATTTGTTGCTAGAAAACACAATGTCAGATTATTGTCTCAAAACAAAATAATTATTTTGTTTTTCAAAAAACTTTATTCACGTTGTATTAACTTTCTTTAAATTCTTTTGATTGTTTTTGTTTCATTGATTTTCTTATTATTAATTATTTACATGTATACATTCCTACATAAATAAAATAAACTCGAGTAAACTTAATATTGTTAATAAATGAGGTTTTTTGCAATATCCTTTAATACAAAAGGATTTTAACACGAAAAAACATTTAAGTCTTTTCAGTTTCGCATCAAGCTATTTTCGCTGTATTTTGCATTAACTCCAAAAGATGTACTGTTAAATATCAAAATATATGGAAGTGTTTGAATATGAAGGGATAATTTGCTTAAAAATTTCATAAAAGTATGAAATAGTTTAAATATATTGAATTTTTAAGAAAGAAGCTTTTAAAAATAATATATGAGAAAATAATCATAGATGTAATGCACCTGGCTACACACCACGAATGGTTTAGTTTTATTTTTTTAAAAAAAAAAATACAGAGAGGGATATTAATATTAGATATCTAGCAGATATATACAATCTGACCTCAATTAAATGAAGTTGCTAAATCTCGAAAGAAAGTTACTTATGTGTAAAATTTATTAAAAAGATATTCAGCTTTTAATATGAGTTAAATCGTGGGAAGTTGTTACATTTGAGGAATTCTCGATTAGTACATTGAAAATTGAAATAACAAGACCCTGAAAAAAATACTTTATTTTTCAATATTTAATTGGTTATGTATACAAGTTAATTCACTTCTTAGTATGAAAAAAAAAGAAATTTAATATTACAGAAACTCACATTTAACTGTGGCATCTTCTCTATATATGGGGAGAAGATAGATGCATTACGTAGATGGATTTAATTTACGTTAAAATTGTAATATCCACAAGCAACGCTGTCTTACGTTAGAATGGTGATTCAATGGGAACATGGGGAAATCTTGGTAGAGCTTGATAGAGATAAGTTGGCATCAGTTTTGGTGACCATGTTGGCAACCATTGAATACTGATGTTATAGATTTAGTAAATAGTTCAACTGAGTATTGTACCATACTATTCATGAATGAATCTTATAATAACATTGATTTCACAAAAATATTTAATAAGTATGTACATTGCCTACCTATAAATAACGTTCGCATTAAGAAGGCTTTTAAATATAATAAAAAAATTGTAGCTCAATTTTACTTACAATAATATTAATGATTTGCAAATTATTAATAAAATTGTTTGTAAATGTAAAGATTATTCTGATTTTATAAACGATCATCACAAGCATGTGGTAACAGGTAATTCAAATATTGTTAAAGATAATTTTCTCTCTAGGAGAAAAAATGTACAAAGGTACTAGTTTTAGATTAATGATCTCTAATAATAACAATGCCATCAAATTTTTTAAAATTTATTATATATATATATATATATATATATATATTTATAACCTCATTACAAAATTAGCTATGAAATATACAGTCTTCCTATTGTAGCTTTTAATGAATTTAAATGCAAAGTTTTAAATGAATTACTGAACATTAACTATAAAACTGATAATGATATATTTTACAATAGTATAAAGTACCAAATTGCAGATCTACAAAGCAACTTTATTATCGTTAATGTTGATAAAGTTCCGGGTAATTAGGTAAATATTTGCATGGGACTTTATACTAATATGGTAAACAAACCTTTTCATAATAATTCTGCTTTTAAAAATCTAATTCAAGCAATTAATTTTTAATCGGATCTTTGCTTTTTATAAAAAATAGATTTACGCATCTTGAATATTAAATTCATTTATATTTTCCTAATTTCTAAATTTCATAAAAATCCTGTTAAATTTAGAACTATTACGAAGGGTTTTAAAACTTATATTACACATCCGGACAAGAAGATACAAAATATTATACAATCTACATTAGACAAAATTAATAATTCTATTATAGTTAAGAATAGTATGGACATTATTAGGTATATGCAAGGTAAAAAAATCATTTCTATTTATACCTATGATTTTGAAGATTTATTTAACTCCATAGAAGTAGAAGTCATGTTTAAGATTCTTAAAATATCATATATCAAATATTTCTGGAATAGGATAATAAAATTTGATAAATATATTTCCATTATTCAATTAGTATTAAATGAAATTTATATTTTCCATAATAACGCTTATTATCAGCAAATTAAAGGCATACCTCAAGGGGGACCAGCTAGTAACTGCTTAGCAAATATTTACTTGCATTTTTATGAAAATGATAGTATTAGTTGAGAATCTTGTTACTATTTAAGATACATATATGATTTAGTTATATTCAGTAATATAGTAGACTTTGTTCCTAGCTTTAATTACTATCCCCACTACTTAAAATTATTAAAAAATCATTATAATAATGAGTCAGATAACCTTTTGGACCTTCAATGAAACTTTAAGAATAATTTAATAATAAGTAATATTTTTGATGAAAGAGACTCGTTGATTTTAAAATCATGAAAATGCTTTTCTGGGGGAGTAAATTACACCTATCAATATTTAGAAATATATCTTAATTTTTTTTTTAAAGTGAACAATGATTTAGTTACTGATAACGTTTTAAAATATATTAATTTTATTAAATTTTGCAATAATTGTTTAGAATACACTTATCCAAGTAAATTTATTTTTAAATATATTTCTTTTTCATTTTCTTTTGTTTAGTTAATTTTTAAAATATTTTTAAAATATTTTAAATGCTTAGTTTTGCAAAATATTTATCTAAAATATACATATCCAAGTAAATTTATTTTTAAAAATATTTCTATTTTATATTAACTATTTTCTTAACTTTGTTCATTAATTTATTTAAAAATTTATGTTTAGTTTATTTTAAAACATCTGTTGGCTTAGTTTAATTGCAAAATAACTATCTAGGTGGCGCCACGGTTTTTTTCTTCTTGTTTTGTTATTCCATTTTTTCCGCATTTTGTGTCGGACCTTAGCGTACAGGATTGCTATTCTGTTTTCACGGTTTTTATTTTTACATGTATGTTTTGATCCTAATTTTTTTCTATATAAAAATCTTTTTAATATTCCTCTCCTTGAGAGATACATTAATGTTATCTTTTCATAATTTCATTTTTTTATATTGACAGGTTGTTTATCAACCACGTCTTAGAAATAGGCTTAACTTTTCAACATGACTCTATTTTTTTTCTATTATGTCGAAAATTTCTGCTGTACGGGGAACGTGGATCCATAAAGCATTGCCTAACCCTAAATCGCTGGCTTAATTCAGCGACAGCTTTCGAAATCATAATAGATCTCCAGTTTAATCCAAAGACTTTTTTTGTATCTACATTTGTTGTGTCTCATGAAGTCCAATTTCTTTCTTCTTTGAAATTTTAGGTTTTAGAGCTTTTTCACTTTTAGTTTATTATACTATTTATATACATATATATATATATATATATATATATATATATACAGAGAGAGGGAGAGAAAACTAATAGGAATTGAAAACAGTAATGGTATTAGAAACAACTCTATAAAAAGGAATAATTCTAAAAATATTTAATTAAAAATTTTTTAAAAAAACATCCCATGTGAGTCCAAAAGTGCACTTTTTGAAAAATAATCTTTTTTAAAACTGATTGAAGTAATAAGAATTGAACTTTTAGTTGTCAATATTCAAGTTGACATTTACATTTCGAATTAAGTTAATAGATGTTAAGATGAATATTTTTTTCTCTCTGTAAATAAATTTTAATTTAAATTTTAATTAATTTAAATTTTTGATTTATTCATATATTGAGTTATTCTAAAAATAATCAGAACTATATGTGTTAGCATCAATTGTTCGTAAAATACATGTGTAATACTTAAATGCATTTCATGATATTCAAGATTTTATGATTATTTTCAAAAGTAAATATGCAAAAAATAAATCTTTTTCAAATACTACGAATATTTGTTTATTATTTTAAAACAGAGTACCTCTCTTCTTTTGTGTAATCCTATTATATATGTTTTCTTTTTTTTAAATAAAAAAACCTGTTTTGTTTTTCATTTTATCTTCGGCAAAAACAAAAAATACGTAAAACAAAAAAAAAAAAAAAACAAAGTATTTTTTTTTTTTGCTCACAAATTGGTATATTATGCAACTTTTCTTTTGCTTGTTTACTTCACTAAAGTGCTTTTCTTCAGGTCTTTTCTTTCTTATATTTATAAATGCTTATAGTATATTTAAACGGAAAAATGCATTAAAATTTGTTTTTTGTTTATTTCAAATTCTTAATAATTATTTTCTCGTTTATTAATTTTGAATGTTTTTTATGCAATGGTATGTAAAATTTAAAAATCTTATTTTCTTA
Organism: Trichonephila clavipes; assembly: GCA_019973935.1. Lineage (NCBI taxonomy): Eukaryota > Metazoa > Arthropoda > Arachnida > Araneae > Nephilidae > Trichonephila > Trichonephila clavipes. Next base: position 285,157 of record BMAU01001169.1, read on the forward strand.
GGATTTTTAAAAATTGTATTTTTTACTTCTGTCTCAAAAATGCTTTCAAAATACATTCTGATAATGAACTTTTTATGTAAAAATTTTAACTTCGATCTCTAACTAATTAAATATTGTAAGTTATACTTTCATTTTTGTAGCATCATTTTGAATAACTTTATTCGGTAATATCGATCTCTATTTTTCTATCAGTATATGCAAATATATAAAAACTGAAAAGCAACAAGTTTTCTAATTTTGTTTTATAAGGTTTCTTGCTTAATATCCGTTGTCTGAAGACTAGTCATGTAGCAGAGCGATGCACTTTAAATCTGTCAAAGAGGTCAAACGTCCTCTCGTTGGTGTGGTAGTTATGAGGGTTTGTCAACTCAGATATCCTCCTTGTCACTTGACTGTGGTTTAAAATTACGACGTCCATCGCAAAAACCTCTCGAGTAGCTGAACAGTTCGACTTTAATATTCACTCACTCGCTAAATGTAAGTTTGGAGTGATGTGACAACTTAGACTGAATTAAAAAATTACAGAAAATATTATATTGAGGCAATTTTAGACGGTATATCACAAAATATTTTTTTCGATCTTTTGGTTCATCAAATGCATCTTCGTCTTCTTTTTTTCCATTTTTTTAAATCTATATGGACAAAAATACTAAGAAAAATTTTTCCCATTCAAATCATTCCAATACATGAAAAATTTTAATGAAATATTTTCTTTGAGAAAATTCATGTTAGAAAGTTTGTTGGAATTTTCAATTCAAGAATGTAGTTTTGAATTTTTTATAAATAAATTTTTTTATACTTTCTGACTAAATATGAATTTCGTTTTCAATTTTATATTGAAATATCTTATAAATGCAAAGTTTTTAGTACATGTGTATTTCATTACGTCAAATTGAAAGATTCTATTTCAAGTAAAATATTATGTATAAAGCAAACAGAAATGAGAATAACATAGATTGAAATTACTTCAAGGACTTGAATTTAACGTAAAAAGAAATTATGGAACAAACATTTGTATTATAAAACAAAATATAATATCAAACTTTACATAAGTTAAAACAATTTAAATAAAGTTTTGTATAAAAAAAATAATGCATAGGATTTGTATACTATTTCAAAACTTTCAGTATTTAATCCAACAAATTCCATTAGAAAATGTATTCCACGTATTCCATCTAAAACTCGTCACCTGAGAACTAAATTTGTAGAAATAAACAAAGTTTTCACGGATTTGCCTCTTCTTATTTCATTTATAATAAAGGGTATAAATCAACATTGTGCAGACATTTTTTTGAGTGAGTTAATTTGTAAAAATTTAAATCGACATAATACAATTAGCAAAAATTAGTATGCTTAGAAAACAGGTAATAAATTTAAGAATATTAAATTTTATTTGTAAAAAAAAATCAGCATACATAAATAACTATAATCAAATGTAAAATTATTTAATTTACTTTTTTATAAAGTACAGCAGCAAAAAAACAGAATTTTAATTCCGGAAATAATTACTACAGAATATATTTTTAATGAAATCAACAGGATATCATATAAAAAAAGATTTAAAGGAAAAAAAAACTTAATATTTTCCCTTCTTTCTTCACACGCACACACACGCACACACACACACACATGTATATATATATATAACTTATATTAATCATATACCATTTCTTACTATATATCAAACTTACCGCAGGATAATAAAAGAAAAATAGTCAGTAACTTTTATGTACCTGTATATGTATAAAGGCAAAATGTAAAATTCATCTAAATACATGAACTTATATATATATATATATATATATATATATATATATATATATATATATATATATATATATATGTATATATATATATAAATATATATATATAAATATATATATATATATATATATATATATATATGTATATATATATATACATATATATATATATATATACATATATATATATATATATATATATATATATATATATATATATATATATATATATATAAGCCAATGGACCACTAAAAATAAATATAAAATAAAAAAGAAGAAACGTAATTACATAAATTTGAAAATTGTGGGCTTAAAGAGACAAAATATTTATTTTATCTGTATATATATATATACACTGGTGTGCAAAACTAAGGACGAAGTCGAAAAATTAGCATATCAATGAACGAAGAGGCAGAGCAGACAGAAAGACCAATCAGGAGATTAAGTAAGGTGATGCTCGGTAGCACATGCGCTGATATGCAGGTAGACGTAATGGGGGAGTGTCTGAGTAGTATAAAGCATGTTGTCGGTGTAAGATCAGTATTTCTGGCAAAGAGATTGCACGCCGTATAGCAGTTAAAATCACAACGAGTTGCTGCCTCAGTGAAAAATGGCGAATAATCGATGTGTTAGATGACATCTGGATGCTTTTACCCGAGGTCGAATCATTGGGAAGTTGGAGGAAGGCCGCAGTGTGACAAGTGTGGCTGCAGAGTTCGGAATTGCTCATAGTTGGACTATGGACACGACTTTGGAGACAATTTCAAACTACAGGAACAGCTATCCGGGAGTTCAGTAGTGGTCGTTCACGAGGAACCACACCCGCAGATGACCAGTACATTGTCTTACAGGCCAGAAGAAACACGCGGCAGACAGCGGGATAAATTGCTAGACACACGACACAGGCGACTGGATGACCGTTATCGCGTTTTACCGTGGCCAGAAGACTGCACGATGGTGGTCTGTTTGCACGACGCCCTGTACGGTGTGTACCTTTGACGCCTGCGCATCGGAGAAGGCGTTCTCTGTGGTGCCAGGAACACCGGAATTGGAGAGACAATGAATAGGGACGAGTACTCTTTACAGATGAGAGCAGATTCAGTTTGAGTAGCGATTCTCATCGCATACTCATCTGGAGAGAGAGGGAAGCCGCAATCATCCCTCGAACATCATTGAAAGGGACAGGTATGGAGGTCGCGGTGTTCTCGTTTGTAGGCATCATGCTTGGTAGTCGTACAGACCTTCACATCTTCGACGCAGGTTCATTCAACGGGACCCGTTATTGTAACGAGATTCTTCTTCCATATGTGCGTCTTTTTAGAGGCGCCATGGGTCTGCAGTTCCTTTTCATGGACGACAATGCACTATGTCAACGCACAGTAGCTGCCGAACAGCTCTTAGAGAGTGAGGATATTGAAAGTATGGAGTGGCCGGCATGATCTCCGGATCTCAATCCCATCAAGCATGTATGGGATTTTCTAGGCTGACGCTTGGCAGCTCGTACCTTACCACCAGTAACGATTCGGGAGCTTCGATTTGCGCTGCAAGACGAATGGGCAGCAATGCCTCAACAACTCATTGGTACACTCATTCTCAGCATGGGCAGACGCTGTGAAACCTGCCTTGCAGTCAGGGGAGATCACATCTCCTACTAAAGACCGGATGTTTCTTGCTGGACACCCATCACAGGGATGTTTTGGCCTTCAGTCGCATTGCGCTCCATGCTACTTTTTCAATCAAGCTTCTTTTTATCCCTCAGATTTCTCTTTTAGTAAGTGTTGCTTACATATTACACATGCCCTTACGTTTTGGGGATCTTACGGTATTAAATGTGTTGATTTGGAAAACTTTTGTACAAAGTTATATTGCAAAAACCGTCTCGTCCTTAATTTTTGCACACCAGTGTATATATTCCTTAATCTACTTAAAATGACACATATGGTTATAAAGGATAATATCGTGGATTTGATTCAAACCTTAGGGGTACTCATTGTCTAAATTGATATTATTTTTTCCTTGACATTTCATTCAACTTTAATATAGAAGTAACTCAAGATTCTACACTGATTATTTTACAATACTCTTAATGGGTTCTGTAGGAGGGTAAATCTTAGATCTATAGTAA
>BMAU01001174.1:0-54612 GCA_019973935.1 Trichonephila clavipes
CCTCACTGTATATTTTAAATTCTTCAGATCTATCAGGTTTCCGTTGCAACGGTTTCTCTTTTGGCGCCTTTTAGAAATTCTTCGGCAACAGTAGCGCACACAGGAATTTTTCAAGAAGGGGTTCGGGGTCGCGAAAGTTCACCATTCTTGTATCATGCTCCTTTTGATTTTGTCGATTTTCGGGAACAAAACACAGTAAAAAACTAAATGAATAAATATACATTAATTAATAAAATTAATCATTAATAACAAGTACTTAACTAAATTTTACGTACTACATACTTAGAATTATAATCAATCCGAAAAAAAATCAAGGCTTTGGGGGGGCCCTCTTGTGTGCGCCACTGTTCGCGAAGGATAATTTTTCACCATGTTGCATTTTTATTTCCATGTGATTAAATGACCAGTTTGTCTCTTGTGAAATATCACTGACTTAGAAACGAAATTAGAAAGAAATTGTTTTATTTTTGTTGGATTTTTGCAGGGTGTACTTGCACGCGTACGCTTGAATCTGTTGGTTTTTTTAAAAATAAATAAATAAACTATACTCATTTTTAAAAATCTAAGAATACCAGTTTGATTACAAATGTATATATGATAGTGTTTGGAAATGTTTTTCTCTCTTTTCCTTTTATCGAATTATATAACTAAAACTTTTTTTTTCCCTACTTCATTTAACACCTTGAACAACTGTTTTACGTAAAAGATTATCAAACTTTTTTTTTAAATGCCGAATTTTAAACTGCATTGCTATGAATATATTTCTCTGAACCCGTTATGAATAAAACTTAAGTTATAATTTACGATAGATTTGGAGAATATTATAAAAATGGCTTTTAAGTGGAAAATTTGTGAAAAAAACTTTTCTTCTTAGAACCATTCTCAAAATATAGAATTAATATAGAGGATGTTGAACTCTTAACATTTTTTGGCGACTGATTTAATTTAATAAGTATATTTAGAAATGTAATTGAATTAATTTGTAATATTGGGCAGTTTAATAATAGTATAATTCTTACTTACCAAATATTATTTTTTAGCAGACAATTTATTTCTTGAACAATATAAAATGTTTTCAGGAAATAGAATAGAATTTCAGTGAATTAATGTGTTGTAAATAAAATGTTGATTCTGAGGTAATTTTTTTTTCATAATTAAATCTACACTACATGATGACATGGTTGAAAAATACCATTGTAAAGTTTTAAGGCGACATGGTACCCAAAAACTGTCAATATTTTTTTATTAAGTTATGGAACATACAATTTTTGGTGCTGGTCAGAAGTCAAACCAATACTGGTGTACCCACTTTTCAGATTATAATTATTTTTCTACATTACCGCAAATGAGATTAACATATATAGAATTACATAGGCAGTAACAGTAAATGTGCAATTCATGCAAGAGTTCGAATTTGAATATTGTTTATCAAACGGATTGAGTCAAGATTTAAAAGTTGTGCGAGCTTTTTATGATATTATTATGAATGAAATGAAAACTAAATTGAAAGCACAAATACTAAATTTCATTTTAATACCACTGATAATTAAAAATCTAATTCGAACAAGAACAGAAAAGCTCCCATTTTTATGTATTTGTGTTTTTGATGATATATAAATATCCCGTGTATGTTAAATTCAGCACAATTGTTATTTAAATATTTTAAGATATTTCAAAATTTCATTTGTTTAAATAAATATCTTACCTATAAATTGCTATTTGATTTTGTTTTCATTTGCATACAATATTCAAGTTGTAAAACTGAGCATTAAATTAGCTTTGATGTGTTTGTGTATTTATTTTATAATAATTTAAGGTAAAGTTTTACAAAATATAGATTTTTCATTTGTATTCATTATGCAGGTATATTGCTTAATTGTACATTTTTTGCAATTTCTTAGGGTTATACAGTTTTTAAATAAGCTAATTAACCTTTCAAAACAGTTTGAAACTATTCGATGAATATCGTATCATGCTGTACGTGGAATGAAAACTTTAAATTGATATTTCTCCTTTTTGAGTTTTTGATCATGTATTATCATTCAAAGCCCTGAAGCTATTTATATGATTGAAGTAGGAATGTTTCATAAATGTTCTAAAATGTGTGTTTAGTAAAACTGTGTATGGAATGATCTGTTCAGAAACATAACAATTTGTTTTTAAAATTTCAAAATAGAAACAAGTGCTATTTGGAGAATTTTTGCATGTTTTACAACAAAAAATTAATGTGAGCAGCAGTTTAAAAATTCCATACACAAGTTTTATGTAGTATAATGTACTTTGAAAAAAAATATTCATGTTTAAAAAATTTAAATTAAAGAATTTTTATCAATACAACTAAAACCAAATTTCAAAAATTAACAATTTTTTTAAGATCGCTTAAGATGTAATGAAACATTTCTCACTGTTTTAATTGGCGATTGTCAAATCAGAGGGTTTTACTTAATTTGAAATGTATTTTAAAAGAGGGAAAAAAGCTGCGGAATCTATTGGTGCGTCATTTTAATTCTGATTTCAATTTATGTTGAGTATATTATTATGTTTTATTTAATAAGAATATTTTCATGCAATAAGAAAGTATGTTCAAATTATGATTTCTTGTATTGATTGTTTATGATTTGTATGTATTTTATGCCTAAAATAAAAAGTTGCATATGAATATTTATTCTTAGCTTAGTCTCGTAAGGGTAAAAATTTCAGAAATTATTAAGTAAGAAATTTTCAGAGGAAACTATTACTGGCCTAAGCATATTTATAAAGTAGAATCCCATTTATCTTGGATGAGTGAAAAAGGATTATACATTTTTGTATCCCACTTAGAAATTGAACTTGTTTTGAAATTTTGAGGGTAGCTTAGCCATTTAACAGTCTAATGGAAATAATCCATGGATTTTTAAAAAAATCACACCGAACAAATTTTACTAAACATTTTGTACTTGAAAAGAAATTTCATGTAGGGGAAACCTGTGTACAAAGCCACTGGCCTCTTTAAAAATGTGAAACTGATATGCACTCATTATACTAACTACCATCCAATTGGAGTTAATATAAAGTAATAAATTGTGGGAAATAAAAGGTTTCTTAAAAAATGGCCCTCAGTACGATTTCCCTGGAAGTTAGGTTTCACTCTGTAATCATTAGAAAAGAAACGTACACACATGAAGTTCATAAAAGAAATAATATGAGCTAATACATTGCTTTATAATGCAACTATTTAAATTATTAATGGATTACATGTATTTTCATTGAACATTATAGTTTAAAAAACTGGTTCTTATAGTGAGCTGCACACTTTGAGCACTATTTTATTATGAAGAAACTTATTTGAATGTGCAATATTTTTCAGAAATTGAATACTTTTGTACCATCCATTGTTTCTGCCACATAAAAAAGTTCAGTTTTTGTGCCTTGTATTTTTGTTATACAAAAATCCCCCTTACATCATCATCTACTGTAGAATTTGCATTATCAGTGGAATGGGAATGTTTTAGAACAAATCCTCTCATTTAAATAACATCCAATAATAATAACTAAATCAAAATGGTTGAGATCTAGGTACAAGACTAGATAATTTCATATAAAATGTCTTCTGCAGAAAAATCCACATGGAGAGGGGATTTATTCAAAATCTAATTTTACAAAAAAAATTATGTACCAGAATTGAAAGAAAAAAATGTTGACTTATCTTTGTACAACAATATAAAAAGAGACGAGCTGTAAAATTTGACTTCCGACCATGTAAAAATGTTTTTCGTTTATAACTTGCCGAAGTTTTCTTTTCCAAAATGAATGCTAGAGTAGCAATTGGTGTTGTCACTCACCCAACTGTGTAATAAAACTTAGAATTAAATATTCATATACATAATATATTTTTGAGAATTATCAATTATGTGAACACTAAGAGAAGCAACAAATATTGCCTGAAAGACTAAAAAAAATCCTACACACATCTAGCCTTACAGAGAACATGCGGCAGTAGTGGAATCGGAATAAAAAATTTTATCTGTGTTTAATGTATAATAGACCATTGAGGTCAATGGTCACTTAACCATTGAGGTTGTTGGAGGTTTCTGTGCTTAACATTTTGAGGACGGCTGGCCGATATAAAGGCCAAAAGGAACAGATCTTTAAAAGACGGCTCTGGCCGATGTAGCGGCCACGCAATGCTTTCCCCTCTTAACAGCTTTCGAAACAGCATGAGGCCTATTACAGCCCTCCAAAATCATTTGCTTGACCGGTTTCTTTTGTATTTAAAAAGGAGGGGAACACAGTTCCCTCTTTCACCCTTATCTAGAAATCCCTCTTTTTTCCCTTATGCTTAAATTATCACTAGCGGAGAGTGCATAGTTATTTTTTCAAGCGATTTTGTCATCTCGATTACCTAATCATTTCATTTTAAACTAATTTGATTATAAAAAAAATGCCTAAACGTAAAAGGGGACTTACCACTGATGAGATTCAGAAAGTTTTAGCAGATTTAGAAGATGAAGTTTTTGATGATTCTGATTCCGATTGTGAGTTAGAAAATGAGGAAGATGATCTGATCTTTGCTCAGCAAATGTAACACATTGTTAAAAGTTTTGTTTAATAAACGCTTAAAATAGTGTAAATAATTTATGTCTGAAAGTGTAATATTACTTTCTGTGGTATTTATTTTATGTTAAAATTGTAATATTCGCAAGCAATGCCGTTTTTTAAATTATAATGGTGATTCAATGAAAAACATAGTGAAATGTTAACGATAGAGTCAAGTTGGCAAATGTCTAGCTCCTGTCATATAGCTCGAGCTTTATTAGAACTTTGTAAGGCCCACCCTGTATGGGAGCGATGCGCGTTCATACTTTATCCAACCGCATTGTGATTTACTGCACGTTTTTTCATACAATATTTTTTTTGGATCACTACATTGAAAATTAAGGGATATACATAAACAAAATACTCCACTTAAAGAAATTTAATCCGTTAGAGCTAATAAAATAATTAAAGATATTCCACTGTAAAATTAATTATATGCACTGTTCACTTAAAATAAGTAGTCAAATCGTTTTCAAAGAACATTCCTGCTAAGTATTGGTAGAATATTCTTCTCTAAATTGGAGCGGTGTGGTAGTTGCGAGAAGGGGGTGCCAGCTCAGGTGTCATCCACGTCACTTGACCATGGCTTAAAATTATGTGGTCTGTTGCCAAATGCATAACAGTGCGACGTTAATATTAACTAACTCCAAAAAATACAGTACAGTAATTATAATTATTTTTATACTTAAAAATGCAATATCCGTCTATTCAATTAAAATTACAGCGTTATAATAATTACTAACCATAAACAAATTTTGAAAACTTGTCCAAATGATGTAGTGTGAAAGAGAACGTTTATTTACTTTAAGTACCATAACCGATAAAAGCATTTATTGTGAAAAAAAGATCAATTTCTTAATTCCAAATGTGCATAATAAAAACGGCATTCAAATAAAGAGAAATATATAACAACCTCTCCCTTCAAAACTTAGTTTTATTCTGAAATAAAAAAATTAGGGATTATGCTGATCACAGGAATTAATTAGAAGCGAGCGTCATGCGTAGGCAAAACAAAAAGGGTTTCTTCACAAACAAAAGATAGATATATGCTGTCGTGGGCTTTTTTCAGCGCACGCCAGAATTGCTTGGAGATGGCAGAATTTTTTCCTACTTTCTTGACAAATATCGTTATATTTTGGACACTTCACACAATATCTTTATAAATTGTAGTGTATGCTATAAATTATATGTTCTTCTTATGTATAAGCTATATTACTGTAAAGTTTCATTAAAATCCATTCAGTTGTTTTTGCGCGAAAGACGGCCAAACGTCATCACAAACTTTCACATTTATAATACATATTAGATTAGACAATGTATTACTGTACAGAAACTTAGTTTTACTGTTATCTTACGTTATGCTTAATGAAGAATTTTTTAAAAAAAATTTTATATTGAAGCATAAAAAAGGCCTATTTTTAATCGTGTATAAACAACAAAAAAGAAAAAAAGAAAAGATATTTACAACAAAAATTTACAGAAATATTCGTTACAGATTCTTAAAATTATCTTATTTGTCCTTCGACTTTATTTATAAAATGCACACGAAACTAACATCAACATTTTTTTTATAACAATTGATGTATAAAAAAGTTGAGTATTCGAACCAGAAACTCTTAATTCCGATATCATTTCTTTGAAATTTGTGGAAAACATATATTACAAGCTCTTCAGCATAAAAAAAATGCCCCGATTTATACAAAAACCTTAAAAGCAAAGATAAAATCCTCGCTTTAGTTATACTATTATTCATTGAAAGTTCTACAGTGTTGGATTTCCTGATTAAAAAAAATTAAAGTAAGTTTCCTTTATAATAATAATTACAAAAAAATTTGCAAAATGCTCTAAAATCTACCTGAAGAATATATATAATCAGAACCTAGTCTAATAGATAGTTACATTGAAGTAAAAAAAAATGTGTTTGTTCTCTTTTTTTAGCCCAGTTATTCGTGAGTCACACTTTTTAGGTATGATAGTACAAAGAAAAAAGTGTTGGGGTGCGCTCTAAGGCTATTCAACTTTTGAAACTCTGAATACAGAATCAGATGGTTCTTGTAAATGAGCATGAAAGCAGGTTTTAAAATCTTTTATATCGATAAAGAATGCTTGTCCCTCTTGATTATTGTTGATGCTTTAGTTTTTAGTCATTGTTGATTATCCTTTCCCTTTTTTTGGTGTAATAAAACCTAGAAGTGCACATCTGCCTTCTTGTAAATCTTCCAAGGTTGCTTTCAAGTAGCCGGAAAACTATTCTTCCTCTATTTGCCGTAATAAATCTTTAGAGAGTGCATTTCTTTTTCAATGAAATTATCGTACATAGGATAAATAGAAACTATGCCGACCAAGCCCTTCTTCAAGACTGTCCTATTCTACTTGGCGAACGTTATAAGGAGAATGAAAATAACCCTCTTCGGGGAACTAATATTGTGTTAGATTTTGAGAGATAAGGTAAAAAGTGCCCAATCACTTAGGGCAGTAATCCGCAACCCCCGGTCCGCGGATCAAATGGTGCCGGGCTATCTAAAGAACATTAAATTATTGCCATTTTATTTCAAGTGGTGCATTTCTCTCGGATTTGCGCAACTTTCCACAGAAATCACTTTTATTCATTTTTGGTGTAACTATATTTTATTCTGAAGGCATATTTAAATGTAACTAAAATAAAATTGTTAAATCAAAACAATCTAAAATATAAATAATCAACGTGTCCCACCCTCAGCGGGCAGCGGTCAAATTATCAAACGTTAACCGATCCGCAGCGATAAAAAGGTTGCGGAGCACTGACTTAGGGGACTGTCCAAACGAAGGGAGGGGGCGAGATATTTGAAGCTAAAGTCTTTCTTCGTTTTGAAGAAAATCAAAGAAAAATTGTTGTTAGTTATCTGCAACCCGACTGTGGAGTGTGCGTTGAGAGTGATTGAGCGAATATTAACGTCGCACTGTTTAGCTACACGAGGGCTTTTGGCGAAGGGCCACGTAATTTTGAACCATGGTCAAGTGAGTGGACGACACCTAAGCTGCCCCCCCCCTCTCCAAACAACCAAACCACACCACGGGAGGACATTTCAGCTCTCGACAGATTTAACGTGCATCGCTGCCCTACACGGCGGTCTTTAGTGGTACTGGGCTCGAACTCATGACATGCCTGCCTGTGCGTTGGGAAGGAAACGTTTTTGTAATTGTTTTGATGTTGATCGAAATAGTTGGCTTCGTAGGAATGTATTGGCTCTATCTTATGCACAAAATCACACAGTAAAGTCAGTTAATTACCGCACAAAAATCAGAGCTGTAATCTTAGAATTTAAGCAATAATACGCAATTATTTTGAAATTTTAAATAATAAGTAAGGATTATTCAATGGCTAAGAATATCACTTTTTTGTACAAAAAGTGAACAAAAATTAAGAAGTCCCAATATGTTGCCCTTACTCGCAAAAGAAACAATTAAATTTAAATAAGAATAATATAATCCTTTTGGATAAACAAGTTTGTCGAGATGCATGAAGCTCCTCGGCAACTTAAATATGTTTGTAGTCATAATATTTAGTCTTTGATATCAGCTTATTGTTTGCGTTTTACTATCAAGTATTCTAAGAATTCAAAGCATTTTCTCTTTTTTACTAATGAAAATAATTTATTAATGTTGGAAAAAATATAATTTTAAATTTCTAATGTATATTTAAAGAATTTATTTTTAGGAACACGAGGTATATATAAATTGATAAATTATTAATATTTCATTTGCGAGTTCTATTAGGGTCAAAGTAATAAGACAGACCTCTCGTAATTTAAATGGCGATCAAGTAACGAGAACGATATATAGTCGAGCTAGAGCCTCCACTTCTTATTTTCACACCACGGCAACGTAAGGGCTTTGATTTTATGCGTATCAGCTCTGCTACACAATGGAACCTCTAATCGTGACCATTTTTCAATAAAAACATGTAGTGACTACAATATCGCGCTATCCAACAAGGGCCAACACATATAGGCTTAGGATATTCATATTTTATAGCATAATGTGAAACACTTAACTGCTATTCATCTCGTATATCTGCCACAGTAAATGTTTTATCGTAATTTTCTGTATATATAAGAAGAATTAGATCAAAGTAAAAGATTTAAATTTTGGAAAGATGCTTGTTATAATAAAATGTAGATTTAATCTTAGGATTTCGTTGAGTACTATGAATTCTAATGTATCATAATATTCTGGATTATGGAAAAATAAAAAATGACAATTATATACATAAAATCTATCATTCCTTTACGGAAGATATATACGAAAATCCTTAAGATGATTTAAATTTTTAAGATTTTTCTGGCAAGTTCTAAAAAAAAACAATTATAAATTGAGTAACAATGAAGTTTCCAAAAAAGGATTTATGGCAATATGTTTATTGATATGCAGATGCTTGCAAGAGCTTTTAAACTCACTTTGTTGTCGATTTGAGAAAGTCAACTTTACATTATAACATAAAGAAACATGATCAGCAATTGGGCTTTTTTATTTTATTTTATATTTTTGCTTATAATTATGTGCAAGTTATGAAGAATCATATTATTTACTTCTTATTTCTAATTTGACTGTTTTAAATTTTAACACCAGGTGTGTACCAAATTCCTGCATTTATATTATGAATAAAAAATAAATTTAAAACATTTTATAGGTATTTTAATAAATTTAATTGAAAATCAAAACAAATATTTTTTTCTTAAATAAAATCAATTAAATTTGGATTAGTTTATTGTACCTTTTCCTACAATGATATATACGTTTAATTTTTTTATGAAATCCTTTATATTATCACCTCTGTTTTGTGCTAAAATTTCTTGAATTTTCTTGAACTGAAAACATTAGTAATTACTACATTGGATTCTTCAAGAAAACATGTTTCCCTAAGAAAGGGAGACTATTTGTGTTTAGGGACTTTCTAAGCCGCGAATATCCCCACTATTCAGCGGGGTATCAACGACTCCCCTGCTTCTTTTATCCGCCGATGTATGGTGTCATAAATCAGCTACGAAAACAGGGGAAGTAAACTTCGCTGGAAGCGCCGTCTGTAAGGGCATTTTTCTCACAAAAACCACCGTCTCCAAAAGGTTAATCGAGTGATGAAAGTCTACTGTGTTGTATGGTAAGCAGTTGGTAAAAGTTTGAAAGTATTGGATGCATAGTATGAGATAGAATGAAAAGTGATATTTTTCCATGGTGACTAAGGCGTTTTTTGATAATTGATGTTCTGAAATGTATGTTTTGTGTAATTTAAAAATGAATGCTTTTTTTGAATTTTTTAATTTATGTAGTATATCGGCAAGAAAATATACATATTCCATTTTCTAAAAAAGCCTCCCCCAAAGAATTTAGGTCTACTCAGGACAAGCTAGGTGATTGTGATATTATTTGATTTCTATCTCATTTATAAATAAAATTCAACAATTGTGTATGTTACTTATTTTGGGAGGGATTTGATAGATAAAGAAAGAGATGCAAAATAAATGAATGATTGATGAATTATTATTGGAAGATTTATCAAAAATTGTACAGATGCCAAGTTGGACCAGTAATTGAGGTATTTTCAACAATCATGTAAGTTAATGGTAGTTTTTTAATGAATGGTCATTTGATATGAGGAAATAAATGAATGATTTTGCACATAAGATAGTGTTTCTCAAACTTTCAATATTTGCGACCCGAAATTCAATCATAATTTTCCTCACCCCTTACAAAAACAATGTAATACATTTAAAAATAGTATATAGATGTCTTTCCGAAGTACAATATTTTCTGTGAACTGCTATCCATAAAATTATAATTGAATCGAATTTGTTATTGAAATCGGGCGTAATTTTTAATCGACATCGAAATAATTAATTATAAACCGGGCAAATCATCAAGTGTTATTTTTTGCATTGAATTTTACATAGTAAGAGCCCATGGAAATACTAGTAATTGTTAAGCGTTCTTAATTTAGTATTGTTAAGTTAATTATGAAATACATTTAGCAGTATTAATATATTTATAAGTGTATTATATCAATGAACACACGTGTGTATTTCATTTTTTATAAGGTAAAAATGTATTCTGTTTGTTTACTTTGAGTAAATTAATAATTTTTTTAAATAAGCTTTTGTTTTTCGACATGCTTCGCGCCCCCTTTTAGAGTTATGACGCCCCCTGGGGGGGTCCCACAGTTTGAGAAACACTGACGTAAGAAATAAGTGATGAAATGATATTTGAATAAAAGTATCACTAGTTAGCCTATATTTCTTTTGATGAAATATTATTGGTTGATATGCATGGAAAGGAAAATCAATGAGTGTTTTCAGATGGATGTTGTGGCGAAGACTGGGAAAAAATAGCAGGTTCGAGGTTGTGGGAGTGTGCCAAAGGAGCAGAGAAGTAACAAGGTAAGATATTTTTGGTGTTTTAGAAGTGGTGGGGGCGGGACTTAGAGGAGAGGTTGCGAAGAACTCCGTCGTTGAGTTGCAGCGGGCGACAAGGAATTTTCGTGGGGAAGCTTTCCAGTTTTGGCTGTAAAGGGTTGTTGCACCTGGTCGAGGAGAAGCCCATCATAGAGGTCGGGGCTACAGTCGAAGCTTTAGGCGCGAGAAGGTGAATGTTTGGAGAAGCCTTTTGGGAGAGTGACTTAGAGTTTGCGCAGCTCGGTGGAATTGTAACAAACCTCGGGTGAGGAATTTGCGATATTAAGTCGGAGGCGGCACATTTCGAGAGATATGCCGGCGATTAGGGGGTCCTCCATCGTACGAGCCTTTCCGGTTTGGACAGGTCCCCAAATGCAAGGAGCAGTGCGTCGAGGTTGCACGTATGGAGGCGAACGGGCAAGGTTAGGAATTCTTGTTTCCACCGAATAGCATAAAACTCTGTAGGCTTCGCAGGTCTAGGCATACCAGTATTATTGGGGGGCTGCTCATATCGAGATGAACGGGTAAAGTGTGGCACAGCATCCCTTTTGCTAGTGAGTGGAATTCCACGCGAGTGGAGCCTCGCACAGTGAGGTTTACACTAAGGAGTCGGTGCGGGGCTCTCAGGGAATCCCGTGCCGTCCCTTTGGTGTGTAGTTTTTTGTGGGCCGATGTCACTTTTGCTACCGACCGTTTCAATATCCTGAATTTATTCTTCGGTAGGGGGAAGAAAGGCAGTTGTTTGTTTCAAGTCTGGAGCGCCACGCCAGGAGAGGAGGCCGAGATGTGATCTTTGGTGCCCGCGGCTTTGGGTATTTTAAATGACGGGACTTCCAAACGACACACGGGTCGAGTTCTATGGAATGGAGGGATTTCAGTATTGGGGGCTTGGGAAAGAATAGGCGAGGTCTTGGTAGAGTTGTCGTGCCTCACCACTCTAGATAGCCACCTAGGTTAAAGTAGAGCTTAACATAAGAGAGTGATTATTGACGTGGGGCCACTCGAGAGGCCCGACGAATGTCATGAAAAAGGATTCCGCAACCAGCCCCTCGTACAGGAGAGAGGTACAAGGAGGCAGTCGCGTTGAGTGGAGTCCTTGTGGCTGTGTAGTTTAACGAATTCAAGAGATTACATTACAATCGGGCCGGTGGAAACGGCGAGTGCAGAAAGAGGAAGCCTCATGTCAGCACTTGGAGTCCACAAAGACCGAACATGTGTATCCACCCCTCAACTCGACGGCTGGATTCTGCAACACGGCGGCCAGAGTTCCTAGACCGGTCAAGTAGTTAGATTCAGGGGAGGGGTATCGAGAGTCTCCCCCGACATTATTGGCTGCAAAGGGGTTTTTTTACTTCTGTGATCAAATCGGCGAGGGCAAAGATTGTGCAGTAAGAAGAGATAGTCCAGCAAGCTTGCGGGTAAGGGTGTGCCTCAAAAGAGTCGTAGTCGCGGTCCACGTACAGTGGCTCGCTCTCGGCGGGATACAACCCTTTTCGGCTTGTGCGCCACAGTCTTTCTACGCAGGACTCGTGGTGTGGCTGCTTGCACGCTCCGATGCTCGTGAGGCGATGCTCGTGTGTACCGGACCCCTCGCAGTCCATGTACGGTGGCTCCCACTCTGGTCGTACCCCTCGGCGGGATACTTTTAGGTCCTCCTGCTTGGCAGGATACAACCCTTTTAGGCTTGTGAGCCACAGTCCTTCTACGAAGGACTCATGGCGAGATGACGATGCGTTGGAAAGTTCTGTTGGGCCCTCCTCAAGACCAGAAGGTCCTTCAAGCAAGAACCTGCCCTTGGACGGGTGTGATGTGTGCGGGCGCAGATTCGCTCTGGACGGGGTGTCGAAAGTAGCAGAGCACCCACCACAGTCCGATCTACTGAGACTCATCCCTCGTCCAGTGACTTGCCGGCTCAAAACTCTGTCGGTCCCTTCTCAAGACTAGAGACGTCAGTTGGGACTTGGAAAATTTTGGAGGGGGCTGCAAAGCCTCGCTCCGGAGAACTGACAGAGGAAGTCGGGTGATGGACCCACCGTCTTGGAGCAGAGAGACGTCAGTTGGGACTGTGGACTTAGAAAATTTTGAGGGGCTGCTTAGCCTCCTTCCAGTGTACTGACAGTTGGATCAGAGAGATTAGTTGGGACTCTGGGCTTTAGAAAGGTTGGGGGGGGTGCTTAAAACATGGGAGTGTCATGCCACGAGAGCTTTTGCAGAGGGTCGAGTGACCTGGATTTAGGACGAACGTTATGGAATAGGATTCCGCAGCAGCCCCTCGTAAAGGAGGGAGAAACAATGGCAACCGAATGTATCCCTGTGCTGCACAGGGAGCAGTCACAATGAGTGGAGTATTTGTGGCTGTGTAGTTTCATGAATTCTCCAAATTCAAGGGATTACATTACAATCGGGGTCTCCTAATAGTACTGTAATGGTGTGGGACAAGAGGAGGAAGCCTTCCGACCAGGTTACGTATTCTGGCAAACAGAGTATGCAGTAAGAAGATATGCGTCATTCTCCGACGATCCCGCAGGTTAGTGTGTGTCCGGAAAGTTTTAGTGAGTGTAAGGAATGAGAAAAGGGGAAGAGAGGTTCTGTCGTATGAAAACGGAAGGGGTGGGGGGTGTCCTAAAGAACAGTTTGTTTTACATTGACGGAGGGGTGGGAGGGAAGAGGACCCTCACGGCAGTCAGGAGTTCGCCGTCAGAGTTCCTACACAGGTGACGCAGTATACATATTCAGGGGAGGGGCATCAAGGGTCACGGGAAAAGAGGCACGGCTTCATTTACCCCCAATATTACTGCGGCTGTGCAGTATCAACCCGAGGATGTATTCTGGCAAAGAGAGTAATGCAGTAAGAACAGATGCGACACCCTCAGAATCCCAAGGGTATGTCTCGAAAGAGTTGTAGTGAGTGTAGGAATGAAAAAGGGGGGGGGGGATCAAGGAGGGAAGAGGCCTCTCACGGCAGGTTTCTGGTGGCCGCGATCTACAACGAGGCAGTCAGAATTTTGCTTTAGAGAAAGTCTTGTGTAGGAAGTACCTTGGACGCAAGAGGTTACCGGTGTGGGCATTGGAAATTGAGATTTTCTGCTCTTACCGTTTGGATTGAAAAAAGGTTGTCGATTCAATTTCGTTGAGAGCAACAGCCCTCAGTTGTTTAGCAATGGCCGAGGCTGCGGACGAGATGGTTTCTTTCTCCCCACGCTTTAGGAGGTAAATGGGATGAGTCGTTTTAAAAGTTTCGGGAGGTGAATCGTAACTGGATTCGTAATGGTCAGAATTACCATCGCAACGACCCATCATTTGTCTCTGAAATTCTAAATATTTCACTGATTTAAAAATTCATCCATTTACATACTACGAATGTGTATTTACGTATTCAACCTCTGTAGATTGGTGTTTTAATACCTGCAAAAAAAGTACGCG
Organism: Trichonephila clavipes; assembly: GCA_019973935.1. Taxonomy (NCBI): domain Eukaryota; kingdom Metazoa; phylum Arthropoda; class Arachnida; order Araneae; family Nephilidae; genus Trichonephila; species Trichonephila clavipes. The sequence continues at coordinate 14,424 of BMAU01001174.1, forward strand.
TGTCTTTGCGTTAGTGGTGAGGAAGTACGGAGTGGAGATGACGTCCTCGTCATCGGACCGTGATTGGAAACTCTCTTACGCGAACATCTTAAGACAAGGACAAATATTTTGATTAATATTCTTAAAGGTAGTCATGTTACAGATGCTATTTCAAGAAATATAAACATGCATAAAATATTTATTTTCATAGCGCAGGCGCAGCTAATGAGAACATAAAAATGAAATGTTTGAACTAGTGAAAGTGAAACAAAACTTCCAACATTGCTCAACACTCCAAAATTGGCACGTATAGGTTTGTGAGCAGGCGTTACCTCTTTGAATATCATCTTCAAACTTATCTGTAAAACATATCAACTTTTAATATTAATCCATAATTTTTGTTTAATGTTAAAATAAAATAGAAGATGACCAACGGCTTATCACCAACTTTTGTTATGTTTCCATTGAAATTATAATGGGGCTCGACCGCGATATTAAAATTTTATTTTGAAAAATAAATACAATGAAAACAGCGTCCGTGAAGGGACGCCTGCCATTTTTCGGAAACGCGTTCAAGGTGGCGGAGAGGGAATTTTTCAATTGGTTTTTCCTTTGGGTGGTAGAGGTCCGAACAAATAACAGGCAGAATTCCACCTGTTTTGAGGTTGGAAATCGACGAAAATTCCGCCATGACGTGAGTCAATTGGTAATTCATGTGAATAATCCGCCTCAAGACTATTGCTAAAACCACAATTTCATGATTTTGTGTTACCTGCGAAGAGGTGAAATCTGAATGAAACATTTTTCTTCATTGGATACATTTATGCCGAGCAACAAGTGAGCCAAACTAAAAAAAAGTAGGTAGGTCTTTCCATTTCCTAAAATGTATCAAAAAGCTTCGGGCGATAAAGAGCCTCTTGATCTCTAAGAGTAGTCTCTGAAGAGCTAGACGGTATTTTCGAAAGTAGGGACACTCCAGGCAATTCTAAAGGTTCAAAGATTGAGAACAGTAGAGATTTGAAAGTGATCCAGATTTATAAAACTTAATTCAAAACTGTATAAGATGAGAACTATGCAAAACGAAAGAAGGTACACCAGAAAGGTTCTTAAAAATTGAGCGTTCGAAACTTCAGTTAGCAAAATTTTAAAAAGAAATCGAACTACAATTGTTAAAAATAATGTATCAAGTTTAAATCCTGCAGCTAAGGTCGAAGAAAACAGTTCGAAACTAACATAGAAAATATTTCAAAAGTATAAAATTTTCTCTTAGCTTTGTTTATCAGATTGGAAATTTATTAATCTGTTCTTCCAATCATTAGAACGCGCATTTTTAACCAAGAAAAATAAATGACGAATATAAAACTGAAATTTTTGTTTTGAAAGAGTTCATAACGTCTTAGGTATATATTAATGAAGAGGAATTAAATGACTATGAAAAATTAAAATCTATATTTAGAGAATTCCTTTAAATGCGAGTGTTTAAACTCATTTAAAAACTAAAAATCATCAGGCGAGACATACATCCAGTTTGGTTCAAGATTGACGGCAAACTTCCAATATTATTGTTCGTTAAGAAATTTTTATTCTTTGAATGTCATGTGAGATATAATTCATTCTAAAATAAATAATACCGAAAAAGCAACCATATTGGCATTTTAGAAGCAGAAGATTGGTTTAGGCCTATTGATTTAGCCAAAATATGGTTATTTATATTTCATCTGTCGGATTTTTTAACCTTAAAGAAATTAACCTATTACTTATGCATATACCCAAGACCCCTTTAAAAATAAATCACAAAACAAAAACAAAGATTAAAGAGAACTATCCCCAATATCATCAAAGAGAAAATAAAAATTGCTTTATATCAGAGAATTACGCAAAACAGACAAATGGTTTAAATACCTAAAGAGTCTAACAGGTGGTAATAAGATAAACGTGAATTTTTGAAAGTCGAGAGCGTAAAATAGCGGTGAGATCGCAAATCTTCAAAATAAGCATTTTTGTGGAAAATCAGCCCGTAACAACATTGATTTTCATATGCCAGATATAGTTTTGAATTTTGAGTAGAGTGCAAACACCTTTCATAACATTAAGCTTGTTTTGGCGAACAGCGTTATGGTAGAAGTTAAACCCATAAATATTTTTTAATCAACATTATGCTTTTGCATTGAACGGCAAGTTAGTTCAGTTCTTTTTATGACCGAAGAATTTAATTCATACATCCCAATGTATATTTTTAAATAGAGAATATAGGCCACGCAAAGAGCGATGTTTCATTGAGTGAATGTAGATACTTGAGTGCAGATTTTGTTCAGTTTAAGACAACTCGCCACTTTGGCTTTTCCAAATGTTTCTGAGTTGAATTATAAAAATGTAGTTATTTTGCCATATGTTAAGAACTTTAGGTTGCAATAATACGAGTACCTAATTAAGGATTATAAATTACTAAAATTAAGAGTACGCAAGTTAAAATTGAGTGATTTAAGAAAAAAATGCCTGATATAAATTGAGTAAGAAAGCCAATATGAAATTAAAACGAGTTCCGTTAGAATTTATTCCCGCTCACAGTAACCCTTTAAATGAAGATCAACATACGGTTTTGTGTTTTTTAAAATTTTTGAGCCTTGGCAGTGGAAACGAAGGAAAAACTGCAAAAATTTTTTGAACAATGTCCAAAATTATAATCAGTGGAAAATATAGATTTTTTTTATCAAAGATCAACTTTTGAAAAATTTTTTTGATGCCGGTGAAACAAATACAATGTTTTACAATGTGGAACCTATTGTGTTTGTCGAAAATGTTTATACTGATTTAGAAAATATTAGTTCAGAAAAATTTTGATATGTTTAATTTAATATTTATGTTATAACTAGCTGTTCCAGCTAAATTTTTTTTGCTCAGTGCTTTAAAATACTGGTACACCATAAAGTATGTCATGACAGCGTACGGTCAAAATGGCCGTTGTAATGCAGCCAAAATTCAAACAAATCTATATGCGCGCAGGCGCATTTGTTGTCTGAGAATAAACTGGAAACTTTGAACTACTACATCATTTGGATAAATTTTCAAAATTTGTTTGTGAGGTTAGAATTAATTATAATGCGTTAATTTTAATATGAATCGTCAAATTGCATTTTTGTAAAAAATAGTTATAACTAATGTACTTTGTTTAATTTTAAAATAAAATAGAAGATAGCACTGTTCAACGTCATGAGGGCTTTTGTCGACGGACCACATAATTTTGAAATATTGGTTTTATGGACAACACCTGAGCTGGCACCCCCTAGTCCTAACTACCAAAAATGAATATTTACCAATATAGCTGAAATATTCATTTGACATTGCTCCACTCTTCCAAGAAAATTGGCACGGGTTATATGTAATATTTTGCAGGGAAGGCAAAAGTTTTTGTGTTATTACATTTTCAGCTTCCCACCAGGTGGCGTTACAGCATATCAAAGATTATCATTTTTCAATCCAAAAATAGTTAACGTCAAAATTCTTATGTTTATGTCACCTGAAAAAAATTTTGATGAATGGTGTACATAATTAATTTTACAGTGGAATATATTTAATTAATTTATTATAACCGATTAAATTTCCCTAAGTGGAGTATTTTGTTTACGAATGTCCCTTAATTTTCAATGTAGTGAAAAAAATACAAAAAAATTAATCATAATGGGTAGATAAAGCATTAACGAGCATCGCTCCCTACAGGTGGGTCTTACAAAGCTCTAATAAAGTTTGAGCTATGGTGGTAGGAAATTTGCCAACTTGACCAATTGTCAACATTTCGCTTTTTTTTCAATTGAATCGCCATTGTTATTGAAGAAACAGTTCTTGAGTATTACATTTAAAGGAAAATAAATTCAAGAAACTTATATTAATGTATGACACTTTGAGTTATAAATTATTTACAATATTTTAAGCGTCTGAAAACTTTTAACAATGTGTTACTTTTGCTAATGGTTACCTGCACTTGTTTACATTGCAGGCAATCAAAGCGCAGATAGACTGGCGAAAGAAGCTAGAAATCTTAATTATTACAGATTTGTCAACATTACTTTATTAGACGCAAATGCTGTCGCAAATTTCAAATTGAGAGAGAAGTCAATTCCTGTGAACCATCAAATCTGTGATATAAGTGGAGACCGCCTTACAACAAAAGCTATTGCTAGGCTAAGAACAGGTCATTACAGAGGAATGAAGTTGGATGGGGTTGTTAGAAGATCTTATCAGAATTTTGATAACTGTTTAGATACAGAGCTGACATCTGCTCATATTTTTGACTGTCCAGCTATTCTTGCTATTCAGTTGAAAAGTACAAAATACTGACATTTTTCTTTAACAATTGGCATAAGAAAATCTGTAGCATGTCCAGGTAAATAACTCCGGTATGGCGAATTCTCTTCGAAGGTAAGCATTCAAAATATTTTCAGTGAGGGAAAAATGTGTCTTAAAAATTAGAGGAAATCACTGCCCAAAACATGTTTACTTTGGAACTGTCCCTTTCATGTTCTAGACGACAGGAGGGTATTCCAACCCGCAAACTCTTATATTAGAACACCTATTGCCCTTTACGGATAAACTTGAATATATTACTACTAATCTGACTTTAAACGGGTTAATTTCCTTTAATAATTCGGAAAGTTTTTAACTTACAAAATTTCCCAACTAATTTGTAGACAAACTGTATATACAGGTTTAGGTTTTTTTTCGCGAAACCACGGTCCATTAGAGAACACTGAACATGATTTCGAGGTTCGATTTCGGAAATTCCCGTAACTTTTTTTTATCGATTTTATTTTTAGTTTTCTTATTTTCGGGTCCCCTAGGGCCCCAATACGCGCCATCACTTTGAAACTAAGACAAGAGTTCCACTGTGAGAGTTCTATCACATATTAAAATTTCAAGAGGATATTCGAATAAATTTCGAAGTTACAGGGCCCCGTAATTTGGGAGGGAGCTAGAACTTAGAGTTTTATTGCACTTTGAAGAACTCTATGAGACCTTTCCAGAAATGTATAACTTTTGTAGACAGTGTTAATAGTTGGCTTGTTTTTCGCATTTCAAAAGAAATTGCGATTCGAAATGACGTCACATAAAACTTTGGGGGTCCCTGAGGCCCCAAATTGCGCCACCGCTTCGAAAATTGAGACCAAAGTTCCCCTAATAGGATTCGGTCACAGGTTCGATTTTCAAGAAGATATTCCCGTAAGTTTCGAAGTAAATAGGCCCCGTAATTTTAGGGGCTCTGCCCCACGGGAAGCCTCTCTCAGGGGCTAAATTTTTTAAAGTATTGCACTTTAAAGAACTCCATGAGACCTTTCCAAAAAATGCATAGCTTTCTTAAACATTTTGAATAGTTCGGGAGTTCTAAGCGTTTGAAAAGAAATGAAAACCCCGATTTTCCGTGGGTCGCAGGGGGGAGGGCCTAATTGATCGATCGCTTTGAAAATTGAATCGTGAGCTCACCTTGACGGGACCTACCCGTGGGGCCTTTTTCGACCGAAAAGTCACATAAACTTCCGAGTTGCCAACCCCCTGTCGCCTTTTCGGCCGATTAGAGTTCCACCTTCTATACTGGAACATAAAATTTTATATATTCTTAATGTACTGGACGAGACCTTTCTGAAAATACATGATTCTTGTCTATGGGTTGCTTAGCTTAGGAATTAGGGGTGCCGAAAGACTTAAAAAAACGTTTTATCCCCTAATTTCCCACATTAAAGTCCCATTAAAAAAATGTTTTTTTTTTCGAATAATTCCTCCCGGATCGTGCTTTTTCCACGAAAACTTGGTCCTAGGCTCATCGGAGAACGACGAACCGGAATTCGAGGTTTGATTTTGGAAATTCCCTTTACTTTCCGAGTTAGAGCCCTTTTCCCTATTTTGTGAGCCCCGGCTTCTAACGAAAACCCTAACTGCACTACTACTTTGACTTTTATATGATCGTGATCTACTTAACGAGACCTTTCCGATGATGTATAGCTTTTGTAGGTACTCCGACATTTTTAGTTCGAACCCGGGGTCCAAAATTGACCTATTGCTTTGAAAATTTATCCAAAAGTTCTCTTCTACACTTCATCTATCCTCGGTTTCATTCACGAGAGAAAATTCGAATAAGTTCCGGAGTTATGGGGCAAATTCCAAAAATGGGTTTTCGCCCTGCGGGGGCTTCCCTGGGGTAGAACTTGAGTTTTATATCTTCAAAATTCTCTAGACGAGACCTTTCCGAAAATGTATAATTTAATAAGATTGTCCTATTAGTTCGAGAGTTATTCATAAAATGCTTTTATAACCATATTTTCATCTACCTATATATGCCCGAGAATCATTGTTTTCAGAGATGAATAACATTTAAGACTCACTTAGAAAACCATTTGGTAGATGACTCTAATTCAGCATGTGTTCTGCTAAAAGTAACATTTTACAATCCTAATGGAAGTTATTTGTCATCTGACCGGCAACAACAGAAGTCACACTAACGTTACTTTTTAACTTGAATTACACGTATATCCAAAAATTTACTGCTATGCAGTGCAAAATGTATTTTTAATAGTAAATAAAGAGTTTTGAGTATATAGTTAGTATTTAATTTTATTATTTTCCCAAAAATCACAAGTCAAAATTATTTGACGGCACGTCTATACCCCATTAAACACTTTTTAGAAAAAAATGGCACGTTGATCTAAAAAGTTCGCCACCCCTGACTTAGATCGAATCTAGGAACTTTACTTATACGGTGTATTGGTAGAGGGACAAACTACCGCTTTCAGAGTAGCGGGAGGAAACTTCCCGTCTTTTTTTTTAGCGCGGACTACCTTGTAACGAGCAGGATTTCCTACTCGAGACGAAAAAAGCCGAAGGAGCGTTGCATACCCGAGCGTGACGTTCATTCAAGTTCACTTTCCACCAAATCGCGCCAATGGAAGTTATCACTTCAAAGAACTAAATCTGTGAATCGACAAAAATACCCTAAAATTGACACAGCTACCGCGGCCCCTTTGCACGCCCGTCCTCATCTCAGGAGCGTAGTGACACGAGGCGTGCACCCCTTCCCGCCTCCCATGAAGTGGATGCGAAACCGCAAGGTTTGTCTCGCGGTGCCGAGTGCTGATCCGGAGGAAACTGCGGCTATCCCTCCTGCCCGTGAAAGCAAACCAAGCAGCGAGCGAATCGAGGAAGCGCTGAAGTGGTTCTTGTCCCTGAACGCACCTTCTCACCACACAGGTTTGTGTGCAAGTTCGGAGTGCGATTGCGTCCTCTCAGACTGAAAGGTGGTTCGGAAAAAACTGCACACCTTTTACAATACTTCAACAACACTTTCGAAAAGTTAAAGATGCACATTTTCCCCTACAGTCAACAGTTTTGTAAATAATCTTTTTAAAACGCTCAGAATATTTAAATTGAGAAGGATATAAATACATTGAATTTCCAAATTTCTATGTGAAAGGTTTATGCTTCCAGAGACATAAAAGAAATATTGAAATGCCTCAATGTATTTTTACCGTCATTACGGAATGTGTTGTGACACACGGCTTTATACATATATAAAAATATCAAAAACAAAAAAGCTAGTCGTAAAAACGTATTCATTTACCAAATAAATATAGTAACGTTTGTAGTTGGGTGCCTTAAGGCCGTATCACACGTGCATTTTCCATGCAACTTTTTCGTCCAATTTTTGGCCTAATTTGAGGGGGAAGGGTTGCCATTAACAAAACGACATGCTCTGACGTCAGCCACGCTCCATCACCACATTGAAAAATTACTCGCCGATTTTTCTGCTTCAGAAAACGACCATCCAAAATTATTTCTTTCATATCGCTTGCGCTTTTGTTGATGGGTGTAAACAGAAATGAAGCACCATCCTATTTAAAATATTATACGCCGTTAAAATATTATACACCATTAAGATATTATACGGGATATCTGATATGCTAGATGAAACGGAAGCCGCCATCTTGTTTATGACGTAGGGCACCGAAGAACCCCATTGGCTAGAATTTCAAGCAACTTTTAGTTGGAACAACTTTTTGAGCTCACTAGCAAAAAGTTGTTCTAAAGTCGTGGCTATGGCAACTGAGTAAAAATTACACGAATTGGACGAAAAATTGCTTGAAACGCGTACGTGTGATACTGCCTTTATGCCTTGCAACGCCGGTACGTAGTTGGGAAACTAATTTACGAAAACTATGACGACTTTTAATTCGATGAGCAATTACCTGATGGCTTCTTTTCTGCCAAAAACCCCTTTTAATGGTTAGTTTTTGAAAGCAGAACACACATTTTAAATTCAAAAGTAAATTGAACCTATAGAAAATAACATAATGAACTGATTGTGTCACTGAATATTAAAAGGAAAAATCAGAGTGCCTGAAAATATTTTATTTCCAGCATTACGAAAGGCTTTTAGCCAGCTTTAGGCGTATAAAAATACAAATAAAAAAGCTTTTTATAAAAATATATCGAATTGTATATTATACATATTTGTATTTACGCATTCAACTACAGTACGTGGGCCTCCTATTGCCTAAGAAACAGAAATGTCTTCTGTTGTAATTCTGGCATGGGGGGAGGGCAATCTCCTTAACTCGGCTAGAAAAACTCCCTATAAAAATTTAAAACTTTTAGCTTTGTTGTTTCACTTAAAACTTTTTTACCCCATCACAAAGTCGTTTCTCTATTTTCTAAAAGAAAAACAAGAAAAATACCCCCAAAAAAAAAAAGAAAAAGACAAAGGTTATTCTGACGCTTTTTCGTTGTGTTGGCAACCAATCGTTCAAACGAGAATAGACATATATTCAAACACTTCAAAAGCTATTTCATGTTAAAGTAGAGCTTCCACAAACGAGTGCAAAAGCACTGAACTTAGCGTAGACGCTGCATTGCATTACGATGTTGCAAAATAGATATATTTACAGATAGATGGAAAATGTCGAACAAATTGTGACAAGATACGTCCAGCAAAGATGGAATACTTCATTTTATAATCCGTTTGGTGTACGATTCAAGTTTGAAAAATAGTTGTTTGTGAATCTTTTAAATGAAATGATGTAAAATCATCCACAAATTATATACAGCTGGAAACAAGTTATGCGATTTGCTTTTAATACAAGACTTATTATTACAGTCATTGGAAAATTGAATGACTTTTCTGCACGATCGATGAATGAAACCGGTCTTTTAAAAAGGATTTGAAACTAAAATTTCTTTTGAAAAAGCTGACCTTTATCAATACATTTATAAAGCCTTTTAAGAAACCACTGGCTGCAGAAATAAAAAATTTGGAACTGCTAACATTAAAAGGGCACTCCTTTGTCTTGAAATTTTCAGTTGTTCATCTCTTTCATTCCTCGCTTTCTTTCAAGACATTTTGGCTCTATGCTCAGGCAGCACAGTTGATTTCATACCTGAAATTAAATGGTATTTTTCTTGATGATTTTGCGAAATAAATTAAACTTCGAATTTTAGCTTTTTATCATTTATTTTCGTAATCATTCGTTGTACACATAAAAACATACCTAAAAGAGGTGCGTGAAATCGTCAAAACTTATATCTCTTGATTCACGAGAAAAATGAATGAAAACGCATGAGCTGATAGTTTCTTAAAAGCCGGCTGGGTGGCGTAGTTGTTTTGGTGTGCAGGCCTTGTACGCCTAAGTTTGCGGGTTCAACCCTGGCCGAAGTCTGTGGATATTCATGATGCAAAAAATCGACAGCGTCCATGTCGTATGATTTGGCGGCAAGTTAAAAATCCCTAGAGTGCCAATTTGGCTCGGATGATCTCGGCAAAATGGAATTCCAAGGACAGTTTTGCATCATCAGAACTCAGGTGCCTCTGTCTGGAGAGGAAACTGGGTGTTAAAATTCCTTACATAGCGGCAATTGATATCCACCTATATGGTACCTCACTAAAAAGTGATACCAGCTCCCGAGGAATGTACTGGGATTCCATGGTTTTACCAATCCGCAGCCCCATTAGAAAAAAAATCCTTTCCACATTTTACAACAACAACAAAAAATGCTTTCTTTTAAAATATATATAACGGGAAATAACCTTCTCATGAGTTTTTATCGAATGTGTTTATCGAAAAATGTAAAATATTCTCTTAAATATCAGTTCGAAATTTCTCTCTTAAAAAAATAATATTATTAATGTATAGGACCGAGTAAGAACGATAATTCGATGGATAAAAAATGCACTAATAAATTCGATGAAATGTAGAAAGTCCACTTGGAACGAATTAAAACATTTTCCTACTCTATTAGAATAAAAAAATGTGGGATTCAGATCCGTATGAAAAGAGAAATTCCATTAAAAAAGTATTGGTTAATTTTATGAAAACAATTACGTAAATTGTAACTCTCTCTAAGCACTATTTAACTCGTCACAGCAATTCTCAATATTTTTCGTACACTTCAAAAATCAAATGATTGTCCCCTAGTAAGGAAAGCTTAAAAATGAATAAATAAATATTTCTTTCAAAAAAGTGTAGTATTATCAACAATCGGAGCATGAATTTATGTAATAACGATTGGTATAAATTAAACACAAAATTGATACTGGGGACAAAACAAAATGCACATTATATAAAAAGAAATAAACTACAGTGGAAAGTAAGTAAAAAATCGTTTGTGGTTCCTCTTTTGTCTTTGATTCATTAAATTCTACTGAAAATATTAATATTTATACACGCTGAAACAAATCCACGATTTTTAATCTTCATCGATTGTCAAAATATGTCTAAAAATGTAAAACACAAGAATTGTCTGATACTCGTTTTTTTTTTAATGTTTGAGCTCTAACTATTGTTATTCGATTGGAAAGACAGTTAATAGAGCGAGCGGGAACATTTCCGAAAGAAATAAACAGGTGTTTATAAAATACTATGGAATTCCGAAATTGAATTAAATGAACCGTTTTTGAGAGCATTCCATATCGCGAATGAAAAGTAAAATAAATAACAAACGATGTACATATCTATTATTAATCTTGCAACATTTAAAACCGTAGTTAACTGATTTAACAAAATTTTAGTATTACATCGTATGCGTTCAAGAAGATGCTTTTTCAATAAATGAAAGTTTTTTTGTAAACCATACGAACTAGAAGCGATCATAATTTATTTTTAAACATTTTGTTTTTATATTTTTTAATCAGAGGGTTGATTATCATTTCATACCAAAAATATGCATCGCAGTTTCTCTGTTGAAAAAATACGAATGAAATGTTTCTAATATGAATTCAAAATCATTTGATTCTTACTTTATGAATGGACGTCTTTTCTGATCTATAGGGTTTTAGTTTTGCTGCACACGGTAAAATTAATTTTATGTGCGTGTACGGATGGAGGCGCATTTGGTGATAAGAAAAATGAAACAGAAAGTTATGCAAAAAATTAATAATAAATAATTGAGGAGTTTCAGCTTTATTTTTATTCTTTCTTTTGGATTGCGAAGGAAAAGGAAATGTCTTCTCTCTCTCTCTGTATATATTATGTACTACTTAGGTAATAATATTTATGTTTTAAAATCATAAATAAAAACATGAATTGCAGGAATCTTATAGAAAATCCTTCGTAATACATCCGTTTCTTAAAAATAATCTCATATCCAGTCACAAAGATTTACAAGTCGGTCTACCATGAATGGTCTGGCCCTCTTTTTGTGATAACCTAAAATGATTTTAAAGCGTTCTCAACCAAGTGGGATATTTCAATGAAAAATATTGAAAATGAATGCAAAAATTTATTTCGTATTTCAGTATTCTTTATTTTTATTTAACAGCTTTTAAAAGTTGGAAATAATTTTCCTTTTTGAAACAGATTCATTCACTTCCCACGCATGCCATTCGAACTGAATTTACGTTTTTCCCCCAAAAAAAAAACGTTATGCAAACTCAATAAAAATTATCATGAAGAAAAATGTATTATTTTCCAGACAAACACGTCCAAATAATGTATAGTATATTCATTTACTTTTCCTATTTAGAGAGGTTTCAGAAATTGGCAACGTATAAACTTCTATTGAGCATTTACTATTCAGAAGATAAAATATAGGACGCATTCCACTTAAGAATTACGATGTGTTAAGTCAAAAATTTAGAATAAACATTTTATTTCCAAATAAAATGCACTTTATATATTCAGTTTACTGATTTTATTCAATAAAGAATCTCAAAAGTAAAAGCCTGATACGGGAACTCTCAATTCGTATACCTATTTAGAATATTAAAAATGTTATGGATACAAATAAATATTAGCACACTAAAACACTCAGAATTAATTATAGAATTAATCTATTTGCTTATGTATATAAAAAAAAACCTTCAGACTTACATGTGTTACAAAAAAAAAGGTTTTTATCTGTTTTCACATTTTTCGGTATTGTTAAATACCATAATAAATATAGAACGTTGAATATCTCAGTATAATGAGTCCCCGAAAACAGGCCCAAAATATGTCTAAAAGAAACTGGATTTTACGTAATTGTAAAGGTGATTATATTGGAAATTTTACAAAAATTGTCGATTTTACTTATAATACCAGAAAAATGTTAAAACAGTGCAGAAAAGAAAAAACATGACTTTTTATATATTTTAACTATTTGATTCGATAATGTGAAGGGAAAAAAAGAGCGCGTGCTTTGTTTCAGTTTTCTAGGAATGACGTCATGTCCAGTCCTTTTTTTAGTACATTTACTTGACTGGAATTGCGAAACTCCTTACAAAATCAATGCGTTTCAAAACACATTTTAGTCACGCGGAATTTGTGAAAATTGAGAATACCCATTACATAAAATTATTTTCTTTCATTTGGCGTTGACAGTAAAGTCGCATTTGTTTTTAAAAAAATACAAAAGAAAAAAAACGTATTCAGCATTCATTAATTTTATTAATTTAGGTAACTTACAGTCAACAAGGGGAAAAAAAACTTTAAGTCAATTAATTCCTACCTAGGTCAACAATTTTTATTTTAGTTACTTTTTATTAAATAGTTACAATAAATATAAATATGTATATACATATGAAAGAATCACAATAAAGTCAGGGTGCTTCAGATTGATTGATTGAATATTAACGTCGCACTGTTCAGTTACACGAGGGATTTTAGCGACGGACCACGTAATTTTGAACCATGGTCAAGTGACGTGGACGACACCTGAGCTGTCACCCCCTCTCCTAACTACCACACCAACGGGAGGACGTTTCAGCTCTCGACAGATTTAACGTGCATCGCTGACACGGCGGGTCTCGAACTCGTGACAAAGCAAGCCACGATCCGATACCTATACCACTCGGCTACCGCGGCCACCCGCGTGCTTCAGAACACAAGGTCGGTGGGTCCAGAACTCTGTTCTGAATCCTTCCACAGCGAGCTGTGTCAACGGGCCAAAAGCTCCACAGCACGGTGAATGTCGTGCCTCAGCGGAACGAACGTTGCGCCAACCCGCCGCCAACACTTGACGAACGGGCCGTGGGTGTACCGTTCAGCGTCCATCGAAACACGGGACGGTGTTCGAGAACGCTCTTCTGACTACACCTCAGATCACACCTAGAAGGCGAGTTTCAGTCGGATGCATCAGAGCACCTCTCACTTGCACATTCAGAACGTTATTGAGAAAAATTATTCGGAACACGAGAAAAAAATTTCATTTTTCGAGGAAAAATAGAAACCCGTCGACAGATCGAATTCTATCCTTTTTTAGTCCTCACACCCGAAAACAGATCCAAAAACAAATTTTTGGGGGTGCTAAATTTTTAGTTGACTTTGAAATTATTTCATCTTAACACGAGAAAGGAGCAAATTTAATTCGCCAATAATTCAAAAACTTACCAGAGTATCCACTAAATTTATAGTTTTTAGAAAGATCTCATTAAGTAAAAGACGAACATATATCTTTCTAGGCCCTGACCTTTAAAGGATGACCTCCAGAAGTGATCTTTATTTTAGAACGGAGGTCCATAACACCTGCATTTACACGAATTTTCACATTAAAAAATACAAATAGATAGAACTTGTTGAGTTGCGCATACAATTCAATTTTATGAGCTCTAGTTTCATAGGGAACCCTTCAAAAAAAGAAGTCCAAAATTCCAAAAGGAGGCCGGTAACTCCAAAACTTACTCAAACTTCAACAAAGTACACCGTTAGATAGAGCCCGACACATATAACTTTGTGCTTCAGTGTAAAAGGAGACCCCTCCAGATCTTGTTGACCAAAATTTTAAAAGGGGGCCAGTAACTCCAAAACTTACAAACATTTCTACAAACAAAGAATACTGTTTTAAAGAACTCATTGAGTAAAACCTAGCCTCCAAAGGGTCTCCTCAAGAAGGGGGGAATCAGAATGGGGGACCATAACTCACGAAACAATCACTTCGTTCAAACAGACTCATCCACTTGCGTGAAAAATATTTTTTTTGGAAACTAATCTTTAAGGGACCCCCTTCAGAAGGAGGTTCGTAATACGAAAAGTGGGGACACTAACTCGAGAACTTACATGAACAAAATATTCCGTTCGAAAGAACACAAAATGTTTCGTCTAAAAATATAATTTCGTGGCTCTGGTGTAAAAGGGAGCCCCACAGAACGTGGAGCCCAAAATTTCAAAAGAGGGCCCCCGTAACTCCAAAACTTACAGGACTTTCCACTAACCAAAAACACCGTTTTAAAGAACTCACTGGGTAGAAGAGGAACATATTTTTTTCTACACCCCATAAACAAAGGAGGTCCCGAATCAGAATGGGGGTTCATAACTCGAAACTACTAAACAAAGTACACCGTTCGAAAGATCTCAACTGGTTGAGTCTAAAAAAAAACGGGTGAAATTTTGGGCCCACCCAAAATTTCACAAGGGGACCTATAACTCCAAAACTTAAAGAAAGACCACCTAGATATGGAACTCTTCGAGTGGCGTCTAAATACGTAATTTTGTGGTTCTCGGGGCAAAACGGGGGCAGTAGCTGGGGCCCGAAAAAACGGAAGTTGGCCCCTAACTCGGTAACTTACAACATAGTTAAATTCACAAACATTTAAAGCCACTTCATAAATAGTATTTATTTGAATAGAATCAGCACTGTTTGAGTTTTAGATGGTTCAGTACTATTTATTATAAATTAAAATTCTCTAGCTTGAATTACCACTAATATAATATTTCAAGTGAATCTTATTACCTTCTTGGGCAATACAGTGTTCACTTTAAAACGACTTTTAATGAAATTAATTGCTAAGTATTGGATCAATTCAACTGTGATCAAATAAATTTTTTTATCTCTTCCTTGATGTAATAATAATCACATTCGATCCTATTCTTAACAAAACATCTCTGGAATATAGAATGTTTTTACACAATCCATGCAAGTTTTTTCCATTTAAATTAGTACAATACCTGCTATGCTATAAATTGAATGTGATTCGTGAACAGTATAGCAGTTTAACAGTATTGATTATTTTCATTGAGGGTGTTGTTTCATGTATTCATCTATTAAAATGATTATTCTCGTTTGTGTTGTTTCATGTATTCATCCATTAAAATGATTATTCTCATTGTGTGTGTTGTTTCATGTATTCATCCATTAAAATGATTATTCTCATTGTGTGTGTTGTTTCATGTATTCATCTATTAAAATGATTATTCTCATTGTGTGTGTTGTTTCATGTATTCATCTATTTAAAAAGTTTCAAAAAAATTCCCTCGCCACAAGCAAATGAAATATATTTCACAATTTTTACTCTTCTAAGCAATCGAATATTACTACTTCGATGTATTTTATTTTAGAATTGTGTGGATCACAATAATTAACTGACGCGTGGTAGGTTTCTTAATTTGTATTAGAAAATGTTCATTTGATCTGTGTACGGAGAAATGGAACAATGCATCTAAAAGTCAGCAGGCACCTTAAAGAAAGGTATCAGTACGGGATATGCCCACCGTGGAGTGTGATGCAACATTCCACACGTCGTACCATACTTTGCACAACATTATCCAGCAGCTGTTGAGGCAATTTATCCCATTCCTCTGTGAGTGCACGGATGAGGGTGTTCTTGTTTGTCGGAGGATAGTTTCGACCAGCAACTTGCCTCTCCAAAGCATCCCACACATTTTCAATGGGGTTTAGATCTGGAGAACGCGCTGGCCATACGAGACGTTGAATACCCTCGCTGTCTAGACAATCCTGAACAGCAAGTGTTCGATGACATGTTGCGTTGTCGTCCATAAAAACAAATTTATCACCGACACCACCACGGAAAAGACGAACATGAGGAAGTAGAACTTCATCAATGTATCGTTGGCCCGTCATAGTCCCATTCGCAACCACATGTAGGCGCGTGCGGCCATTCATCATGATGCTGGCCCACACCATGATACTGCATGTCGGATATCGGTACTTTTCCTGGATATTTTCTGGACGATAAGCAGTACCACTCTCGCGCCAGATCAGTTGGCGTCTACAATCCGATGACAGACAACCTACTCTCATCAGAGAATAGTACGCATGCCCAGTCCTGTTCAGTCCAATTGTGATGCTCACGACACCATTGCAAACGGGCAGCACGGTGCTGTCTGGTCAATGGAACACACACAACAGGTCTGCGTGCGTATAATCCTCCTCCCCTCAAACGTCTGGCAACAGTTTTTCGGGAGATCTGCTTTCCTGAGGCAGCAAGAAACTGATTTGCCACTTGCTGAGCTGTGGTGCGCCTGTTCCTTTTTGCTGATAGGACGATATATCTGTTTTCTGCAGGCGTCGTACTTCTAACACGACCTCCCCCGTGCCGTCTACTACACATTCCAGTAGTTTTAAATGACTTCCACAGCCGTGAAACAACGCTGTGAGCGATGTCGAACTCCCTGGCAACATCTGTTATTTTTCGCCCTTCTTCGATCTTTCCAATAATTCTGCCACGCATAAAATCATCTATGTAATGTCGGGAAGACATGCCAAAAATTTTAAGTTTGTCTATTAAATCTTTCCTGTAAAACTTTGACTTGAAACAACAACTGTCCACACGCGTCAAAACCTTTAAAGCTCTTATGAACGCTATCACGTGATGAACAGACGTGGAAAACAAATTTGCATACTCATACTTCTTACTAATATCCCGCACTTATTCTAATTTTCCACATTTTCCTTCCTTTCATTTTGTGGTTGCTATGGATGATAGTGTTATCCGTCCTTAGCAATTGTCCAGCAGTGTATTTTGTAAGCCTTGCTGATCACGTGAATAATGCGGACCGCGGTAGCCAAATGGTCAGCGTTGGCCATCGTGAGTTCGTAGCCAGTGTTTGCTATATCGAACGGTGAGTTAGAGTTACGATGTTATTATATGTAACACCAAGTAGGGGTGCTGATGACGTTAAATATGTAGAAGTCACATTGACGTGGTGTGGAAGTACCGAGAGAGGTTTCATCCTCATCACACTCGAGTGTCAAGGCTCACAGTTACGCGCCAATTGAACGAGTTTTGCTTCGACTGGGAACTTAATAAGCAATCAACCACAAGGACAGTTATTTCAATGCCCGGTAAGTCAGGAAAAGGATAAAAAAGTTATCTACAAAAAATTACACTTCTACAAAGTAACAAATTTTTAAATCATATCAAATTCTGCTTACGAATGCTAAACTTCGAAATTCACAAAAGCATTCCATTTGCCAGTAATTTTTTCCACACAATCGCAAGAAATCACTTTAGCATGGGGTTATTACATGCTTCTATAAAAAAGCTATATTTGATTGGATTCAAGTTTAAGGTTAACTTATAAATTCACATGAATCTAGTACAACACTACAAATAACCACAACTGAACTTTTGCTCAGTTGGATTACTTCGTTCGACACACTACTTCTCGTGCACCCATAAACGCTGAACCTTCGCTAACTGGGAACAATTTCGGGACATCCTCTCCGTCCCAGTCCCGGGAAACTCAAGAATAAACGACACACAAAGAATAGAAAACCTCACCCTCCTTAACGACTCCATGAACCAGAACAGCAAAGTCAAGTTTCTAAAGCATTAAGCCCTCCTACTTCCATATCACTCCCGTCAAAAAATCAAACAGAATAATAGACCAAAATAACTATGGCAGACTACACGATACCTTCCGATAAAAACCCAAGTACATAAATTACATGCAAAAAAAAAAAATCAGCATGCATGCGACTGTGATGTCGAGGACGCAAATGAAAACCCAGATGTGTTGTTTAAAATCATGAAGTGAAGAAAAAAGACACAAAGCATTTTAAATAACTAGACCAGTGTTTCTCAAAGTGTGGGGTTTCGAATGAATATCGAAAATTTAATGATTTTTTAAAAAAAATAACCGGAAAGAAGTGAAACAAAATACTTTTTCCATAATAAAAGAAATACACAACAACACTGATATAATTTATGTTTATCATCTGGCGTTCTTCTGTTTTAACATAAAATATTACTCGTTAAAAGAAAAAACGAAACTCAGACCCTGAGAAAAATTCTAAGATAAACATTTCATCACTTTAATTATTATTGAAATACTGTATATTAGTTGTAGAAAGAAAAGGAAGACATGATTCACTTTTCAGCCAGGCAGCATAATAAATTTGCTAGTCATTTATTTGATTGACCTTCAAACTTACTGGTAGGGTTTCTACATTAGTTTCATCCCATCTTTTATGTATTTGTTTTTCGCATAGGGAAATTGTAAATAATGAAGAGTTTTACGATATTTGGAAAGAATTGATTGATTTTTGAAGGATTATTTGGCTAAGATTTATTTTTACGAGTAATCTGAAACATATAAAGCATAGTGAGAAACGTCATAATACTTTTTAGAGCATCCGTATTTTTTTCTGAATACACTTATAACCAGGCAGCGGTGGCATCTGTGATCTGTATTGAAGGAAGTTGAAACTGATGCATATTATTCATGATTGAGAAACACGATGAACATGAAACGAAAGGAAAATTTTCAATGGCTTCCTAAAGAACTCCATCAATTGAAATATGAAGCCATAAGTGTACCACAAGGTTCAGTTCGACTTGTCAAAAAGACACAAGAAAGAAAAAGTTCAACTTGTTATTTGTTGATCACCAAAGGTGTTACGAGTTCGAGCCCAGTACCACTAAAGACCCGTCGTGAAAGGGAGAGGTGCACGTTAAATTTGTAAAGAGCTCACAAACGTCCTCTTGTTGGAATGGTGTGGTAGTTAAGAGGCCAGCTCAAGTATCGTCCTCATCAACCATGGTTCAAAATTACGAGGTCCGTCTCTAAAAGCCCTCGTGTAGCTGAACAGTGCGACGTTAATATTCACTCACTCGATCATGAATGCTCATTAAAACTACAATTACTTGAACAAAATATGAAAGCTTTGCCAGCAAGTAACATTTCTGTAATATTAGTGAAAAGTATTTTTGCTTTTCGTCCTTTATTAAGGTCTATCACTTGTCAATCATTTTAGTTCAGTTTTATTGGACTTTTTCTCAAATCATCAAAGAAAGATTGAACATTCTTTGAAAGCCGGTAAGTATACTTTCTCTTAATTAAATTATTCACTGGAATTATTCCAATTTGTATCGTGTAGAGTAAAAATAATTATAAATAAATGATTGGGGTGACTGAGTTCTCCCGCACTACCATCAGCCTTAGTATAGAGTGCGTGCCTGCTCCCGGGTTAAAACATTTTGAAGTCTTCTCGCTTTAAATATTAAAAAGTAACACAATTATTCTTCATAGGAATTTTATATTCTTTTTCATTACTTAACATTAATTCTAAATGCTAATTCTGTGATTCTTAAAATTACAGTTCTTTTAAACAGTTATTTACAATTATAGCATTTATCTAAAAAAAAATCATTTTACATTTTTGTATACAATGTCGTGCACGCAGTTTTACTCTCCTTACAGTTTAGCTATTATATCAAGAATAATG
Organism: Trichonephila clavipes; assembly: GCA_019973935.1. Classification (NCBI taxonomy): domain Eukaryota; kingdom Metazoa; phylum Arthropoda; class Arachnida; order Araneae; family Nephilidae; genus Trichonephila; species Trichonephila clavipes. The sequence goes on from BMAU01001174.1 coordinate 34,320, forward strand.
TTATATTTTTTAAAAATTAACTCGTGCGAAGAGCCGGTGTTTCACCCAGTATACGTTTAATGTATCAGTACTGAAGAAGGTATTTTATAAATAATTTCTTAATACTAAATTAATCTAAGTTTAATAATTATCAGTGACTTCCATGGGCTTGTCTTGTAGAGCAAAGTTTTTCAAAGAAAGGTTTAATATCAGATATTGACACTGAGTTATTTTTCTTTATTTAGCTGAGATCTATATTTTGTCTTCAAAGCAGCCACCGCAGAAAATCCTGTTTAACATAGGTAGGATTTTCAAAATGGTAATAGTATACGAAGTGCTTTTGTTTTCAGTGCAGAAATTATGATTGAAAATTGAATCGCCAGTATTGAAAGTTTGAGAAACACTGGTGTACTATAAAAATAATTATAAAAAAGGATTGGGGTGACTAAATAACCTCGCTGGACCATTAGTATCGAGTGCGCGCCTGCTCCAGGGTTAAAACATGTTGAAGTCTTTTCGCTTTAAATATTAAAAATAATACAATTATTTTTCATCTGAATTTTATATTATTGTTCATTATTCAACATCAATTCTAAATGATAATTCTGTAAGGCTTAAAATTATAGTTCGCTTTAAACTAATTATACTTTGAGCAATCATTTAAAAAAATCATTTTACATTTTTGTAAACATTGTCGCGCACTTGGCTTTACTCTCCTTAAAATTCAGCGATTATTTCAATAATGTTTTATTTTCTTATAAATGAACTCGTGCAAGCGGGTACTTCAGCCGGTATACTTTTAATGTATCAGTACTCCATAGTAGTTTATAACTAATTAATTAATACTAAATTAAGAACAAGTTTAATAAGTATTAACGACTTCCATGGGCTTGTCTTGCAAAGCAAAGTTTTTATAAGGAATGCTTATGATTAGAAATTGACCCTCTGAGTTCTTTTTCTATATTTAGCGCAGATATCTATATTTTGTCTTCTAAGCAGCCACCGTATTTTGCAATAAGTCCAATTTAAAAATTAGAGAAAGGAAAAATAACACACATAATAATTATCCTATTATTTTATTTATTTTTTGCTTAAAAGTAGTATACAAAATTTAATACTTATGTTACTAATTTGTATGGTTTATAATTAAGATCGCCTTTTGTAGCTTTAGCGTCTAAGTTCATTATTATTGCATTCAGTGCATTATTAATGTATAAGGGGGGCGCGATAAAAATTGTGATCGAAAAGGGGGGCGCCAATATTGAAAGTTTGAGAAGCACTGAACTAGACTAGTTCTTTTCAAATTTCTTTTGTGTGTGAATTATCTTCTCTCATTCTGCCAAAAAAACACACACACACAAAATTTTAAGATTTTTGGTTTTATTAATACGTGTTATGAAAAGTCACTTCTGAAGATATCTGGAGCTTCAGAGTCCTTTTCATTCTTCGCTGTAAACAAATCAACAATCATTTTTTCCACACACACATATACACATATCCTTAAGTCAGTTGATTTTGATGATAATTTTTAATGATTTTTTTTCGGCAGGAATATTTTTCCGGGTTCACCTAAAAACTTTTGGATCAATACGATCGATGGTGTGTAGACTTATCAGGTACAAATTGATGCAAAATTACGTAGGATTTTGATTTAAGGCGTTCTCTGAAGCAACACGAGGGTCAACGTTCCTCGTACTTTTGAACCACGGTCAAGTGACAAGGATGACACCTGAACAGGCAACTCTTTTCCTAACTTCCACACCAAGCCAACGGGAGGAGTTTGAGCCAAGAACCACTCTGATATCACGGCCTCATAATTAGATATTAGATGATGACAAAAGAAATGTGATGGGGGGATGTATAAAAACGGAATGGGGGAAGAGATTATTGGTAAATGTTTCAGTAAAAATAAAGGTTAGAAAAATTCTTAAAGTTCGTTATATATATTGATAAGTGGAACAATATAATATTTAAACGTTGACTTGTCGTGTCGAAATCAGAAATTTAAATCATGTCATATTTATCTAAAAATATAATTACAAACATGAAAAAGCAGAAATAAGAATATTACATTCAAATTTTCCAAACCATTTGCAATTGAATTTGTCATTGAAATGTCGTGTTACTAAACACTTATAAGAACGCTGAACAAATATAACTTCTATTGCCAGTGAGAAATCGTCCAAAAACGAGCATGAAAGCAGAGCAAGAAGAGTACGAAAGAGAAAAATGTGGTTTTTACCGACCGAACGAGGAGGAAAAAAATTCCGCAGCCGGAAAAACATAACAATCATATAGATATCGAAACTATGGAATTCAGTAATGCTTGGGGATGAAGGTCATTCACTCTCCGATTCCAGGCGTATGACTTTACTGACGTCATGTCTGACACACACGCACACATTTACTACGTACAGCCTAGCTATATGATTGTATTTCGAAAGACTTTTGAATAGAAACGTTTCTGAAATAGATTTTGTCACTCGGGAATTAATTGCCAAAATAGAGAATACTATCTTGCCAAGAAGTATTATTGTATTTCTTTCACAAAGTTTCGTTTGGAATTTCGTTCGTTCGAAAATTAACTTCGCTGACCAAACCTCGATTTTTCTCAATAAAGTAAAAGAAAAAAAACTTACCCTGATATATTCTTATTCTTTTAAAAAACTAATTATTTAAGAAATTACACAAATTACTGGTGACATATCGTACAAAACCAGACAGTTTTGTTCGTATATATAAATAAATAGTTCTCTCTGTACATAGTTTTAAATAGGTTGCACGTGTCGAGAAAAAAAAATTATATAGCTATTTTTTCAGGAGTATTTCAACAATAGATCATCTGTTTCTTCCACGTGCGAAGTTAGTTAACAATACATCTCAACATATTTGTGCATAACTTTCGTTACAATTATGTATGAGTTTGTGTTTATATTTCATGCGTTTAAAATACTATTGGGTTAAAAACTGTCTCTATACCCTTCGTACTTTTCTCTGTTCCTTTTTCTTCATTTAAATAACACATTTAATCTTCGAATTGAAAACTGTCATCGATAACAATTCCGTTCATACGAATACGAGCTGTTAAAAACATTTTCCCATTCAATTCTATTTTTAAAAAGTGTTTTAGTTCACCGATCATTTCTCAAAACTATTAAATTTCAAATTTTATAAACATTTACAATTTTGTTAGAAATGTAACCTTAATAAATGGTTTATAGAATATGTAGTATATCCGACCATGGGTCCCGAATTGAATATGGCAACCCCTTAGAATAGTTTGAAGAGTCTGCTCTGGCAGACAGAACAGTAGATGAAAACACACTAAGACGTGTGTGATGAACACCACAATAAAATATTGAACGGTGACAAACATTCCTTTTTGCGACAGTAATTTCATCAATAATCTTCGTAACAGAATGCAACAACTGAATCCTGTGGCATTATCTGCTCACTGTACTGTTCAATTCTACATTCATCCTTCACTACAATCATCTCGTATCTTTTTAAGAATCGATCGTGTGCAACCCCTTTTACGTCAACCGTATACTGAGCCACATGAAGTTCTGTCTAGAACAGACAAAACCATCACCATTTATGTTAATGGTCAAAAAACTACAGTTCCTTTAGATCACGTCAAACCCGCACTTCTCTCAGAAACTGCGTGTGTGTGTGAATCTCTACCTTCAGTAAACAAAAGCATAAAAAAGATGATAAATTATCTACTAATGACAAATCAATCTTTACAGCAAAATCAGGAAGGCATGTATATTTTCCAAAAAAACTAGCAATTTATGTCCCATAGTATTTTTTTCTTCTTCTAGAAGAGCTTTCAGTTGGAATTTTTTTTGCATTATATTTGTATATATTTCATTTATGTTTTGCTTTTGGCATATATCTCATATTTCTCATATTCAAAATTGTTAATGTATTTTCTCCAGTGCAGATTCTCAAAATAACAATGTTTATAAAAGTTTAAACTAATGTTGTTCCCTTGGGTAGTCACCCTCAGTCACTGGGGGGATACTCTGTGGTAAGCCCGACCATGGGTCCTGAATTGAATATGGCAACCCCTTAGAATAGTTTGGAGAGTCTTCCCTGGCAGACAGAACAAAAGATGGAAACACACTAATACGTGTGTGATGAGAACCACAATAAAATAATATTGAACGAGAAATGCTTCTTTCGCTGTAAATACTTCAAAATTGTTAGTTTATTCTTCAGAATTAGCGATACGAATACTCGAAGTTTCTCGTCATTCTGCATCGGTAAAAAAAACTCTACTTTTTTTCAGCAGCAAAAATTTTATCACATTCAATTTTACAGAACAATTTTTCTGAAAAGATTATGCTTGTCTGTATACTAAATAGAGCATTAGTTCTTATGTATCGTTTCGAAAGATTGCTTTATTTATTATTAATTGTTATATTATGTTTGATAAAAATTTAAAACCTGTAAAATTCTTCCCGTTAATTAATTTTTCAGTCTTCTCTCCCAAAAATTTTTTGTCCTAGTCCTTTAACTAGTGACAAAGAAAAAAAGTCGGGAAAAACATCAACTCTAATAGAGAAATTATATGCTTCCATAAATTCAAGAACAAAATAAGTTATCAGTAATAAGAGTTAAATTATATGTTGCAAATGACAGAAATCATACCAAACTCCGTAAGGAGTGTTCTTCAATGTTCTGAAAGTCCATTTCTAAACAGAATTATAAAAACACAACTGACTTCTTAATGCTCAATTTTGGAGTTTTCATAGTGAATTTCCTGCAAATAGTTAAATTATCATAAAATCAAAACTGATGACTTATAAAACACATTGTATGTTATAATTTAGCATTATATTTTATTTTAGTAAATATGAGAACTCAAAACTAAAATGAATTTAAATTAGTCTTACTTAATTCAATCGAAGAGTTCTCAGAAGTTATCTTAAAAACCAATTTGATATCAGATCTTAAATTGGAGGTGGCAAGCTTCACAATGATGTACTTTTTTTTCTTCCAATGGGGCTGCATTTTAACATCTTAGCCTTTGCAGACACAGCAAGTCCTATAGCGGGAGAGCCATTTCATGATGACACCATCCAGTGAAGGCCTCGTTACCAAAATTGGACGCTTGAATTAACCAACGATATCCTATTGAAGGATTATCTGCAAGAATTCTAAGAAAAACTAATGATTTTTGACAATTTATCAGAAAAAAACAGTATATATTAATTACAATTACAGTAAAATTATAATTTATCTCAGTCAATTTATATAAATATCAGTAAACTCATAATTATATGTTAAGAATTCCTCAAGAACACGGTTTCAGTTCAGTTCAGGTTTTGTGGGATATGGAGCAACAAAGGCTATGATCCCTAAAAGACAGATGTTTCTTAAAAATTAGTAGATGTCAAAATATTTCAGTTTCTGGATAAAAAATCTGAATGTTAATCTGTTAGACATAGCTTTCTCCAATAATTCTTTGGAAGTCAGGTTGTGATGTGGATCGATTTTGAGAAAATGTTTTAGATTATTTCGAGGATGAATATATCTATTGCAGTTTAACAAGATGTGGTCCAAGTCGTTTAAGCAATTACAAGATCTACAATTTGCGTTATCCGATAAATTGAATTTATGCAGAAGTCCTGGAGTGATGATCATTTTGCTGAAGATTCGAGTACATAGGATTTCTTCTCTTCTGTTTCTTGTCCATTTAGAGATGGTGCTAATGTTAGGAATATTTCCCAAGTTTACAAAATATTTGCTTGAATAGAAATTATCATTGGCTTTTTTAAAACTCTCTTGATATATTTTTTATTGATGTCTTCTGAGGAAATCCAGTCGATGTAAACATTAGACTCTGTGACAGTTCTTGCGAGATTATCCGCCTGTTCATTCCACAATATATTTGAGTGTCCCGGAGTCCAAAGTAAAATCAACTGGTTATTATAAAGTGATAGAATGTAAATCTTGCTAGCTAATTTATGGATGACACTATGGGATTTAATTGAGTAATTTTGAAGAGCAGAGAGACTATCAGACAAAATTAACAAATTCTTGTTTATAATAGATAGATCGTCTAGAGCTTGGCAAATAGCCAGAGCTTCAGCTGTAAAAATAGAATTATTGTGATTTATTCTATAAGCAAAATGGGAATTTGCCGTAATACCTGCAATAGATGTAATTTGCTCATTTTTTGAGGCATCAGTAGCTATTATATAAAAGTCCTGGAAGTTACGGTTTATACCGTTTCATCAAATAAGCCCCTCATAATTTGAACTGGTAAGCTTTTATCCTGAAATGCAAAATTATTGATATATATATTGCATGGGAGAATTGAAAACGATGTTATTCTGGGGATTGAGATAATGTGACTACTAACGGCATTCAAAGGGTTTAGTATATTTATAATAGAATTTTTATCTTCTTCCATAATATTGAGATTCAGAAACTCAGGGTTATTGCTATGTAATGGAGAAAAGGTTTGGTTAGAAATTTGAGAAAGGAAAAACTTATTTGCCAATGTTCGTATTTTGTCCGACAGAATTTCTTGTCCAGCCAATTTTAAAAGTACGATGTTTGGGGTCCATTGTGGAAGTCCCAGTGCAATTCGAAGTGCTTTGGTGTGAATGATATTAAAAGATTTCAGTTGGTTATCAGACCATTTATTTATTATATGACTAAAGTAGTAGAAGATACTGCATATACTATTATTTACTATTTTGATTAGATCTGCTGTTCTTGGTCCATGATGCTTATATGCCATAGCCTTAAGGCTATTAATTTTTTTCAAGGCTTTGTTATTTAATTGGTTTCTTAATGAAATATTCTGGCTCCGCTTGGAAAAATGAACTCCTAAATATTTGATAGAGGATTGCCAAGGGAGGGAATGTCCCTCCAATAAAATATTAGGAAACGTAGTAATTCTTTTGTTTGATAACTCTGATATTGTGCTTTTATCTGGACTAAGAGAAAGCTTCCAATATTTACACCATTGAGAAATTCTGTCCAGCGTGTTTTGCATTTTTTTGCAAATATAATCAAGAGAATGATGAGAGCTGCAAAGAAAAACGTCGTCCGCATAAACAGAGCATTCGATGTCATTTTCCAGAGTTTCAAAAAAAATCATACATATAAATAGTATATAAAATGGGGGATAGAACACTGCCTTGTGGCAGACCTTGGGGAAATATCCTTATGGAGGAAAGATAGCCCCTCCATTTGATTTGAAAAGATCGATAAGTGAGAAATTTGTGGATCCAAATAGCTGTTTTTCCTGTAATACCGATTTGTAGGCATTTATAAAGACCATCTACATAAACTGAGTCGTATGCACTTTTTATATCCAAACTTACTCCAACAAAGTATTTCTTTTTTAATTTTGCATCCATTATTGCTTTATGAATGAGATAGGTAGCACTTCTGCTATCTTTAAAAGGGACGAAACCGTAATGTTGAGGATGAAGTTTTCGTTCTGTGGTTAGCTTAATCTATTGGTGAGAACTCTTTCAAATGTTTTTGAAAAGATGGAAGTCAGTGCTATTGGTCTATAGGAGGATATGCGAGTTTTGTCTTTACATTGTTTAGGAATCGGGAGAATGACTGCATGCTTCCAAGAGTTTGGAACTATTGCATTATCAAATAAATCTTGAAAATATCTTATTATTTCACAACCATTACGATCCAGATTTTTTAAAAAGATGCTGTAATATGATCAGCTCCAGGAGTTGAATTTTTAGAAAGTTTGATTGCTCTATGGATTTCAAAAATATGAAAAGGTTTATTAAGATTGTTGTCCTCTTTATGGAAAAAGTCCAAAGGAATTGGTTCATGATAAGCGTTTTTAGATGCAAAGAAGTCCGCAAAAATATTTGCTTGAATTTGAGGTTGTGTAATATATCTATTATTAACTTGTAGAATATGATACTTGGGTTCTATTTTCTTAGTATTAGAGAGCTTTTTCAGAATATTAAAAAATATCTTTGGATTAGAAACATTGCAAATATTATCCCAATACAATCTTTTGGCATTTTTTATATGAAATCTGAGTTTACTAGCGTATTGTTTGTATTTGATCCATAATTGCGGAGAAATGCTACGGATAGCCTTTTTTCTGAACTTCTTTTTTAGTTTATAAAAATTATGGCAAGTACCATTCCACACACCATGGAGGGAAAGATTTGTTAGAAATTTGAACTCTGGTATTACTGTAAATAATTTTTGAAATTGTATCAGTAAAATTATCTATATTCTTCTCTGGGTTGCTTAATATAATCTGCACTTCATTGTTCACCCTTTGCCAGTCAATTTTTTTGATTAACCTTTTACTGGGTTTTATTAATGAAAACTCGGTAATTACTGGAGAGTGGTCACTGTCAAAGAAACAATCTGAAACGTAACAGTTAGTATGTCCATAGAGACTCGAGGAGCAAATTGTGAGATCAATTAAAGAAGTTTTACCCGTGGAATTTCTATAAGTAGGAACAGTTGTGTTTAGAAGTATTGAATTAGAATCAGTCAACCAGTCAATAAAAATATTACTATTCCTTGAGCTGTGATCCGATCCCCACATCGGGTGATGCAAGTTAAAATCACCAAAAATGAAGAAAGGATCTGTTAATGATTCAAAAAAAGATTTTATTAAGTTAATATTTAGTCCACGTGGTGCGTATATATAGATATTTATAACATAAAAAGAAACATCTTCAATATGTATTTTGACAATAAGTATTTCTAAATCGTCTATTTGTGATATCTGTAGAGGGATTTGTTGAGTAGAAACGTTTAAAGGTACAACTATTATCAAGCCTCCTCCTGATCTATTTTGTCTATCTTTTCTGAAAATTTTTTTCCCTGGTAAATTAAATGTATCTTCACTGGTTAAAAAGGTTTCTTGAAAAATCAAGATATCTGCTTGAGAAAAGGGAGGGATATTTAACCACATGTTTTTATTTTTTAAGCTTCTACAGTTCCATTGTAAAAAGTTCATAAAAAAAGGGGGGGGAATTATTTCACTGAAATTTCAAAAATTTCCTCCCTTTTGAGGAAAGAAAAAAATTATATATATATAGATATTTATATATTTGTAGTAAAATACTGAATGATAAAATATATACAAAAATCAAGAACATATATACAGTATTTTTTTTTATCCGAGTTCAGTGTTAAGTTTTCCACTATTCCCAGAAAAAACTCGAACTGGGCTTATGGATGTTTTTAACATGTCGGATGCTCTTTTTTTCCTGCCTGGGGGAGAAGATCGCGTAGTCGAATCCACTATGCTACATACTTGAGAGCATTGTTTCCATTGATTTTTGTAAAATTTCCATTAGGAATGCAGTTTGTTTTTCCACAACTGTTTGGAAGGCAGTCATCCTTTTCTCAAACTTCTTGTCTATTAACTCTTGTATGTTATTTTCTTGAGATTTAGATTTAAGTACTGTCGAAAGATTTTCGGAATTAGATGCACGAAATCGTCGTCGCGCCTCACTTAATGTTATGTGCTGTCTACATTTTAATTCCATAATTTGTTTTTCTGCTAAGAAAAAGAACAGAAAAATTTGCCGGATGATTACCCTTACAGTTTATATATATGCAGTTCGCATTTACAGTGCACTCTCCTGAGTGAGAAGAACCACAATTACAACATATAGCTGGACTCTGACAAAATCGAGATGGATGAGAAAAACTGAAACATTTAGTGCATTGTCTAGGTTTGTCAATGAATAATTGAATTTTATATGATTGATAAACCAAAGCTTAACATTATCTGGTAATACAGTTCCAAGTATGGTTATCAGAACGGGGGATATTTCAGGATTTGTACCCGATTTTATAAATCTGCGAATCTCTACAATCTCAAAATTATTACTGTCTTGTAATTCCTCAGATAATTCTTCCAATGATACATTAGTAGGAATTTCATATAGTAAGAAGCGGGAAGTAATACCCTCCCATATGACACTTGCATTAACCGAAATATTGAATAATTGATCTAAAGATAGAATTTGTATTGCACATACTGGATCCGAGGTGGCAAAACGTAATTTTCCATTTCTAGTGAATGACATGTTAGAAATTTGATCAAATTTGGGGGGATTTTACTTTTTATCTCCATATATAACAACTGTGGGTTTATTTTGGGGATAGATGACGGTTTTTGTTTATTTTCTAAAAACATATTTATCTCGGATATTTTTCTTTGACCGGCTCGTAAGACGAGTTCCTTTGTAGACATAGGAGTGCGAAAGGGTTTTGCATTCCCTGCGTCCATGCTATTTTCCATCTGTATTTTTATTTGTTTTTTAACATGGGATAGTCAGACTTTCAAAGACTCACCTTGAGTCTATTTGCGTTCATAAAAGAAAAAAAAGAATGCTTACCAAGTCCTTGTAAGAATATAAACTTAAAGAAAAAAAAATTTTTTCACCAATTTCAGAAGCAAGAACAGAGATAATTCACGAATGTCTTCTTCGTTTCTTCCAAGCGACAAACTCACGGTTTCAACTTACCTCACTTTATTCGACTTAATCAAAACAAACAAATATGTTGCCAAATACTTTACATGAATAAAAACGTGAAGAATTAAAAAAAAAGTTCTTACCACTCAAGACCCGCCGTTCAGAGGAGGTCGATGAACGTTAAACACGTTCAAATAGTTCCCCTTTTTTAAAAATATGGAGAGGTGTCGTCCTCATCACTTGACCATGGTTCAAAATGACGAATAGTACGACGTTAACATTCAGCACTGAATTTTGAATTCAGTGTTGAGTGAGTGAATATTAATGTCGCACTATTCAGGTACTCGAGGACTTTTGGAGATAGACCTCGTAGTTTTAAACCACGGTCAAATGACGAGGACGACATCTGAGCTTGCACCCCCCTATATAAGGCGTTGAAAGAATGTTGAATATTAACTGAAAATATATAATCGAGGTTGTCAGAAGCAATACTGAAATATGATGCTACGTTAAATCAATTACCGCTATTAATAATTGAAATGTATCAAATTCTTATGACTTGAAATGAACTTATAGAATCATTTTCGAAACAGACGGAACAACCCATTCAAATCATATATATATATGTGTGTGTGTGTGTAATAATCCCAGTAATTTAATCTGTAATAGCTCTTCAATTATTTATGGTCCAGTCCTTCAGGACAACCGTGTAATTATTTTAATTAGCTACCCGCCTACCGAGGACTTTTGAAACTGCATTCATCCACGTCCTAGATCACGTGATGTCCCGCTGGATATAAATAGCAAGGATCTGGAAATCCCACTCCCTCTTCTTTTTGTCCTCAATATGTAGCCGGCTGTAGTGTGGTAGTTAGGAGAGGGGGTGCCAGCTCAGGTGTCGTCCACGTCACTAGACCCTGGTTCAAAATTACGTGGTCCGTCGCCAAAAGCCCTCGTGTAGCTGAACAGTGCAAAGTTAATATCCACACACTCATGTAGCCGGCTGCAGTTGTCGTATTTTTGTTGTTTCCTTTGTGATGTCGTCAATATATGTTTGTGTGTCTCTTCATGTGCACTGCGATGAACTGGATTATTAATTTACCAGACTGCCGCGTCACATCACCCATCATAGAAAATGCACCTACATACAGGAATCACACCCTGTCCTTTCGTTGTTTCAGTATCATCCGCTCACCACATTATACTTATTTTTTCCACTCTCCACAAATATTAATACAAGTATTTCATATATATATATGTGGGAGACAACAAGGGGGTCCAAGACATTTGTCGTTCTTCAGATTTATTTAAACTTAACAAAAATTTATTAAAAAAAAAAGGTAGTTATTCTACAATTAGATTTCCATGATGTGACGACGGGAACGCCTGCTCGTGCACCTCAGTCTCTTTCTCCGTTTTTTCTCAAAGGTCAAAGTTTTTGTTTCACATTGGATCAGCTGCGCCTGCGCGCGAAGACTGCGTGCTTTGTTTCGTTGAGAGATTCAATTGGATGACGACTCCACAACCGATTCCACAACGGCCAACCTGACCGTACGCTGTCCGCAGCGGTACTTATTTCTTTTTTCCCCATGGAGACCAGAGGAGAATCTGAAACAAACAAAAAAGATGGAACAGACAAGGACTATACAACAAATACACAAAGATTTAAAATAGCATAATTTTGCTGAACTAGAAAGTTTCTCCCCACATCTTCATGTGGTCTGCTGCTGTGGATGTAGTATTGGGTCCTTCATGCAGTTCAATTTTTCTGAGATCATATCGATCTTTAGATTTTACATTTACGACTTCATAGGGACCAAAGAACTTAGGCCTCAGTTTCAAGCCAGTTCCAAACTGTGTCCGTTGGATGGCGACGATATCTCCGATCTCATACTGGTACGCCTTTTTCCGTTTCTTATTAAAATTTCGACAGTTTTCCTCTTGCATCTTCAGAATGTTTCGCTTGGCTTCCTCCCGAATTTTTTCACGATTTTCGGTGAATGTCTCCACGATTTCCTCTTCCAATAGTTTTAGAATTTGAAGATCTTGTTTGGTCCTCATCTTTACTCCGGTCAAGAGTTGAAACGGCGTCATCTGAGTGCTTCGTGAAATCGTTGAATTGAGTGTTCTCTGTACGGCTGGAACAAACTTGTACCATTTTGATGCGTCGTCAATGGATAGCTTGGACAAAATTGGGATCAGAGAACTATGAATCCGTTCAAATCTGTCCGTTCCCTCGGGGTATTCCAGTTGTTATGCTTAGATGTTGGATGTTCTCATTCTCACAGTACTCTCGAAATTCTTTTGAAGTAAATGCAGTACCTTTATCTGTTATGATACGGTGAGGATTGCCAAATGTAATCTCTTGTTGCGTAAGTTTCTCTAGAGCATCACGGGAAGAAGTGGACTTTACGCGGAGAGAGAGAGAGATATATAACCATACGAATTTAGTGAATGCATCTATTATTGAAAGAATGTGGTTATAGTTTTTATTTGTAGATGGCAAAGGACCTAAAAAGTCAATATGGTAAGTGCTAAGAGGGATATTTTCCTTAGGAATAGGATTTAACAACCCTTCACCTTTCCCTCGTTTTTTGTTTACAAGAATGCATTCAATACAATTATTAATAACATTTTCAACACATTTTCTAACATTAGGAAAATAAAAACTTTGTTTTACCATGCTTTTTCAGTTTTATTAATACCAAGATGTCCTTTATAGAATTAATATTTTTAACAATTTCTGTTTGCATCTGTTGAGGTACTACCAAAACATCATTATCATTTTCAATTTTATATAGGACATCATTTTTAACAACAAAATCATTAATTTGCTTATTTTCTAAAAGGGTTTTCAATGAATTAATGTATTCGTCTTTTCGCTGACAATTTGCAAGTTTAGTGGTTATTTCATCATATGTTATGGTAATTACAGGATAACGGCTTAAACAATCTACATGTCCCATTTGTTTGCCTGAAGGATGAATAATTTCATAATTAAAGTCTTCTAAAAATAAGGCCCATCTAGCAATTTTAGGAGTTAATTGTTTTTTACTCATAGTTTTTTGGAATGCCAAACAATCAGTTACAATTTTAAATTTGTTGCCAACGAGATAGTTCCTAAATTTCTTGAGATTCGATTACAGCCAAAGCTTCAAGTTCATAACTTGAATATTTTCCCCCCTGGGGAGTGGTTTTCTTGCTAAAATAGTGTACGGGGTGAAGTTTATTGTCGTCTGATTGTTGTAACAGAATCGCACCATAACCAAATTTACTAGCATCAGTATGCAATTCAAGTTTTGCACCTTGTTTGAAAATATGAAGCACCGGATTTTCAGAAAGTTTTTGCCGTAAAGTTTGAAATGCTAATTGCTGAAATGAAACACAGCATTATCCCGTAGTAAATCACTGAGAGGTTTGGCTATTATGGAATAATTTTGGATAAACTTCCGAAAGTAACCCGACAGTCCAAGGAAACTTTGGAACTGTTTCACGTTTTTAGGTTCTGGAAAATTCTGAACTGCTTTGGTTTTGTCCAAAGAAGGTTTAATTGTACCCTTTTCAATTATGTGTCCTAAAAATTCAATCTTTGACTTGAGGAAGTTACATTTTTTTAAAATTTAATTCTAATCCATATTCCGATGCAGTTTTTAACACCCTGGTTAAACGGTTTAACCCGTCAAGTTCATCCGAAGAAGGGATAATAATATCATCCATGTAGAGAGATTATGACAATTCCCTCTTTAAGAATGTCTCTGAAAACGTGATTGATAAATATTTGAAAAACACTCGGACTATTACAAAGACCAAATGGAACTTTATTAAACTTATATTGCCCATTATGTGTGACGAATGAAGTAAATTTTTTACTGCTTTCTTCCATCTCAACGTGAAAGAATCCGTTTCTTAAGTCAACTGTCGAGAAGAAATTTCCCGACTGCCTAACTGATCTAGAACTTCTTCTATTAAGGGTAAAGGATACCTATCTTTGTCAGTTTTAGAATTAATTTTGCGGTAATCAATGCAGATTCTTAAATTACCATCCTTTTTCTTACACAATACTATAGGTGAACAATAATCAGAACAACTTTCTCTTATAATACCCTGTTGTAACCAATCATCAATTTGATCGTTTACCTGTAATTTCTCAGAACAAGATAAACGTCTGGCTCTCTGACACACAGGAATATCATCTTTCAATATAATACTCATTTTTAACTTAGTACTCTTAATTTTATTAGGTTTATAATTCTTAATTAGAGAACTCAAATCATTTCTAATATTAAGGGAAGTCGGTAGGGCCTATACCGACAATGTTAAATTGAGCCAATTTAGGTACAAGTTTCTCAGAAACTGTTAAATATATAAACTTCAAATTTTGTCTGTATATTAATTAGGCTTTTTTTTATTTAAATACTAGTAAATATATTTAACATATATTGTTTACTTTTTCAAAAAAATTCATCGTAAAAGTATCACTTTGAAATTTTTGAAAACTGTCAAATTTTTTTTACGATAACTGCTTTTCAGCAAAATATTTCAGGGAAAATCTCAAAAAAATAAGCTTAGTATATAGAGTTACATATTATTTATGTGCAGTAAAAATTGCATGAGCACTCATTCTGTAGATTCTGAGAAAACTGTACCCGCAGTTTGAAAACAACCATTTTGAGATAATTGCATTTTTAGTGTAAAAAAAGCACTTGATCACAAAATAATGAATTACAACAAGTATTTGCCCTATTCTATTAAATATTAGCTTATTCTCTATTACTTTTAAGGCTTTTTAGTTTTTCTTATACTTAGATTTCTCAGAAAATACATTTATAGCATTTTCACTTTTAAGCTATCGAGGTATTTTTAGCGTTTAATTATTTTACTCAAATTCTGTATCAATTTTTGAGGAATTTTCAGTTCTGATACATTACTTTCATCAAATTTTGACTATAAAGCATCATAAATACCATGTGAAAATGTGTCAATACATGAAAATATGGCTTTGGTAATACATGATTATACACTATTTCGAAAAGTTTCATTAGTGTTTTATATATTCACCTGTTAACACAATGTTTTTACAGCAACAGAATTAAAAATTTTCTTTAAATATTTGGTAAATGGTATTCAAAACAACAAAAAAACATAAAAACAGATTTCTTGAACATGAAATTTATGTATTTTTATATATGTAACAAGCTATGTGCAACGAAAAAAGGCATTGCATTTTTAGATATTTATAAACCTTTTACTAAAAAACTATTGAACACCAAAGCTTAAAAATTTGTATAAATACACAATACATATGAAATATATAGTAAAAATTTCCAGTTCATGCATACAGTAGAAGTATAGAAAAAGGAATACACAATTTATTAAAAATTGTCATTTTCTGTGTCACGACATATGTTCATTAGTGAAAAATGTCTGAGAAATATTTTTAAAATTTTACATAAAGAATAAAAACATACAATACATATGAAATATATAGTAAAAATTTCAGTTCATGCATATGGTAGATTTATAGAAAAAAGAATACACAATTTAATAAAAATCGTCATTTTCTATGTTACGACATGTGTTCATTAGTGAAAAATGTCAAAGAAATATTTAAAAAATTTTTTGCATAAAGAATAAAAACACACAATACATATCAAAAATATAGTAAAAATTTCAGTTCATGCATACGGTAGAAGTATAAAAAAGAATACACAATTTAATAAAAATAGTCATTTTCTGTGTTACGACATGTGTTCATTAGTGAAAAATGTCAAAGAAATATTTAAAAAATTTTGCATAAAGAATAAGAACACACAACAATATATATGAAATATATAGTAAAAGTCTCAATTCATGCATACAGTAGATTTAAAGAAAAAGAACAGATTACTTGAAAAATATATTAATTAGAAAACACAGTAGCTTTTGTATAAATTTTTACCTCATCAAAAGATCCTGCACTGTAGCCGGTTTTTACCTTATTTTCTTAATATTATCTTCTTCTTTCTTTCTTTTTCTTCTTTTATCTTTTCTAATTTTCTTCGAGCGTCCAGAAAAAGCATAAATTGCTTTCATTAGTCTTTCCCTATCGAGAAGTTTCATGGCACTTACTGAAAATTCCCCTGGTTCTACGCCCATTTTTTGAAGCATTTTTAATTTCGATACATTACCATCATTAAAGGAACAAACAGCATCATAAACACCAAGTGAAAGTGTTTCAATCTGTACAAATGTTGCTTTGGGAACACGTGACCAAACGACATTATGAAAACTTTCATTCGGGTTTTGTGTTTTTCCATGCAAACATTTTTCAACAGATCAGGATAGGAAAGATCTCTAAATATAGGACGCATTGCTTCAACAACAGCGACCGGAAGACTGTTTTTATGTTTGTAAGACTTACCTGATGCTTCAGCCTTTTAAATCCACACCATGAATCTTCCCCGATGGGACAAAAACCATGTTGAAGATATTCATCAGTTGATAACTTATGCAGAAAAATGGCCCAGATAGCTTGCCGCATATTCTGAACACTGCTGTGATTTCTCCGAATAGCTGATCCATAGTATGACTGCAAGTTATCAATTTCATGTTCAGTCAAACGATTTTACCCACTTAAACACTTACCGTCTGACAAGATTTGCCCTTTCAATTGAGCTTTTAATCGGCGTAATCTTGTTCCCATGCGCTTCATTACATGGCCAATACACTCAATTTTCAATTGGATATTCATTTCCATAAATGTTTTTCTTTTACCGCATCAAATGCTTTGCAATCCCCATCTCTAAGTACGTAATATATCGGGCATTATGTAAAGATAATGACCGTTGAAAAATTTTAGACGCACCTTGGATTTCCATCGCTCCACTAGATCCAACGTAGTTCCTTTTACAATCCTTTTCATGAAAAGGCAAGTTTTTACAAGCGTAGTATTTCGAAAGAATATCAACATCTATCACCTTACCTGTATCAATGCTGGTCACAGTAACTACAACATTCAAGGATGTGTAACCACGCTTCTGCCATGTCCCATCTACAGCTACTGCTATATTTTTGTTACCTTCATTTTCACAAATAGCTTCCTTCGCAGCATTTTGAATTGAATCCTCATAAACAAGTTTAGCAGCATTTAAAATTCGCTTACCGTAAGGAGAAAACCTTGTAGGTAGTTGCAGAAGATTCATTACGCCAGCAGAACATTCTCCCTGCTTCTGCACCTTTTCCAATTGAACGCATAGCATACACAAACCTGGTATTTATTGTAACAATTTGTGTTCCTTCATGAAAATTTGAAGAAGAGAATTCTACACGATATGGACAAGCAAAACATTTCAGGACAAACGTAATAGCCAGTCAGACTTACCTTTTAAAACTTGCATGTCTAATCCATTGTTGCACGTTTTACAGTGAACTTCATTCTTGAAAACAAAAGCAAGGATATTCAAATTCATGATTGCATTTAAAATACCTACGCTATCACCAAAGAAGAAAAACTCTCATTTAAATCGGGAATTTTTTTCTTTTGCACATGACTGCTTTGAATCATGTGCATGTTCAGCTTGAGCATTTAACTTACAATCAGTGGTACTTACTTTGCTATTAATAGTATTCTTACGTGGATAATACTTACCTTTGCGTTTCTTGAAAACTTTTTGCAATCTTGGCATTTCAAAATTTCAGAAATTTTAAGTATCGATAAACGACAAGTGCTCAAACACAACGTGTTCGAAAGCGCCAAAAATAGGTAAACAACCTTAACAGTTACACTTGCAGTTATTCTACAGTTAATTTCGTGGGAATAAATAAAACAGATAATGGCTTTGCAAAGAGCATCCCAGTTTTAAAGGCCAATGTTTACATTTCTATCTGTCAAAGTAGGCGTGGCAAATCAGTTGATTATTTTTAAAAAAACATTTTAAAATACTTCTAATTCAAAAATTGACTAGTATGTTATATCATTGGAAAGGGCTTAATTTGGAGATTTGAAAAATATCAAAATCTCAAAATCGATTTCTGGAAGGTGTTTACCATACCGACTGTCCTTAAAGTTTTAACATGTGACAAATCATAACTAAAGTTTTCTATCACATTTGCAACAGTAAAAATAGAATAAGCACCTAAAGAGAATTCACTTTCATTCAATAAAACATCGCTCTTTGCGTGTGGCTTATTTTCCTTATTTCAGTATATACACTGGGATGTATAATAAATTCTTCGGTCAAGGTCGGTGATATTGCCGTTCGAACACTTAAACTGGGAGAGTGCTGAGTAAGAGAAATATTTATTGGTGCAACTTCTACCATACGCTTTTCGTTAAAACATGAGCTTAATGTTATTCTTCCTTCGGAAGGTTTGTTCAATCTAATTAGTGAGGAATTTAGAACTGGGATCTGGTAACCTGAATCAATCAAGGCTGTTACGGGCTGATTTTCTACAAAAATGTTTACGTATTGGAGCTGTTGTGTGAACTCATCGCTTTTTTGTTTTTCGCTCTTGACTTTCAAACTATTCGCGTTTTTTCTATTATGGATGTGGCCGTTAGATTCTTTAGGCTTAATACGATTATCACAATCTCTTGCGTAATGAGATGAATCACCGCATATGTAGCAATTTTTATTTTGTCTTTCAAGATTTTGGGGATAGCTATCTTCAGTCTTTGGTTTATAGTTTCGTGGTCTATTTTTAAAGGGGTCTTCGGTATATCCACAAGAAATAGGAGTTTCCTTACGTGATCCGCTTCTAGATGAAATATAAATATCGCACTCTTTAGCTAAATCAATAGGTCTAAACCAATCTTCCGCTTCTCGAATGCCAATATGAGTTGCGGTTTCCTTATTTAAAGTTTCAAATAATTTATCAGAAGTTAAAAGATCACATAGAGATTCAAAGGAATTAACTTTTCTTTACGAACAATAATATTGGAAGTTTGCCGTCAATCTTGCAGCAAATTGGATGTATGTCTCGCCTGATGATTTTACAGCATTTTTAAATGAGTTTAAACACTCGCGAGGGGTTACTTGGAATTCTCTGAGTACTATAGATTTTAGTTTTTCATAGTCATTTAATTCCTCCTTTTTAATACACAATAAGACATTATGAGCTCTTTCGCCCAGAAGATTTATTAAAATTTCAGATTTATGTATTCGTCATTTATTTTCTTGGTTAAAAACGCGCGTTCTAATGATTGGAAGAACAGATTAAAATTTTCAGATCTGGTGGGAACAGGAAGAGATAAAATTTCAATGCTTTTGATCATATTTTCTATGTTTGTTTCGAACTGTTTCTCTTCGACTTTAGCTGCAGAATTTAAACTTAATGCTTTATTTTTAGCCGTTTGAAGTTCGACTTCTTTTTCTAACTGTGCTAACTGTAGTTTTGCGAGCTCAATTTTCTGTTTTTCTAAAGTTGCCTCTCTTTCGTTTCGCGATACCCTCTCATCTATACAGTTTTTAATTAAAGTTTTAACGAAATCTGCATCACTTTCAAATGTACTACTTATCTCAATTTTAGTCTTTAGTTTAGCTATGGTGTCCGTACTCTCCACAGTACCGTCTAGATCCTCAACAACTCTTATGAGATCCTCTTTAAGAGCGTTTTTATACATTTTAGAAAAAATATGGAAAAATTCTACCTTTTTTTTTCTAGCTACCTTGGTGCTCGCACGTACGATGTATCCAATAATTGAAGAAAAAAAACATTGATTCTATTCTACGCAGATGAACACAGATCCCACAACCTCTTCGCAGGTTATATCGTTAGACGAAAAATAGTTCTTGAAATTGTTAAAATTACACCCTCTTCGTAGGTGATAAATCAATAGTTCCGGCCACTACACAGGCGGAATATTCACGCGCTGGGTTCGAATG